>VXBU01009659.1:179478-203915 GCA_013400315.1 Bombycilla garrulus | reverse complement strand
GGGGCCCTCAGGGCCGGGGGAGCGCGGGGGGAGCCCCGCACGTACCGAGGGCTGCCCCGGAGCGGGAAGGACGGCGCTGGGACGCCGCGGGAGCCGCCTGCGCCGGGAAAGCTCAACGTGAGCCCGTCGGGAGTCAGAGCGGAAGCACCGGGGGTTATTCCCGACCCCGCGGTGTTGTGGCGTTTCAGTACAACGCATTATGTCTGCGGCGTTTTCTCCCTGCCGCAGCAGCTGCCGTGTGCGGCCGCCTCGAGGGTCTCCAGCCCGGTCCCAAATGAACTCGGCTGATGTTTTAATGCTCGTTAAACCCGCCAGAAGAGCCCCCGGTCCCGGTGACGCCCAAGCGTTCCCGTGCACGGAGCGCGGGAGCCGCCGGCCCGCCCCGCACGCTGCCCCCGCTCCGGGACCCGGAACACGCGGGGCGCTGCGGGAGCCAAAGCGCGGTCGGGCCCTGAACGGGCTCCCCAGGGAACGATCACGGCCCCGACCCTGCCAGAACTCAAGGAGAGGTTGGACAGCGCTCTCAGCACAGGGTGGGACTGTTGGGGTGTCTGTGCAGGGCCAGGCATTGGACTGGATGATCCTTGTGGATCCCTTCCAATTTAAGGATATTCCATGATTCATGATTCGATGATTCACTGTATCAACATAAATTCAGAGCTTATGCTTGCCCTGTTTTCATTTTTTTGAGGCTTTTTAGCAATGTTCAGTACCACTCCGTTATGGTTACGGCACCAAACAAGCAGAGTGTTGAAAGGGGCAAATGGCATGAGGGGAAGAGACTCGAATGTGACAGACACAACAGGCTCAGTGCTGGCTCAAGCAGTGACACCTTTATGTCTATTTCCTCTGCCTTCAAAAGATCTTTTTTTTGGGGGGTAAAACAGTATATTGGGACTTGTCCGAGTGGGTTTGAACCTGCTACTCATTGTGAAAAAACATCATCGCTTTTTCTGGTAGTGAGAGGGGCCCTTTCCCTGGGAAACAACTAGGAAGGTACTGAAGAACTGGAATTTTGGCCCAACAGTTGAAGATCCATAATCCAAATTTCAGGGTCATTATTAAGAATTACCATCCTGAAGATTCCCAGCTGAATTAGTCTTTAAAAGCATAATTTAGTTTTCACATGACACAGTAAGCATTTTAAACCCATGCAAATTAAAGGTAACCTACTAGAATATTTCCTTAACTGAAATTGGGAGTGGGAAATGTGATCTCCAGGATGAAGCAGATACGTGGGAGGGAGGCATCTCTGCAAACACACATCCCTCAAGGGCAGCACATCTGGTCCCACGGCTCGGGCACTGTAATCAGCACCAGGGCTGAGGCTCAAATGCCAATCTAACACTTGAAACCAGTTTTCTGACCTGTTTTCCAGGACTCCAGACCCAGCTGCACAAGGTATGATTTGCTGTTGTATCTCACACAGAAATCACCCCTTTAAAATTGCTAAAGATTCTGTTATGTAGTAAGAATCGTTTAAAATAGGTGATAGAACCCACAAAGCAGCCGCATGAGTGCAGGACCTGTACAGGTGCCCAGCTCAGGACAGAACTTTCTGGTGCTGCAGTTAGGTAAATTAACTGACGAGTGCCTGCATGCCATTAGCAAGCACTTCCTTAAAATTCCTTGGCATTATTCAAAAACCCAGTTACAGCTCAACTGCTAAATCATTCATTGGCTTAAGGTCTGCCCCTTAAAGTAAAACAAACTCCTCCAACAAAGAACTCAGAAGATGGCAAAAAACCTCCAGTTCTGGAACCTAAAATTCAACTATAAGCTGCTGGCATTGGAGAAGACTAGGACTGCAAGAATTGCAATGCTGGGAAATGTAAAACATGATGGGAAATGTAAAACATGAGGCAATGCAGAAACTCAGAGGATCAAGTTTAACCTGAATCCAAAAGGAGTCTGAAATCTGTCCTTAAAGCACCTCAGAGCCAAGAGCCCCTGAAGCTCACTGAGGCTGGAGGAACAGCAGATTTTGATGTACATTTCTGTTATCTAATATCCCAGGAGCCTGAAATCAGTCAGTTCTCAGGTGACATTTTAATAAAAAGTGGAATTGTACTGTACTGTATTCCCAGAAGTTTTAGGCACGTATTTGTTTAATTGTTTCTCTCACTGAACTGAAATCTGGACAGTGAGGAGTGTTGGATCCTCCACAGTGTCTGACGCAGTTCAGCTCCAGTCAGCGTTTCCCTGTTTGTCGCCAGCCTTTCCCCAGGGAATGGCTGGGATGCACATGTCCCTTCCCCATGAGATGTGACTCAGGAGTGTCACCCCGACATATTCACATTGCTTTTATTTAGGTCTTCTGCCAACAGTTACAGGGTAACAGACACTTGGGACTGCAAAGTTGAAGTTGCAAGCAAAAATCAGGACCAAGGCAAAAAAAAAAAATAAATCCACAAAGGCAATTAAATCAAATCCAATATAAATACAGTGTTCTGGAGCTCTTTAATCATACTGCTTTCTTTAATAAAGAGGTGGTTAGGATCTTACAGTATTTTCTTTTGGCCTAATCCAAGGATTTTGTTACTCTTCACCAGTCTTAATTCCACACATACAAAAAAAAAAATTGATATTCAACCTTTAAAATATAAGCCATATTTTCTTAATAAAATAAGTTTTGTGCTGCTGCTTGTTTAGTAAGTACTGTACATCAACTGTTCACGGCTATTTAACAAATGGACCATACAGAGTTCAAGCTAGAGCAAAAAAAAACCCACAAGAAAAATAACAACCCAAACGGAGCGTCCTGTAAACACCCTATGTACAGTCCCACACTTGCTCATAGAAAGGAGGTACGAAAGGGGCTGGAAATCAAACACAAAAGCACTGGAGTCCTGGAAATTTTCTTTTACAACTATTGAAGTGCAAATCACTCAGGCAAGATATGAATTTCACTTGTTTATTGCTCTCCTGCTGTCTGGCTTCCCTTCCTGAAACAATCACATTCTTTTATTTCACACTGATTTTCCAAGAAGAAAACCTTCCGCGAGGAAATGCTGGATGCTTGGGCTGTTTGAGATATCGTGTGCGATCCCAGAACACCCCGACTGCCCTGGAAGCTGCGGGGAGAGGGCAGAGCAGCCCTCCCACCCCGTTCTGTTCTGATATGAGATAAGGGAAACAACAGCATTCAACAGGTAAATGAAAGCTACTCCTCTTCCCACAGAACTGCATGCACTCAGCGACGCTTCCAGTCGCAGGTGGAACTCGTGCGCATGGAGAAGGCAGAGACTCGGGATGCCCGTGTGGGGTTTGTGGCTAACTACAAATCCTGATATGTACCTGGGGTAACACCTATCCGCTACAGGCAGCAAAACGCACCTCAACATGCAGCTATCATTTGCATCTTGGACAAGAGAGGGGGAGAAATGCCGATGCCGGAGCGCGGAGAGGGCACGGTGCATAGTCCAGTATAGAAAACATGCGGGTCACTCCAACCTCTCTAAACTTCTTCAAAATGGAAACAGGGTTAAAAGGGCACAGCAGCTACTGAGTTTGGCTTTTTTGTTTATCCAAAACCATGAAAACCCAACGCAGAGGGTGAAATAAGGGCAGAACACGATCTGCAAGTCAACAGCTGAGAGTCTCAGAAGCTGTGAAGCTTTTGTGTAGTTAAAATTGCTGTTAAAAGTAGGTGCTACATCAGCAAGTCTTCATTCATAGTTTTCTATGAACAGCCACCTTATAAATGAGTGCAAATCTTAAAGGTCCATTTTACATTTCAAGTCTCAAGGTTAAAAAAAATTGTTACAGAGCAACAAGCTGTTTCTGTAAATGCCCACACTATCTCTTTTCAACTGGTTAAAAATGGCACGTGCTATGCCACAGCTACTAAAAGACATTTCAGAATTCGAGACCCAACTAAAACACTAAAATAAAAACGAGGAACCAAAATACCTTTGCCCCTCACTGCAGAGCAGCAGCCAGGCGCGTTCCGGTGTAATGCTGGTGAACAAACTGATTTGCAGAGAGAACCTTGACCTTGACCCCGATTTTTTTCTTAATGAGGAGCTTTCTAACACCAGGTGAGCGGGAACAGCCCCTCTGAGATTGTTTTGCTTTCAATGAACACAAGCCAGAGTTCGGAGGATGAGATGGAGGTGCTGATTGGTGTCACTATGCAGGCACTTGTGTAGAGGAATGTAGGCTTCTCATGTTGACACTTAGTGTTGATGTGTTCCCTACGCTCTAAAAGCCTTCCTAAGAGTTCCCTACCTACTGACCACAGATAGCTCCTGGTCTCCTCCCCGTCACCTTGAGGATATACAGCAGTGGAGGTTGACACAAGGTGCAAAGGAGGATATGAACCAAACACCGTGGTCTTGAGGAAAACAGGACTGTGCTAAACGTAGGGTCTTCACCAAACGTGACATCAGTGGGCTCAGCACTTAGTTTGCATAGCATAGTGATGTTGTCACTTATCACAAACACATTGCCCCAAAAGAAAACGGGAAGAGTGAATTCCCAGGGTTAGGACAGCTCAATGGGCCAACATGACCGGTGTGGTTTTCATGAAGGCAAGGCAAGTTTCAACGTCAGAAAGTACAAACCAAAGAGGTGTAGATGTGCTTCTGTCCGCGCGCGGGCCAGGGGCAGCGCTCGCCCGGGAAACGCGTTCGGCAGGAAAATGATACCAGAGCTCTTCCCCTCAGAGCGTGGCAGGAGCGTGCGCCTCATTTGTCTCTTGAAGGAAGCGCTGTGAACACTTTCATAGAAAAAACCCCAGATAATGTGCCCGGATGATACTGGTACTGAGCTGCCACCACGGCCCCGCCACCGTGCAGCAAAACAGGTCTGAAAAGCAGTGACCAGGTTCCTGTGGGGAAAAAGGCTGTTTTCCTGGTACAAGCACAAATCAGGAGTTTCCCCCCTGATGACAACAGGGATTTCATCATTCTAAGGAACAATCTGGTGTGCTTTCAGAATAAAAACCCTGGGCATGAGAGCAGTGATACCATGACACAAAGAACAGCAAAACCTAGCAGCAGAGAGGGTGAGAGCCTGGAGGAGCTGGAGGTGGGGATGTGGGAGGTGGGAAAGCAGCTGGCCCGGGCAGACACGTGCCGAATGCACACGGGCAATGGGCACTGTGGAGCACTCAGCACAGCACAGGCTGCAGTCGGCAGCACTCATCGGACAGAAACGTTGGAGAGCTGTGGTGTGAGCACCCAGCCTCAGGAAGTGCAGGGATGTAAACTCTGAGAATGTTAATGACTTGTGGATTTTGGCAACAGACTCGATATCGTATAAAAATAATGTTTAGTAAAAAAATCCCGGTGTCCATCATAAAAATTCAGGGGAAAAAAAAGAAAGAAAAACATGGATAGCGCTTTCTGCCCTCATGGGATGGAGGTGCCCCCGTTTGTCAGAAACAGTTTTAAATAACAAGTAGTACATTGGAAACAAAAATGGGTCAGCAGCCATTAAACATGTCCTGTATGAAAGTGCACATCTTTCAATGGGGTTTAACCACCATGAGGTCGTGGTCTGACACAAACTGCAACTGAGGACCATAGAAATTAACTCCTTCTGATGGAAATATGGACCACCATCAAGACAAGATTACTAGTTTCCTTACAAGATTAAAAACATTGAAATTTTGCAGCATCATAGTAAGGCACTCACCCATGGAAAAGTCTGTGACTGTTGCTTCGAGCGGCAGCAGCTGACTAGCTTGTAACACGAGGAAGACAGTTTTCAGTTCTGAGCTAAGTGCTAGGGTGCCTTACATTATCCAGGGGGAATTACTTGGGGGCGGGGAACTGTTAGTGTTACAATTCTCCTATAAACTAGTTGGTTTTCTTTTTCCCCTCAACCCATTAAAGCGTCTCATAATCTAAAATATTAGTTTTATAAATCTAGTCTTCTGTTTTAAGGCTCTAAAAATCCCCTCCCCCCAACCCCCACAAAAAATACCTACCAGCGCCTGGTGGGCAACGGAGGACCAAAGCCGCCAGTTCACAGTCAGGAGTCTCTAGTATTGCATCTTAAAAATGAAAACCTGCTTCCGCCTCCCGGGAGTTTTATCCCTTCCCTTGAATGCCTTCATGTGTTTGGTCAGGTCAAAATTTTGCAAAGCCAGAAAAAATTAAAAAAATAATCATCATCATCATCATCAGTCTCTTCCAATCCTACAAAGGTTTTGGATCGTTCTGTCCCGTGGTGCTGGTCTCCTGCCTCGAGTCGACACTGCCTGCCCTGCAGTGATTTCTCATTGGAAAAAAAAAACAAGGTGTCCCAATGCTTCCTTTTTTGTATGGCTCCTACAAATCTGAAAGCTTTTTTTTGAGTGAGGTAACAAAAGTTAGGCTTTCAAGCAAAGTACATGGTACGTAAAGTGTCCTGATGAACCTGCACAGCCTTCGCCAAGGCCTGGGGGTCTCTGCCGTTGCTCTGTCCAGATATATGGCTGCCTTCACCACTGAAAATCAAGGAAATCACTGTGTAATTATTTTACATTTTCCCCCCAGGAACACTGAGAAACTCCCCTAGAGATGGGGATAAACTGAGTGCTGGCAGCACAAGAAGTCATCTCACTGCAGTGCACAGGGATGCTGTGCATGCTGGTGACTCTGCCTGTACTGCAGATTCCAGCACCTTGAGGCAGCTGGAAATGGTCAGACACCCCAGGAATGCTCCTGGGATGAACTCGGGATAGACTTCACCCTCCTTTATTCCCTTTTCCCCTGTGCTGGGCCTTAAGAGGATGCAGCTGCATGCAGGTCTTCCCCTAGAAGGGCTTTGCTGCAGCACTCTCAGACCCAGGCACTTTCAAACATCAAAGTCTCCTGCCCGTGCCTGGCTGTGCCCCTCACCTGTCATGCTCCTTATCCACGAGATGGTACCGTGCCCGGAACGCCACCAGCCGGGCGTAATAGGCTGGGGCGGGGATGGAGACAGAGCGGGTGCAGCGCACGTAGGTGTGGCACAGCTGGTACGTGAGGATCTGCAGCTCGTCCGCCGTGAACCGGTTGTCATCCCAGAGCACGTAGTAGTGGGACGGCCGGCTCGTGCCCTGGGAAGGAGGGGGCCGGCGTGAGAGATGCTGCTCGAACCCAGGTGCAGCTGCCTCGAATCCCCATCAGCCCCTCCCTGACCCAAATGATCTGTCAGCCAGCCTAGGCAGGAGGGATGCCTGTGCTTCCCTGCTGTGAGAACCCTACACGGGCAGCGAGGCAGGAAAGCCCTTGGCAGCGAGGTGCAAAGCAGTACTAATGCTGCTGCCTGGTGCCTGTCCCCTCTGTGCCACACAGCCCACTGCATCCCCCTGCATCCCCCAGTGCATCCCCACCAACCCAGGCCAGCTCCCGCTGTCTGCGCAGGGGAGAGGAAGCCGAGCAGCCTCCCTTCTGGAAGCAGCTGCACATTACACGAGTGCAGTTTTTCCAGTCCAGTTTCTGACTAATCCTGGCTGCCTGCAGCCAGGCAGCTGCAGAGCAGGCAGGGACGGCTGGCCTGGCTGTCCCGCCCACGGCCAGACAGCAGGTCCCTGCTGACGGCCGGGCGCCCTGGCGAGCTCAGACACCAGCTGACAAGCTGCTGAATTGGCTGCTCTGAAGGAGAATAATCTCTTAGGAGAGACCCTTGGCTCCAGGAGAGAAAGAGAGTATGTGTCACACAATGCAGCAGCAGCACGGATCTGGCACCTGCTTGCCAAACCACCGCAGTGGCAGCTCAGATCCAGCTATCCTCAAATCCAACTGCCCACGTCTCCACGCTAAAGAGAGGCTGTGACAGGGCCAGGACAAAGGCACGACAGCACAGTCTGCAACAGCAGCCATAAAACCCAGCAGCGTCCCAAGAGCCAGCTCTGGAGCACGGTACCTGAATGCCTGCGTGACTGCACAGGTAGAAGTCAAACTCAAAGGGGTGGGTGATGTTGGTATCCACTGTTGTTCCTGCTGGGATGTTCCCACTCTTTCCAATCTGCAGAGAATAGAAAGAGATCCGAGCACTGCAGAGTTTGGTTATTTCCAGTTGCCAAGAGCACTGTCCTTAATACATCTGCCCTGCCCCAGGACCATGGTGGAGGGTCCCCATCTCGGTTTGTGATGTAGAGACAGTCTCCAAGTGCCCATTCAGGGGGACAGAAGCAGCTGATCCTACTCTGCTCTCTGCCCAAATAGGCCTGCTGGTATTTTTTGCAGGCATCAACCCCAGGCATGTCATGGAGACATAGCCAACAGCATGGGAAAGAGAGCAGCAGGTTGAGGGCTGGGCAGGGGCCCATCCTACTACAGAGATGAGGATTAAGTGAACAAAACTCTAGAGATCTCTTTAGAGCATGTGCTGGACTCTGTGCCACAAGATACTGGGGCTTTTACAACCTGATCGAAAACTGTCCTTAGTTCCCACGATTAAATCTTCCTGCTCATGTGGAGCAGTCTGGTTAGACTCAATCTGACCATTAAATTCAGATGAAATCTAGGAACAGTGACAGCAGTCAACGTTACTGCAGAGCACACATGAACAAGCTGTGAGCAAGCAAGGGGTTATTCAGCCTGTCATGTCAGCAACTCTAGCTATCACCAAAACAACAGATGTTTTCAAGCTGACAGAGGCTATTTCAAGAGTCATCAGGATCATCAGCACCCAGTAACTCATAATAACAGCAAACAGCTGGCTGGAGTTCTAGAAGCAGACTAATCCTTGTGGCTGTAGGAGTCCACCGAGCAGCACGTTTCATTCAGTACGAGCTCTCCTTGCCAGTGGTGAGATTTCCCCTCAGCAAAGCCAGGGCTGGCTTTTCCATCAGACGGAGATGAATCAGCCGCCTCCAGCCGTGGCACCCTGCAGCACTCACCCTCTCGTTCTTGTCTGCGCAGAAGAGACGGGTGTGATGCCTCTTCTGGACGACGATGTAGGTGATGCCAGGCTGGTAATCCTTTTCCAGTTTGATGCAGGCATCTCGGATTGCCAGGAGCTCATAGTGAAGGATCTGGAGAGATAAGGGCACACAGAATGAGGGGACACACCCGCACCCAGCTGTCCCTGGGCACCCTTAAGGAGCCTCATAGGAGCTGGTGCAGCCCTGCTGGCCAACAGGAATCTGAGGGTTCCTCACCTGTGGGAGCTGCCCCTCAGGAACACCATCACGGTAGAAGATGATCCTGGTGGGTTTGAAGCGTGTGGATTTGTAGAACTGGATGAGGAGCTCCCTCACCATGTAGGACAAGTCCTCAATGATCTCTTGGCGAGGACGCTGCACGCGCACCGTGGCACAGTACCGGCTCGGGTGGGCGTCCATGCTGCCCACAACCTGCAGCGACAGACAGGCCAGGCCCATGTCTTAAACCAGGAAGGACAGAGGGGATGTAGGACATTCACAGCCCCTACCTGCTTCCCACACGCACAGCTGGCCATGGGCAGAGCACCTGAACTCACAGATCAGATGGGACAGCAAATACCGTACAGGCAATGAGAGCCCAAAACGGACATCCTTGGTCATGGCTACATCCTGATATCACATTCTGCCATGCCCTTTTAACATTTGTGGGAATTTCCAGTGACACAACTCTGGTTGGTGCCACTGAATGTCCCAGACAGCCACAGGCTGCTCAAAGATGTTGGTGGGTCGAGTCACTACGTGGCAGCCATTGAGCAGGGAGTTCCCACTGCAGTGCAGGCAGACCTCAGACACGTCAGAGCAACAGGTCAGTGGCAGCTGGGCTTGGCCGTGACACAGGGCTGCGGGCACAGCATGAATCAACTGCTGGACCATAGTGGGGAACAGACACCCAGCTGCCTCACTCCCCACGCTCAGCAGCGACTGTGCCACGTCCCCCGAGCAGAGGGGAAGCACCACAGACTTCACATCCTCAGCAGTGGGAATCTGCTGCCCCTGCCCTCTCCAACACTTTCACTTTCGCTTTGCAAACTGAGCTCTAGGGTTGGGGCTCCCTCACTGGAACCAATGTATACAATAGAAACTGTTCCTTTAGTTTCAGCCACAGACCCACTGCTACTGTCCAATCAGCAACACACCAAGGACAAGGTCGAATTGCTCTAAAGGCTCTACCCTTCTCCTCCCCTGCAGCTTCAAAAAAGCTTTCACAAAAATTAAGAAAAGAGCCCGGTGGTCCTGCACAAACCACAAAATATATTTTCAGAGGGGAAGCTCTGCCGCCAGGAAACAGACTGTTCTGTCCCACCCACACCTACAGCAAACAGCCCAAAGCCTTTCCCAATCCCTTCTAATTAAGAAAAAAAACACTCCTCCAAAGATGCATTTGCATGCCAAGGAAAACCTGAGCTGTGAGTCCTGGAAAGTTACGAACTTAATAGGAAAGTGCTGACATGCTTATCCTGCATGGCAACAAATACAGGGCAGTGTCCCCCAGCCAATGGAGGTCACAAGCTGTCCCTGGCTCCACTGGCAGCGAGCAGCACTTCGCTCCATGGATGCTCATTATTAATTTGAGAAGAAGGCAAATCCTCCTTCATAAAGGGCTCAGAAGCCCAGTCACCCCAGTTTCTCCCATGTCCCAAACCCCAGCTCTCCAGCAGGAGGAAGGTCCCTGAAGGGCTGCAGTCCCAGGATGACTCCATGCAGCACCAAGTTCCAGCACTCTCAGGGCCACACTCGGGGCTGGCACATCATGAGCCCCATCTGGTGGCAGCTGCAAGTCTGCCCATGGCTCCCAAAAACTGCAGCTTCCCTGCGTGGAGAGGCAGGAAGGAATGCAACTTCCCAGGACTGGATAAAAACACCTGACAGGGTACGGCCCCACTCTTAGGAGTGTCATCATGGGGACAGCAGTAACACATGGACACGTGAGTCCCATTCCAGCTCCTGTATCCTGCAGGGTTTTTGGGCACCAAGCTGTGAACTTACAGCCGTTATGGAGGGTTTCTTCCCATCTCCTGCTGGCGGGTGAGTGACATCAGCCCCGAGGAAGATCACCGGCTGCTGAAAGACGGCAGAGCTGGTGGGAGAAGAGAGAAGAGAAAACAAGCAGTCAGCCTTTGGGACCATCTCAAGGTGATGTACAATCCAATGGAGATGAGCAGATGATATCAAGGATATCTTCTGGCCTGGACACATCAACAGCTTGTTACCAACAAGTAACAAACCCTCATTTCAAAGAGCTACATTATGAAGGCCCCCTCTTCACCATGTAAAGCCAGGCAGGCAGCACCATGAGGGACTTGGCGTACAACCCCAAAACTATAAGAGGCAGTGGCCGTACGAACCGCTGGTGAGGCACAAGGATGTTGTTGATCCCGCCAAGCTTGACGTTGATCTTGAGGCAGAGGTTGGAAAGGGTCTGTGGGGAGGTTTTCACCACATTCTTGACCTGGACGCACTGTGTGGCCATTCCCAGCAGAGTGTCCCCAACACGCTTCACTTCGGCTGTGGGCAGAGAAGCAGGTGAGCACACAGGCAATCAGCCCCACAGCACTTCCAGCAGCATCCTTGGGAATGGGGAGAGAGAGCCCTGCAGGAGCCAGCCCTGCAGAGCCAGCCCAAAGCCCTTCCATCCGCGCTCGCCCCACACGCACCGTACACGGGTGTCTTCCCTGGCAGGATGACAATGATGAGCTGAAGCCCTGAATAGGTGTTCTTGAGGTGTCGGAACATGGGCTCCACGCTGTCTGCACCCTGGGCATACTTGCAGAAGCAGGGCTGGCCCTGGATCGGCATGCCGGCATCCTTGGAGATCTTGCGCAGCTGGTCTGTGAAGTTCCTGTGCCAGGAGGAGAAGCTGTGAGCCCTGAGCCCTCATGGACGCCGCTGTGCCACCGAGCACGGAGCCCCACGGCCGAGTGCTGCAGCACAGGACAGAGACAGGGCCATCACAGCACCCATGGGTGGCTCCTGGCACGCAGCACATGCATGGCACAGGAAACACAAGACCAGCACGTGTCAGGGCTGAACTGTCTCCTCTTGGTTACCTGTGTACTGACTCTTTCTAATGCAATAGAGCTGAGCCCTTCTCCCTTAGGAAGCTGGAGCAGCGGGGAACAAACCTGCTGCCTGTAACAGCTGATTTCCAGGTGACTGCAAAGCTGATGCCAGCCTGCACTTACCACAACTCAGCCACACACTGGATTTTTAGAATGCCAAGGACTGATTTGATGCATCAAGAGCCAGAGGGAACACAGGGCTCACAGCTTTGCTGCAAAGGGATCACGGGAGGAATGCGGTGTCACTCCCACCTGCACCCAGGTACTGCAGATGTGGACACTCTGAGCTCTTCCAAAGCCCAAACACTGACCATGCCAAACACCCAGAAGAGACACACAAAGTGCTCACCTCGATGCATCCACTCTCAGTCAGAAGAAACCTGAGGCCCAAGAAGAATCCAAAACCAAAGTGACCATTTCCCTAAATCAAATAAACTGTTCCTGCTCTGTGTTACTTTGCTACAGAAACATATTCTCCAAACTACCGAAGATTTTCAGAAAGCCCAAAACTCCTCTGTAATAACCCATGGGAAGTTAGGATGCTTCCTGCATGAATTACATAATTTCAGATTATTGGAGAAACTTTTAATCCTCAGAACCCCTTCTCTCTGAGGAGATTCAGACTAGAAGAGTTCAATACAGTTTTAAAGCAGTTTCATCTCATCAGGGAGTTTGCAGCTCCTTGATGCAAAGAGCAGATTGAGGAGGGCCTGACTGACAGCTCACAGGTACTCACTCCACCCTGGCAGCTTTGTGATGGCTTAGGGACCGTTTGCAGCTGGGACAAACAGTTAGGCTCTCTGGATAAACCAAAAGCAACAGGAACTGGACACCCCAAACCAGATTGGTACCAGTACCGCAAGCAGTGGAATTCCCTGCAGCTCCAGCACTGCAGTCCCCAGCTGTGAGCAGCAGTGTGGCCACCTCTGGAGCCATGGCCCCTCTGGCTTCCCCCACCCACATGGGCTGCCCCCTTCCTTACTTCAGCACCTCCTCTCGACACTGCTTCTGCGGGGCAAAGCAGGCAATGGCCCAGACTTTGATCTCAATGCCGTTGTAGAACTGCTTCCCTCGCATGTCCCACACGCCCTGGTTGGGAGTTGCAATGGCCCGGTTCTGCAAGGCAAACAGAGGGTCAGAGCACAGCCACAGCCTGCCCGGCCCCGCAGCCTGCCCGGCCCCACAGCCCCACAGCCCCTGCAGGGGCTGGGGCTCTGCTCCCTGTCCCAGTGCTGGAGCTGGAGCTGACTCTCTGGTGATGGGCCCAGCTTCAGCTCCTCAGCAGTGACAGGAAATTCACCCAAGCTGCCCTATGCTGAGCACCCCTCTCCTCTTTGTCTCATCATCAATGACTCTTGCCTACAACTTTCAGAACCAGTTATATTGCAAAAAACTCAAAAACCACAAAGCCAAAACACTTCGATAAAACATTCTGGCTCTAACATGAAGGTAACACAACTTCTGCTCAGAAGCAGTGTTTCCAGGTGCTGACAGCATCTCCCTGTACAGTGCAGCCCAGCCCAGGCAGCCCCACTTACCCGGCCTCCATACTGCAGGATGGGAGCTGGCAGGACCCGCCCTGTCACCTCCGTCATATCATCCTTCACCTTGATCCCAAACTCCTGAATGTACGGATCCAGGTTGTAGCTGGCATTCTTCATCTGCAGAGGGAAGGAAGGGCCATGGGAGGGAGTAAGACCAACTGCTGCATCCCAGGCAGCTGCAGCTGGCCAGGAAATTTGGGCACCTGAAGCCCTGTTCTCCATACAGCTGCAGGTGGAGCAGCTCTGACAGGGGAGGGCAAGCAGATCAACACTGAGGCCCAAACCCTCTCCTGCAAACTGACCCACGAGGACCTGATTTTGAAGCACACTAACCAATACAACTAACAGCACAACCTGCTCCTGAGATTCAGATTTCAACAGGAAGGTTCAGACCGGCGAGAAACTTATCATGAGTCCCAGAAGGAATACAAATGTCCCAGTACCAGATGTATGCATTTGGGGAACAGCAGCCCCGTTAACCAGTGGCCAGGCACAGACAGAGTTCCTGTACTGCAGGCCCACCACACACAGCCCCACGTACACCCACAGCCAGAGGCGTGTCTGTAATCTGCTTCCCATTTTTAGTTCCAGCTCCCTTTGGGTCAGGTTCCATGAGTGCAAGGGCCTGAATTTGCTGCATGTGCACTTGCATGGTCTCTTTGAGCCGAGCCCCCCAGTGCCAGTGTCCATTACATACACACAGCACCTCTGCGCAGGGATTCAGTGGGAACGGGGGAATAAAACCCCACCATTAACCTCACCAAAACCTTCTCCACAGGTCACAGCTCTTCACCACAGAGCAGCTGAGGAGCAGGACCATGGCAAAGCCCACCACAGACACGATGCCACAACCTGCCATTGGTGCCAAGCCCTGCCCCCCCAGGGCCTTGTGTCACCTACCAGGCGACTGATCTCCTCCTGCCTGTCTGGGGCAGACCTGGCTGTTGCTTTTATCATGGTTGATGTTTGATTGTCCGTGAGCTTCTTGATGCACCTCTGGCCTGCCACGATGTTACACACCTGCACGGGGAGGGGACACACAGCAGCCATGTGTTGGGGACAGGTAAGACACGAGGTGACCACAGCTGAGCACAGCCCCAAACCACAGGTGCCAACACTCACCTCCAAGGGAAGGTACGTGTGTTTCTGTTCCTGGCCAACCTGGAGACAGGGCAGGTGAGGGTATTTCAGCTGCAGGTTGTATTTCTGCTTGAAGTACTGAGCCACTGTGCACTCCACTGTCTGACCACTCTCCAGCTGCAGTGGGAACCTGGCAGAGGCAAGACACGAGGGATGCAGCTACTCAGAACAGACACTTCCAGACCTCAGGCACTATGTACTGTGGCTGGGAAGAGGGAGCTGCCAGGCTCCCACCCTGAGCTGCCATACAGCAAAATAAAAAGCCCAATGGTGGTATTTTCAGAAATGGAGTCAGGAATACTCTTACCCCAGTGTGGGACTGAGGTCCCTAAATAAAGCTCTCCCTCACTAATCCAGTTAATCAGGACAAATGTTTATTGCAGGACGTGCCTCACATGCCATGGGCTGGGCACAAAAATACAGCACACTTGCACTCAGGAGGGCTTCTGTGCCTGGTATCCTCCTGGGAGCTGAACTGAGCTTCAGGGAAAGGCTGACTGGCCTCTCCAGGTACTGGACAGCAGTTGCAGGGTGGCCAAGGAAGGAAACATTTCCCTTCAAAAACAGTGAGGAGAAAAAACCCAAACTTCCTGCTGCAGGGCTGAGAGGTGTCACTACACCCACAGTGTAGTGCAATACCCATCCTCAGTCAGCACCAGCTGCTCTCAGCTCCAGGAAAGTGCAGAACTGACCTGATATTCTGTAGAGAACCAAAATTACAGGAGAGCCAGGCTGACTGCATCAGCAAGGTGCCACATTCTTCCTGTGCCTGCCAAGCCCCAAGGCTGCGCCCCAAGGATGCTGGTGCACAGGAGATGCTGAGGGGTGCCAGGCCCAGCCTGCTCCCAGGCACACACAAAAAATTCTGAGGCAGACACTCGTGTTAGCCCCTGACGAAGTCTCTGCTCTGGCAGTGACTATTTTAAGAATGAAGAAAACCAAACCCGGAGGTAAAAACTAGGACAATTCCTGGCATGTCAGCTCCCGCCCGCCGCCGCGCTCCGCCTGCCAGACACAGCATCCTCTGCACTCCCATCTCCCTGCATCCCACTCCACACATGGCACAGCACTGCAGAGCCCCAGACACGTCTCCTTTTGCCATCAAAGGCTGCTGAGCTTCCTGTTCAGCTCTCCCTAACGACACCAGCAGCTGTTAACAAGGAGGACAGTGTGGATTTTTCCAAGGGCATCTGCCCACCCGCCTTACGTCTGGTGGCTGGCTGGTCGTCGGGTAACGTTACACACACGGTATTTCCTCTTCATCTGCCCACAGTGGGTCACCTCCACCTTCAGACCTGATGTGAGACAGGGAGACAGCACAGTCATGGTGAAGATGGGAGCAATTTCCCTTTGCCTAACTTCCCCAGAACACTGCCAACAGCTTCCTTAACTAATTTCCTGCCTGCAGATACCCCCACAATAGCACGAGGGAGGCAGTGGTGCCCTAGAAGACATTTAAAATGTGCAACCCCTGTATCCCCACTTTCCTGCAGGGGCTCTGTGGGACACAAGCCACAGCCAGTGTCAGGAGACAGGTTCCAGAGCTCCCTGGGGGCTCTACCTTTGATCTCCTTGGTGAAACGCACTCTCTGCGAGTCCGTCAGGGGCTTGGGCTGCTCGTCGATGTTCCGGATGTCCAGCACCTCACACATGAACTCGATGACAGGCTGGGCTTTGTAGAAGGCAGTGGCCGACACTGTGGGACAGACACCATGATGTGTCTCTGCTCTCAACCAGCCTTCCCAAATACACCCAGCCCTCCCACTGCAGCTCCCCAGCATGAGAAATAATGTCACCATCGATGTTGAGCATCATCTTCCACATGGCAGGACGGACCGACTGGTGGAAGCCGAACCAGACCTCCCTGCCCCCTCCCAGGGGGTGGTAGTAGCCTTCAGGGGGGGAGAAGAAGGAGCGACCCACGGGAGTGTACCTGTGAACCAGGGCAAACCATGTCAGTGGCACACAGTGGGCAGCACCTCCAGACCCCTGAGCTGGCACTCACCCTGCCAGCTGCATCACCCGCTCTATTTCTTTTTTAGGAGCACCCAAGGACACGGCTGGCACAGCTGCCTCCTCCAATGACTGTCAAGGCCAGTCCCAGCCACAGCAGCCTGCCAAGGGCAGCAGTCCCCTCCCGTCCCTGGCACAGCCCCACTGTCCCTCAGAGCTTTACCTCATGGAAGCCAGGTGCCTCATGGCAACATCCAGCGCCTGGACGGACTCCAGTGGGACGGGGATCTGCCCACTGACCAGGGCCTCGTGCAGCATGCGCCAGCTCACGATGGCCATCCATTTGATAGAGACCTTAAATATCCTGTCCTTGCCTTCCCCTGGGATCGTCACCTCAAAGTCAACCTGGGTGCAGGAGGGAAGGGACAGTTACCATGGCATCCCCGCAGGGACGAGGCAGGGTTGTTTTCTGCTGGTCTTTCCCATGCAAGAGGGAGGTCACAGTGCCCACATGGGGTTTGCTGACCCCTCTTACCCGCTCATTCCCAATGGGTAAGGCCGTGACAGTGTAGATGTTCTTCTTCCCGTCATAGACTGGTTTTCGGTCACCAAAGATCTGCGGTTTGAAGTGCTGCACCATGTACTCCACGACTTCCCTACACAGGCAAGATAGAGGGGCAGAGGAGAGAAGGGAGAGGTTTGTTTTGTCGCTTTCCTTACAGCCTGATACCTTCTGCAACTGGCCTGGTCCACCCCAGCCTCCCTCCCTGAGGCAACTGAGAGCAGAGCTGAGACCCCTGGGGCAGGAAAGCCCCTGGACAAGCAGCCACGTGCCTTGTCCCACAACTCAGTACATTGGCTTTGGCAGAAGGACTGTACGTGGCACAGGGGAAGGCACAGTGGCTGGAGCTGCCACAGCGTGACTCCTGAAAGCTCATGCAGCATCTGCTCACTGGCCCTTGGGGCACAGAGCACCCCAGGCTGCAAGGGCAGGAGGGGACAGGCAGCGAAGAGCACATCAAAAAGAAAAACAAAGAAAAGTACATGATGGTCCGAGGTCTGGGCTTGCTATTTTTAAATCAGGGATTGTTGCCAAAATAGCACAGCTGCTTCGGAGCAGCAGGGACTGTGTTGAGGCTACGGACCTCTGACGCTCTCAGGCCAGGAAGCAGCACTGCTGCACAAACATGGCTGGGGGGTCCAGCCACCTGTGGGCATCACGCATTGCCATGACCCCTGCCACTGCTGTGACCCCTGCCATAATGGTCACCCTAATGGCTTGTACTGCAAAGACAGAAACGGGCACCTACAGAGCCTCCACTAGGAAACTGGAAGCAGGGAACAAGTGCCCAACCTCTAATACTTGCCTTACCTGTTGACTCTGCGTGGACATTTATCGGGTTTGATATCCACCTCATAATGATACACATCGATCTTGGGAATGTCCACTTCAAAGTAGTTGGCCAGGAGCTTGATGGGCTTCCCGACAGTTCCTATCCCGGGCCGACGTGGTGCTTGAAACACCTGCTGCAAGGGGGGCAGGTATGCGCCTGCAGCTGTGGAACAGAGCACAGGTCAGGAGGGACCCCACAGTCAGACAGACAGACACACAGATCTCACAGAGTCAGAGCACTCTCCATCACCCCATCCTGAACTGGATGGTCTCCCACTACCCCTCCTCCTGGCAGGAGGTGGCAGTGGCAGAATTCAGAGCAGCACACCAGGAAGCAGCTTCCCCGGGCACCATCTGGGGAGCACTGGTGCCAGCTGAGCTGTTGAAGGGCAGCGCCAGGGCACAGTGGCCCCAACAACTCCCTTGGCACAGGCTCCAGCACTGCCACCTGCTACGGGAGAGCAGCACCAGCTCCATCATCACAGTGCCCTTTTCCAAGGAGATACAATTCCCTGGATACTCTGTCAGCAGGACATACAGACATGTGCATTTCCACTCCACTCCCCACCAAATTCTGACTCACTGCTGCAGGGAGGATGACACAAGAAACAGGAAACTCATTATTCTATCTGCACTACACAGTTGTTGAACTGCTGGGTTTTGCAAAAAAACCCAAACAACAAATCAAAACCAATCCCAAATCCCCACTTGAAGTAGTGTGGAGACCTGTAAACAGGGAAATACCAGTTTTTCCACAATTCCCATAACACAGACTCACTTATGAAGTTCTGGCAATGCAGAATGGCACCACCACATGGCTACAGGACTGAGCTGCATTTCTAAATCAACAGCACCCTCGGACTCAAATGTATCTTAAAATATTGCCAAGGAATTATTCCACCCTGCTGCTCTCTGAAGGTGAGCTCTGCCCTTCCTGCCCCATTCCCACTTTGCCCATCTCCACCCCTCCCAGTCTGCACCTTCTATTTGTTCCTCAAACACTGTGAGGTCCGAGCCAGTTGGGCTGGTGCAGGGATCAAGTGTGGGGGTATTCAGAGCGCTCCATCTGCGCGGCCAACTGTCCACATCGGCCCACAGACAGCAACCCAGCTCCAATTCAAGCTCCTGAACACATGGTGCTTTTAGCACCCCTTTCTCTCATCCACTTTCCTTTTCAATCCAAATTTCCATTCCAGGCTAAAAATATCAGAAGCAGAAACACAGTAGAGCAGCAAACTAAGCTTCAGATTTGCCTTTTACTTTTGCACCCAAACTTCCACCAGTGCTGCAGGACACTGAGGGGATGGGAAAACTCTTGTGAGCGTCCAGGGACTGAACTGCAGAAGTTAATTCTGCAAAGCCAACCTCTGCTTCTGCTCTGCAACAGGAGCTCAAGACACCCAAAATCTGCCAGGAGCCCCAAGCCTGGGCTCACCTGGCCCCAGCACCCCCTCAGACAAGGCAACACAGGACTTGGAGCAAGGTGGGGATCCCTGAGTCCACTGCAGGGCTCAGACCCTGCAGGCACTCACAGCTACTCCAGGACAGGGTGACAGCCAGCCACCCCGAAAAACATCTGCGCTGCACTTCAGAAGCAGCTCGTTTGAAGGAACTGATTTTCAGATGAGCTACTCCCGGTGTAAGTCATGTCTCCACATGATTAACATTTCTTGGCAGTGGCCAGCTCCCTGGCTGCGAGCTGATGCATTTTTAAATCATGGCTCACAAGCAAAGAGGTATTTGCCAGTGCTGCTGGAGCCTCCAGTCCCTGAGTTTGAGTGAGGAGCTATACCACCCACCTGCAGGATCTGTCGGCAGACAGCAGCTCTCTGCTGCCTTTCCTGCAGCCATGTCAAGGCCAGCACCCACAGCTTCTCCTCCTCTGGATCATCTCAGGCCCCAGACAATCCTGGCAGCCGTGTGTGAGCAGGACTGCATGCAACTCCATGCAACCCCGCAGATGCAGGGAGCACAGGGCAGAGGCCACAGCTTGATAGCTGCTTAGTGGCACTTGGGTGCCCAAGAGGAGCTGAAGCCTGTTAGGGGCTGGCAGGAGTTGCAGAGATGTAACCCAAACTTCCACACCAATCCCACACCAATCCCACACTTGGCACTGCTTTGGTCACTCCAAAACTAAGGTTTACCCTGCAAACCCTTTTGCCAGAGGATCCCCAGATGCTTCATGAACATAACACCCTGCAATTAGGCTGATGAATCACAGGTGAAGGGAGGAGCCAGCCTCCAGCAACACAAAAGTTGGCTCAGAATTTAGATGGGACACAGAAGATACAGCAAACACAGGGTAAGATAAATGAGTAGAGTGGCCAGAGGGAGCAGCACCTGATGGCACAGGAGATGCGCTGCAAAGACCAGGGCAGGACCATGACCAACATCAAGAATGGGCAAGTTCACCCCTGGGCTGACTCAGAGAGTTTTATTTTGGTGACCACAACACATGGTCCCTGAATGTGACAAGCCAAAGCAGCTGCCCAGGCAGCACCTCCAGCACGTGAGCCAAGCTCTCACCTAGCCTTGGCTGCTTCAACCCAGGTGGGAGAGAGAAACTCCAAAACCCTTTGGTGAACATGCAGGCTTGGCTTATGCTTTCACATGCTACATTCCTGCCCTGAAGCACTCAGGGTCCCTCCATGATTTGACTCAGTGAAAGCCACCCTTCTCCTGGTTCAGAGGATGCTGCCAGGGAATCCCGGACAGCTTGACTGTCATCCTCAGGCACCTCATGCCTAAAGCCAGCTCAGGGCAGCAGAAAAGGAGCCAGCAAGAAGAAGCCTCGTTAAAAAGCTACCCAGAGTGCATGGAAACGGGGGCTGCAGCACATAGGGGGTGTCCTGCATGGGGGGGTCGGCTCCTGCATACCTCGACTCTCCATGGCGAAGCTGCACAGGCTCCCACTTTGTCATGTAAATGCGGGCGCCGGGGCCGGGGGCTGCAGGGCGAGTGTTGTTCCTGCAGCACAATGCGGCCAGTGAGCGAGATGAAATCCGCTGCCATTAGAAATTCCGCGGCCCGGGAGGAATCACAGACTTTCGCACACAAAGCCGTGCCCTGGGGACGCGCCGGCGGCGGAGCATCGACGCCCTTGCGCCGGGTACCGCGGGCAGAGACGGCGGCGAGGGCAGAGCCACCGAAGTGAAAGCAAGTTTGAGGTAATTAGCGCTGGAATACGCTTTGTTTCTGTTATTTATTGTAACAGCTGGGGAACACGACCCGCTGCCCAACAGCTGCCCGCGCCGGGCGAAGCCGCCGGTGGGACGGCATGAAATTACCATGTCATTGAAATCCTCTCCAGCGCCGCATTCAGCCGAGGGGCCGCGGGAACGGGGCCCAGACAAAAGGGAGTTTTATTGCGGCGGCGGCGGCGGGTCCGCACCGGCCCCCTCTCCGCACACCCACCCGCCAAAATACAGCCGGGAATTAGAGAGGTGCAGACGGGGCCGCGGCACAACAAATGCCACCGGACACGTAGAGTGGTCCATCCTCATCCTGAGACATCCCCACTCCTACACCACCCCAGAACCCTCCCGGAAAGTGAAATCCCTGTTGGGGAGCAAAGCAAAGGGCAGCACCAGTGGGAAAGGCAGTTGCTGGGGAGTGGTGAGCAATTGGCATTCCCAATATCTCCAGGCTCGCCATCTTCAAAACCACTGGCTCTAAGCAGCGACCAACACCTGTCCACGCAGCCCAGACTTCAAAAAGCCCCATCTCAGCTCTGCCAACCCAGACATCGCTGCCTGTTCCTTCCTGAGTGACCTGTGCACTGCCAGGTTCGTGCAGCTGTGGGTGCTTTTTGGTCTGACACCAAACTGAGTTTCACCAGGTGATGCACACACAGGACAGAGGCTCTGTCTGCAATCATCACAGCTCAGCACTAAACCTGTCTCTCCACCAGAACCTGGATGCTGAGGTCAAGGCTGAGCTGCCCAAGTTCTGCTCCTGCCCTGCACTGCGATGGCTGCATGCAAAAAATGAGCCAAAACGGACTCTAAACTGTTTTACTACAGTACTGATATCTGAAAGCTGCTGAGTTCTTTGTATCCTCACACTAAACATTGCAAAGGACACTGCTGTGCTTCCCACCTGGAAATCACGGGTGACACCCTAAAGCACAAGCTATAAACCTGCCTGGCCGAAGGGGTGTCCCTGCACCCTGAGACGTGCAGTGCCACAGGCTGAGCCGGCACTCGAGAGCGTGAAGCTGCGGGTGCTGCGACAGAGCACAAGGAACAGCAGCAAGAGCGGTGCCAGTTCCATCACACCCGCACACAGGGGCTCCACTCCAGCTGCTCTGGCTCTGGAGAGCAGCGTGGTGATGCCAGCGGTGTGGTGATGCCAGCGGTGTGGTGATGCCAGCGGTGTGGTGATGCCGGCAGCGTAGACACTGCTCCATCATGAGCCGACCCATGAGGATTCTGCTAAGCTGGCCCCAGCTGTCCAGCAGCTCTGTTTTCCATCTCTCTGATGGGGTTTGAGAAGCACTGCACAGCAAGTGCCAGCACCCCTGCTGAGCACACCAGGCGGCACATCCAGGCTGTGTCACTTTACACAGTGACCCTGGGGTCCCCGCTAATGGAGGAGGCTGACACTCCCTGCCCAGCCCTGCGAGGTCTCCTGCTGCTCCTGCACTGCCCAGGCAGCAGCCAGGGACGCGCAGAGCCGGGAGCCGCAGACAAAGGCGGCCCCCAGAGCTGGAGGGACAGGACAAAAGCGACGCCGGCTCCTGTCCGTGTCCCACCGCAGCCCCGCAGTGCCGCCGGCTCCCGGAGCGGAGGCTGAGCCCGCCCGTGGCTCTGCACAGATCACCCTGCCCAAGGAGCAGCTTCTCTGCCTGATTTGGCTTCCTCCTCGCGTCTGCCATCTTAATAACTTGTCTGTGTTTTGTTCTTCCCAGGGTTTAGGGAGAGGCTGCAAAGAGTGCTTAGAGATAAACCATTCGTGCTGTGTCTCCAGGCAAGGTGCTTCTCCTGGCTTTGTTTCTCGGTCTAATCCCATCCCAGAACCAGGCATACACAATTTCGTGTTTCCTGAAGATAAAGAGCCCCAACAGACGGAGCAGCTTTGGGGTTTTTGCAAGGTTCAGCACAGGAAGACAACGGTTGAGATTAACAGCCTTTAGGAAGTTTGCAAGGGATAAAGAAAACTAAAAGTTGTGGGAAAATAAGTTCAGTTTTTAAAACCACTGCCTATGTGTGCCTCCCCGAGTTCTGCCTGTGGGTCAGATGTCCTGGGTTTTCCCGCTGCTTTTCCAAGCATCTCCATGTTGGGCACATCCAGGCACACGCAAGATTCTGCTTTATTGCCCTGATAAACCACAGCATCATCAGAGCTTGCATGCGAGGCTCAGCCCGTACTCAGGGTCTGGCCCAAGCAAAGGGGTGTCACAGCAGGGCAGGATTCACAGCAGCTCTGACAACAGAGGGTTCATGAGTCCCCTGCCCAAGGGGTGGACCCGGGTGGGAGCAGATATCCCTTAGCCAAATTTGGGGACAGAAGGGAAAACTCCCAAGGGTGTAGAAGCAGAGATCTGCTCCCAGTTCAGCCCTCACAGGCCCAGGGACTGAAACCCAAACCTGTCCACCGAGTGCATCTCCATCCCAACTCAAGAGATTCTTTTAAAGCACCTTAAGATCATCATTTCAGGCTGGGCTAGGAGGGTGCCCAGCAGCTATCTGCGTGGCCCTGAGGCAGCAGCGCTGTTATCGCCCCAAGGCGCCGGCAAATCACAGCTTCCAGAGGCCATAAATCAGCCCAAACACAAAGCACCAGCCGTCAGAAGGGAACGCAGACACAGGGAGATTTCTGTGCCACAGTTAAAGTAAATATCATAAGAAAGGACTGAAGTTTACAAACACTCAGCAGGTTTATGTCAAAATCTCACCAGGCTGATGGGTTATGGTGGGTGGCAAACCCACCAGCACAAGAGAGATGGCAGGGCAGTGACTGCCAATGCCATTGCCCTGTCCCTCAGAAGGGCAGCAGCTCCCCATCCCCATCACTCCGTGCCTCATCAGGGCAGTGACTCGTGTCTCCAACACCCCACCCCTCCTTCTGCCTTATTTTAGGTACCAAAATCCTTCTGCGACTTAGCAGCACAAGTTGGTGATGCTCAGGCCAGGCACAGGAGCGAGCGGCAGCCAATGCGATGGCCTAGGGAACAGCTCTCCAGACTCCCGCGGAGCCGCCCGGCACGAAGGGCACTGCCAGCCGTTCTCGCCTCCAGCCGGGCGTGCGGAGGTTGGGGCAGGGGACACGGGGGCACAGGGTGGCTCTGGAGCTCGGCCCCGCGGGGCCACGCTCAGCCCCGGCTCCGCGCATGCCCTGGCACGGGCAGAGGAGACGCTTCGTGCTGTCACGGCACACGGCGTCGCCGGCCTCACGCCAGCTCCAGCCTGCGCCTCGCTCCCTGAACTCGGGGAACGGGGAGCTGGGGGATGGATGGGAGCTGGGGGGATGAAATGGCAGCTGGT
>VXBU01009659.1:163057-178912 GCA_013400315.1 Bombycilla garrulus | reverse complement strand
TTGTGTGACCGGGCTGAGGAAGCGCCAGTTTTTGTATCGGCCGCTGTACGTCATTCCTGAAGTGCCCTGAGTCTCGGCAGGCAGGAGCAGGGCAGGAATTCCCCGTGGCTCTGCTCCGTCTAAATCCATAGAACCAGGCGGAGCATCCCTTTTCCGTCCCATTTCCCACCACCTTCCAGACCTGTCCTTCCCAGGAAGCACAAATCCCGACTCTGTGCCTTGACTTTGTAAATAGCATCATCAACCCCAGAAGCATCATTGCCACAACGAGCCCAGGTGTGTGTTCCTGGCTGGGCCATTGCAGGAAAAGCTGGAAAAGCCACAGGAATTCAGGCTGTCGAAGCATTCCCACCTCGTGCTGCTCTCCCAAAGCATGGTCAGCAGTTCCTGCTGTCCCGAGGGAGCAGCTGGAGCAGGACCCAGCTGGAGTCGGAGCTGCACAAACACCAAAGCTGTGGCACAGAACCCCACTCATCCTGGGTTCCTGAGGTTTGAGGTTCCTGAGGTCTGAGTGGTCTTTACATGATGCTCGGAAGACACCAGGATGAACAAACCTTGGGGCTTGAACTCCTCAGGTTTATGTGAGGCTGAGCAACCTCCGTGCCAAAGCCCCAGGATCTGTCCTGCAAACAGAACTGGCGCCTAACGTGGGGATGCAGAAGGTTCCGGGCATTGCAGACAATCCTGTCCCCATTTCAGTCACAGCTCCCACGCTCTGGCCTCCTCCAAAAGCTTTTCCTGTCCTTCCTGTGGTATTTATAGTGCAGCACAGCTGTCTGAGGAGACAAACCCTCACCTCACATAAAGAAAATGAAGCACTTGTATTTATTCATTGCATCTCTCTGATATTGGATCCCCTCTCCAGGTAGGTACAGTCCATGAACACCAAATTATCTCTCTCATTTCCCAAACATTATAAAACCAGGCTCATTCTGAACACCACCCCTGGGGTTTGCAATTTCAGCTTCCTTAGAATCCTGGGAGATGTCACCCATAGGTATTTCTTTACTTGCTAACTCTTAAGGTATCAGAAATAGATAGATTGTGGTAATGAGTTCCACAGGTGACACATTGTGTACAAGTTTTAATTAAAAGTTAAATTGTTTAAGACATTTGTTTACAGGCAACAGTATTGGTTGCTCACTCTGTACATTGCATTTATTGGACAGCAATAAGGAAAAACAGAACATTTGGCACAAGAATGCCAATTTTTTTATTATTATTATTATTTTTGGACACATGAACACAAAATATCCCTGCAGGCTAAAAAAAAAAAAATACATTGCAATTGTACACGACCAGCATCTTATCTTGACACGGGGCTGTGAGCCCCAGGACAGTTTAGAAAGTACCTCGTATTGCTAGAGACATACATCCAGTCCAAAGTTAATAAAATACCATTTGAAACATTACAAGTCTAACAATATAGAAACCAAAAAAATTACATCAGAAGTCAAACTGAACAAATGCAAACATTTTACATTGAAGTTGCAGCCTCTAGACATAGAAATATGAAAATGTCAATAGCAAGGTCTAAGAAAATCTGTAAGTGATATTTAGTGCAAGATCTTTCCTCCAGTGCACAGGGAAAGAGCCTCGCAGTGGATCAGGATCGGGATGGATCCAATGCCCTCTGGCCCTGCCTTCTGAAAATGAAAGCAGAGTCGCTCCCTCGCTATTGAGCAAGAAAACTCCTACAGCACATCCACAAAGGGGTCGGGGCTGTCAGACACCAGCTCTGAACCAGGGCCCTTCCCCATCCGAAGGGCAGGCGAGGGGGGCACAGGACATCCCGTGCACCAACCTCTGTGCCCTTTGGATGGAGCTCCAGGCACAAGCCTGGGTCACTCACAGCAATGCAAGAGCCAGACTGGTGGAGACAGGCTAACTAGGGATTGCCAGAGCTTGTTCAGAACTCAGCAGGGACAAAACAAGCAGAACTGTGTGGAAAACAGGATTTCTGCCCCCTCTCCCCGCTTTTTTTAATATATATATTTTTATAGATATATCAACCACCCCCTTCCCCAACTCTTTGAACTTTGCTACATTTAAAATCTTTCACACCACAGAGCTAAACAGTGGCCAACAGGCTTTATTTATAAAAAAAAAAAAAAAAAAAAAAAAAAAAACCCAAAAATCAAAACACCCTAAAACTACAGCTACAGAATGCACATCTTCCCATTGATTGACACATGCAGAACGAGTCACTCAGGCCCACAGGGCTCACCCAGGTCCTCAAGTCCTCCAGACTTGGGCTCAGACCTGCCTAGGGCAGCACTGCTGCAACTTGGATCCTGAACTTCAGTGCTTTCCCCCCAAAACTCCAGCCCTGTGCCCGGGGTGGGCTCACACCAGCCCCTCTTGGGTGCTGGCCCAGGGCTCACCAGGGGCTGATGCTCCACCTGGTCTGAGGTCAAATATCCAGTCACAGGCAAACCAAGGAGAGGCTCTCCCTTCCCTCAGTCTCAACCAGGAGTGCTTGGCACTGGACAACGAATTGGTGATAAAGTTCATTTTTTATGCACCCTTGTTATACCAGCCCCATTCCTAGTGCACAAACTCAAATCAGGGATCTTGGATCCTACCACCTCCAACAGGTGCTCAGGTGCTTTTCAAGGTGCCAAAGTTCTCCGTGTGTGTTGGGTCAGTCAGAGTTCACTCTAAAAAGGGTTTTTGTGTCTTCTCCCTGAACGAGTACTGAGAAAAGCAGCGGTCAGTCTCCCACCCACATGTCCTGATTTTATTACACAAGTGAGGTATTCTTTAAATAAAAAGTTAAAAAACCTAAAAGAATCTTTTTGATTTTTTTCAATCTAAACCTGTCCTGGCACGTGCCAGGAGCAGGGTTCACTTCTGTCCCATTTTCAACAGAAATGAAAAGAGGTTAAACTTAATTTATGAGAAGTACTACTGGCAAGGAGGTTATAAAACTGTTTGAAGATGTTCAGTGTACTCTGGTACAACCGAAAACAACAGCATTTAGAAATGTAAACTTTCATTTATTTACAAGCTTAAAGACTGAAGGAAACAGCATTTCCTATTGCTGAAATTTGGAGGGGGCTGGTTCCTAAGCTTTGGGACAGCAGACAACTTAGCAGCAAACCCCACACGAGTATCAGAGACCACAGTGCAATCCTTGGATTTCTCAAACTCCTCCTCAGTTTAGGAATAAGCTTTAATCTGCACTAACTCAGGTATACAGTGAGGAATCTAGTCTTAAATTACTACGTTCATGGATTTCAGGAATACCAGGGAAACCAGGTCCCTGTTCTGGATTACAGGTTGCAGCTGAAAAAAGCCAAGCAGATTAAAAACCCTAATTTCTAGGCCGGGACAGAATCAGCATTTGAGACTCACACAGGTTCAACATGCTGTAAATGCAGTTGTGTGGGCAACCCAGATTCCCAGGGAAAAAAACAGTTCAAAATGCTGGTACAAGTCCTCAGGTTGCCTGTCACACAATACATTTCAACTGCACACGTTGGCCTTTCCTACATGGAACACCCAGTTTCCAAGCTTATAAAAAATGTTATAGACAGGACACCAACAGTGAATATAAAACAGTTAAAAATAATTCTTAAAAAAAGCATGGAAATGCGTCTTTTCTAATTTGTTTCAGAAACTGCCAAATTGTGTGTTCAGAAAACGACACGAGAATGTTGGTTAAACTCATGCACAATCCTCAGCTAGAAAATTACACTGTTTGGGGGGGCTTAAAAAACAAAGATTTATTGCCAAAGTTAAACCTTCTATGAGAAAAAAGTTTTAAAATCACTTAGATTTATCAAACCACACAGCAGCATAAAGTGGGCACTTTTGTAAAAGTTTGCAAAATACCTAAAAGCTAATTTTTTTTTCTTTTTTTTTTTCTTTTTTTTGTTTTACCATTTTTTGAGGGGGAAAATGATGGTTCAGTACTTGTTACGATACCATGGCAGTATTATTTATAACCATTATCATTAAAATCTACTGACAGGCATCACTATTGGTTATATTACACATTCACAGAACAAGAACCACCTATTAACTCGCAGTATAGTGCAATTGCTTTGCAGCCCAAGTCTGCAGAGATTAAAAAGATAATTAGTAAAACTGACAAAAAAACTGCAATACCTGTGAAAGTTATGTTTGTTAAAAGGCATTTACAGTAGTGAAGTCTAAAATCTCCATTAAAAAATCTATGGCCCCACACGACAGAAGGATTACAGCGAGCTGGATAAAACATTTTGCCATCACATCATACTCACGAAGCAGGGCACGGAGACAGAGCAGCAGTCACCGTCAGCTTATGGGATGAGGAGAACTGAAAAACCACAGCTAGCAAAAGATTTGATAGAAACCTTTCGTGCCAAGTCCTTGAAAAATTTCAGGATGATCAGCCTTTGCGCTTTGAGGTAAAAATTCAGTCCAATGCATCAGAAAAGACAAGTCTATGGATTTCTAGTACAGAAAACAATGAAACAAATGGCTCAATTGTGTTGGTGCATCAGACGTTGCAGTGAAGAACAGATTCAGTGCGACTGTCCGGAGCTGCTGGTAGTGGGCAGTCCGAAATCCCCCGGCCCTGCACAGAGCAGGAGGCTTCCAAACGCTTCAGGACTGCATGGGTTGTTGTTTTGCCTCATCTTCCCAGGTGCTCTCAAGCGAAATACATGGTGTGCTGGGTGTCGTGGTGGATCTGCACGGCCTTGGCCAGCGCCTGCGGATCGCGGCCGTTGCTTTGCCCCGACACGTGGCTGCCCTCAGCGCTGCGAGCAGACACACACACGTCAACCACTGGGACAAGCAGCACGGCTCAGCTTCACCACCTGCTTACCAGGACGATGAGGCCACTCCTTACCTGTCATGATCCTTGTCCACAAGGTGGTACCTGGCCCGAAAGGCCACCAGCCTGGCGTAGTAGGCGGGCGCGGGGATGGAGACGGAGCGGGTGCAGCGCACGTACGTGTGGCACAGTTGGTACGTCAGCAGCTGCAGCTCGTCTGCTGTGAAGCAGTTGTCATCCCACAGGACATGGTAGTGGGAGGGACGGCTGGTTCCCTGCAGAGAACAGGTGAGCAGTCAGCTGGAGAGCAGCAGCAAGGCCAGAGGTGGTACCTGCAGGCTGCACCTTCCAGCAGGCACTGAGGAGTCAGTGCCAAGCAAGCACCAACACACTCTGAGTCTGCCAAGCGACAAACAGAAGTGACATTTCCCATGGGGACAACTACAAGGATTTAGTCGCACAGCCTGAGCACAGCAAGCTGACATTACCTGAATTCCTGCATGGCTACAGAGGTAAAAGTCAAATTCAGAGGGATGTGTGATGGTGCTGTCCACAGTAGTGCCTGCTGGTACGTTGCCACTTTTACCCACCTAGTGAGAAAGGTTTATTATTATTCCATGGGCTTTTTTGGAAGTGACCCCAAAATGCTTTCAAAGGTAGGCTCCATTGAAAGCTGCTGGAGAATTTACTGCTCAAAAAGGTGAAAAAATATTAAGGTCGTTTACACAGGAGGAATGAAAATGTTCTCTGTGAATTCATTTTTAGAAACTTCACCAAATCCAGCTGGTGTGTCATCAGAGGAAAATAAAACCCTTGCCAGCACCATTAAAACTGCAGAGTGCGATAAAGCCTACACAAGTAATTCAGGATCTGAAAATGCAGGTTCCTGAGATAAATTTATCTCGTACCCTTGTTTGCTCTCACACCCCGGAGATCTGGGTTTTTAAGCAAACCTCAGATCAAGCGCTTCCCTAAAGAAGGTTCCTGTGCTGACCTGTGGATTTGTGCCACAGGGACATCTTAGATGCACCTGGAGACAGAACAGGGAACAGAGTGAACAGCCAGGTCAGCTCATCATCAGGAATCCTGGACTATAAAAACCCAGGATACATCTCCTGGTACACAAATACTGGGATACTGAGCACACCTATTCCAAAAAGGGGAAGAACAAGCTGTTCCATCTGATGCAGAGCAATAAAAAAGGCAGGAACTGGTTATTTTGGTGGAGAAAGCCTGTTACCACCCAATACTGCTGCTGCTTTACAGCTTTAGTGGGCTGAATGGATCCCACCCCAGTGAATCAATCCCACTTTCCTGTGCCATCACCTCCCCCTCATGGAGTCAGTACTTGCCCTTTCAGTTTTGTCAGCACAGAACAGCCTGGTGTGATGCCTTTTCTGCACAACAATGTAGGTTATTCCAGGTCTATAATCTTCCTCCAAACTAATGCAGGCCTTCCGGATGGCGATCAGCTCTGGCCAAGCTACCTACAAGCAGAAGATTTAACTATTATGTGATGAATTCAGCAAGTATTTGATTAATTTTTTTACCTGTGTACAAATGCCATGTCATAAGGGACATGGTCAGACTGGTAAATGTTACATTGTGCTTGCCCAGAACAATTCATGGAAGCTTAATTTTTCCGATAACAAACATAATTCACATAAATAAATATGATCAGACTGGTAAATGTACATTGTGCTTGCCCAGAAGAATTCAAGGAAACAATGTTTTCCAATAACAAATATAATCCACATAAATAAATATACTTTTTCAAAGGGCCAATCCCTTATAATCCACATAACTAGATATCAATCCCTTTTCACAAGCAACAAAAAAAAATCATCAGACCATACCTGTTTCATCTGTCCTTCCGACACTCCCCCTCTGTAATAAATGATCCTCGTGGGTTTGAAACGAGTAGATTTGTAGAACTGGATCAACAGCTCCCTCACCATGTTGGTCAGGTCCTGGATCACCTCCTGGCTGTAGAGCAGCTCCTGGGAGGTCTCCTGGCGCGAGGTCTGCACGCGCACTGTGGCGCAGTAGCGGCTGGGGTGCCCGTCCATGCTGCCCACCACGGCCGCGATGGAGGGCTTCTTCCCGTCCCCAGCGGGAGGGTGAGTGACGTCTGCTCCCAGAAAGATCACTGGCTGCTGGAACACTGAGGGCCTGTTTGATAAGATGAAGGTTTGTTAGTTAGAATCGCAGAATTTCAGAAGGGTTTGGGTTGGAAAAGACCTTAAAGCCCAGCCAGTTCCACCCCCTGCCCTGGGCAAGGACACCTTTCACTATCCCAGGCTGCTCCAAGCCCTGTCCAACCTGGCCTTGGACACTGCCAGGGATCCAGGGGCAGCCACAGCTTCTCTAGGCGGCCTGTGCCAGGGCCTCACCAGCCTCACAGGGAACAATTTCTTCCTAATTTCTAATCCAGATATACTCTCTTTCAGTTTGAAGCCATCACTACAGTCCCACTCCAGCCTCCTTGTCAGCCCCTTCAGCTACTGGAAGGTGCTGTGAGGTTTTCACACAACCTTCTCTTCTCCAGGCTAAATAACCCCAACTCCCTCACCCTGACTTGAGAGGAGAGGTGGCCTCTTATCAACTCATAATAACAAATAAGAACAGCAAAAGAAATAGGGCCAGAAACAAACAAACAAAAAAAATTACAGCTGAGGAAGGTGCATCAAAAGCACTGAACAGAACTAAAACTTGTGAGAGTCTTTAAGGGCAAAATTCTCAGCCTCCAGCACTTACAGTCCAGAAAGAACAGAAAGTGACAAGGACAGGATCAAAGGCAGACCAAGTTACAAGTATTGATTCCAAGTCACTCCTCCTCACTCCTTCTCTTTCAATTTGGATGCAAACACAGGATGCTTTTGGAGGTGGCAAGACGAAAAGGTACACTGAATGAATCCAAAGGCAGGAAAGAGACAGGAAAAAAACCTTGGTGAGTTTGGTGGCTCTGACTGCTGGATGGCTCTGACTCCCCTTGGCTCAGGGCTTACTGGGAACACTCCAAATGCAGACATATCCTCCACTGTCCACTCCAGACTGTGGGAATTTCTAAAGCGTGTTTTATTTTGAAAAGTATCATTTTAGCAAACACAACAAAACAACACCATTTTCCTTGACACAGAAGACATTACAAAGAGCTTTTGATTGAATCTCACCTTTGATGAGGTACCAGCACATTGTTGATTCCCCCAAGCTTGGCATTGATCTTCAGACACAGGTTGGACAGCGTTTGTGGTGAGGTTTTGACCACGTTCTTTACCTGAACACACTGTGTGGCCATGCCTAGAAGAGTATCTCCAACCCGTTTGACTTCAGCTGTGACAGAAAATAAGGCAGTGGTTCCTGCTTGCTCTTATTTCTTTCATATGTTACTGTAATTCAGATCCTTGCAACTTCACTGACAAAAGCTCAGTTTGCACTTTGGTAATACACAACTTCTCCAACCAGGCCTGACAAACCAGCTCCAAAACACCCTTTCAAAGAGAACCCATTGCCTCCTCTGCCTCCTTCCTGCCACCCACTTGCAGTATAACTCCTGATCACTTTACAGCCCTTTCTCCATACCGTACACAGGTGTCTTCCCAGGCAGAATCACCACGATGAGCTGCAGGCCAACATAAGTCAGCTTTAAGTGTTTGAACATGGGCTCCACGCTGTCTGCACCCTGGGCATACTTGCAGAAGCAGGGCTGGCCCTGGATCGGCATGCCGGCATCCTTGGAGATCTTGCGCAGCTGGTCTGTGAAACTCCTGAAATAGATGTGGATTTGTTCTGGCCTTTTCACCATGGTCCATTCATCAGTTTTATCAACCAGATCTGTGCTGTTTCTGCTATTTCACAGCACTGCAGGAATTCTTTTTTTGCAATTCTATCCCCATCAGGAACTCATGCATACGACTCTAATCCTCTCTGAGGAAGGTCGTCAGCTTCTGTAATTTCACAAGCCTTACAGAAACAGACATTTGAGATGAACGTCCTGAGGCAGACTCCCAAACGAATACTGATGCTCTGGTAAATTTTTACTTATCCAACTAATTTATCTGTGCATTATTGCAACCACAATTTTTACCAATCAGTGGTTCATAAAACCTCTTTGTTTAGGATTCCGTAGAGTAATTTAAAGAGCAGGTGAAAATCCATTTATACCACACATCACCTTTCAGAAACATGAGCAAAATACACCTTGAAACAGAATCCTGAATAATTAGGAAAATACTTACTTCAGCAAGTCTTCCCTGCACTGCTTTTGAGGAGCAAAACAGGCAACAGCCCAAACTTTAATCTCAATGCCAGCATAGAACTGTTTCCCTCTCATGTCCCACACACCTTGGTTTGGTGTGGCCACGGTCTTGTTCTAGATAAAAACCAAAGGCAAATTAGAAATCAAGTGCTGCTCCATTTTGACTGTAGCTCATCAGAGGAAGCCTCATTAGAAGACACACAGAACACCTTGTGAATTTCAACAGCCTCAGGATAAGGAGTTTTATAAGACATGGAAACTCACCCTGCCTCCATACTGCAGCATTGGGGCTGGCAGAACTCTGCCTGTCAGCTCTGTCATTTCGTTATGGACAACAATTCCAAACTCCTTCAGATACGGATCAGGCCCACCAACCATACTGTTACTCTTCACCTGGGGACAAGACAAGTACTGGTGTCACTACACTAAAGCTTCAGGTGACTCTGCACTCTTTGTCATCAACAGCCTTTCTGTTTAGAAGGATTGGTTTTAGCCAAGACAGATTTTTTTGAACTTCTCTCTTGGTCGTGCTGCTCAACATCACCTGCTCCAATGCTCTGGAAAAGCCATGAGAAGTGACAAACACAGACTGTGCAGCTGGAAAAATTCTCACCAGTCTGCTGATCTCCTCCTGCCTGTCTGGGGCAGACCTGGCTGTTGCTTTTATCATGGTCGAGGTCTGATTATCTGTGAGCTTCTTGATGCACCTCTGGCCAGCCACGATGTTACACACCTGCACAGGAGCAGGGAGAGGTGCTGTGACACTGTTTAACAGAGGACACCCCACAGTGCAGGAGGTGGATCCTTACCTCCAGTGGCAGGTACGTGTGTTTCTGCTCCTGTCCCACTTGGAGACAGGGCAGGTGAGGGTATTTCAGCTGCAGACTGTACTTCTGCTTAAAATACTGAGCTACTGTACACTCCATGGCCTGCCCATTCTCCAGCTGCAGAGGGAACCTAGAAATGACATTTATTCTGCTTAGACTTTGTCAGATTTTTTTAAAGGAAAAAATGGTGTGAAAAATCTATTCCAGAGTACCTTTAGAAAATCTCTATTTTCCTTAGTTACTGGATCGCTTCTTTATGAAAAGATTTTAGGCTATATACTGAATTTCTCACATTTTAGCTGTTTAAAAAATAGGAGCTTTTGATAACTGTATTTCAAAGCCAAGCTATAGTTCAGTCTTCCTGGTCAAACACTAATCAAAACCCACACTACTCCTCCTCTCCACTAAGACTGAACATTCCTGTAAAGCCACACAGCTGCTTCACCTCCAGAGAATTAACTATTCCTGCATAAACAACATACCAAATAGATTTCAGATATATTTAATAGCTTGAAGAGTTTAAGAACTGTCAGGCTTGATACATACGTCTGGTGGCTGGCTGGTCGCCGGGTAACGTTGCAAACTCGGTATTTTCTCTTCATCTGCCCACAGTGGGTAACCTCTACCTTTAGACCTGAAAACCCAACAGAAAATCAGTTCAGGGACAGGAATCATCTTTGAAGAGGATGAAGGCAGAAAGAAACAGCCCAGTTCTCCATGTGCCTTGCAAATTTTCGTCACAACATAGTATGACCATGTTTCAGTATTTTTTTGCAGCAGTTTTAGGACAAGCTTCTACCTCTGATTTCTTTGGTAAACTTGACACGCTGGGAGTCTGTCAGAGGTTTGCTTTGTTCACTGATGTTCTGGATGTCCAAGACCTCGCACATGAACTCAATGATAGGCTGGGCACGATAGAAAGCAGTCGCTGACACTAAGACAAAAAGATAGGACAATTAACTGGGAAGCACAAAGATCTCTGTCACATGAGTGAGACAGAATCTCCTACACACCATCGATGTTGAGCATCATGTTCCACATGGCAGGACGGACCGACTGGTGGAAGCCGAACCAGACCTCCCTGCCCCCTCCCAGGGGGTGATAATAACCTTCAGGAGGGGAGAAAAAGGAGCGACCCACAGGGGTGTACCTGGAAAAAAAAAAAAAAGAAAATTAATACTCTGATCCTTTCTTTCTGATATTCACACCTATAGTGTTTAAAATACATTTCTACAGCATTTATAACTGTCTGAGCTGACTTATGGCAAGCACACAAAGCCTTTTCTGACAGAAAGGGTATAGCAAATTCCTGTTAGAAACATGACCAGCAGACACAAGGCCTTAGTTCAGATCACATTTCCCTACTGTAGTGCAAATTTGTAAGGCAGGTGTTGAATTACATGGCTGTATCCCTCATCCCTTCTAGCAAAGGAGTGGAATGGGCAGCAGAGCAGCAGCAAGGAATAACAAACACAAATGTCAAGTTGGATAGAAGACATATCCAGTCAGGAAGGCCCCACAGGTACCCACCTCATGGAGGGAAGGTGCCGTGTGATTACATCCAGTGCCTGTACAGAATCTTCAGGAACTTCATTCAAGTGCCCTGCCAGAGCTTCCAGCAGCATCTGAAGGCTGACGACTGACACCCACTGAATGGAAACCTTAAATGTCTGGTCCTTCCCCTCTCCTGGAAGTGTAACCTCCATATCCACCTGCCACAGGCACAATAAAATTAAGCACAAGCTTTTGTTCTGGATTGCAGACAGATAACACTCAGCAACTGTACAGTTTTCTCCTAGGTGTCCTTTGAGTCTGTATTTCTGATTATTAGTTTGTGTAATGACTTTAAAATATTACAATTGGTTCCCTCAGGACTTTGAAAGTTTGTCATTTATTCATCTGAGAAGCTGCACTGAAGTATCTTTAAATGTAAATTTTAAGCAGTAATTAGTAGGGTGACATCAAAGCTCTAGAGAACGGTGAGTCATTTTTTTAAGTCAGCCAATTAATAACAAGATGTTTTGTGAACCAAATTGGAAGGCAAGAAAACCTTTTGGTCAAAAAGGAAACTCAGTGGGAAAACACAAATCTCAGAGCTCTGATACAGCACTTAGGGTGATTCTCACACCACACAGCACAAAGGGCAACTATGAATTCATCCTGGACATCCCCCAAGGCACAGCAATGATCAGGTCCCTTGGGATACCCTGGGAGATCAGTAGATGGGGTCAAGTTTTCTTTAGAGCTCGGGTCCATATACAAGGCAGGAACAGGAGGATTTATCTCCCCAGCACAACCAAACCCAACCAGAGTCACTGTCAGCTACAACGACTTTATCATTCAGCAACAGAACCAGGCTCAAAACAGGGAAAGGGGAAGTTCCTGTCAGGGTGAAAAAAAAATAGTCTTCTTGCAGCTATAAGAGCACAACGTAGTTCTATGTCTGGTGATATTCTGTAGCTGAAGAACTGGGAATTAAAAACCCAAAGACACAAACTTCAGTAAGAACACCAGGGAGCTCCTAGAAACCCTGAGTGATCTTGTCATTCCCAAAACTAACTACACCAATAAGTGTGACAGTGTTTCAGGTTTTGTCAATAAAAGAACACTTGTCAAATGACACTGTAACAGTTTTCCTGTGGAAACTCAAAGCAACACTTACTCTGTCCCTGCCAATGGGTAAGGGGTGTGCAGTGTACATGTTCCGCTTCCCGTCGTACCCAGGCTGTCGATCCCCAAATATCTGCATTTTGAAGTGCCTCACCATCGTATCCACCACCTCCCTAGGCAGTGATTCATTGAGTTAAGTGGAAGAACAGAAAATTCAGTAATGGGCTTACACAATTCCAAATTATTTTTTTCACTTTTTCTTAAAGGAGCAAGATACAAAAGACAGTAATGCACAAAAGGACCCCCAGGTCACACCAGAAGCTGTGAATATCACCTCCAGGTCAGAGCTACAGCCAAAACAAGCTGAGGAACCTGGAGAGGTGTTCACACACAGGAGCAGACACAAGCACCTGCCTTGGGGTGGGTGGGAAAACTCTGTGGATTGATCCACGTGTGGACTCCAAAATCTACAAGCTGAAATGCCTCTCCTCAGCTGCTACACGTTTGTGTAACAGACTGCGGAACAATTACCAGAGACATTGACTTGTAGACTGTAAAATAAAACCAGCTGGAGGTCAATGCTCAGTACATTTCCCAGAGCCTTCCAGATTACAGGCCAATTGCAAGAACACTATAGCTCACTGAAAAACAACTGCTGGCCACAGTACAAACACAAACAGGCCTTTAGCAGACGGAGAATTCCTAGGATGCACTGCTTCCTTACATTCAGGTATATACACTTAATTTAAATCAATAAACCTTTATTAAGTAACTTCTACCTGTTGACTCTTCGGGGGCGTTTCTCTGGTTTGATATCTACATCATAGTGATAAACATCAATCTTGGGGATCTGAACTTGGAAGTGGTTGGCCAGGAGCCGGATGGGTTTCCCAACAGTGCCCAGGCCTGGGCGACGAGGAGGCTGGAAAAGGCTTGTTGGGGGCCCTAGGAAAATCAAATAAATGTGTATGAGATGTGATGGCTCACTCCATGCACCTCTCAGGTGTGCTACGGGTGACTTTTTAACTGGGCAGGAAGGAATCTTAAGCTTTCTGAGGTTGCAAATAGAGGTGTTCAAAGAGGCTCAGCCTTCCAGCTTCTCAGAACTTCAAGGTAAAAAACCTATTCCCTAAACCATGTATAGGTAGGTGCCATAAATCATTCTTAAAATTTTAGTGGCATTTATTCATGACCATGGTTAAGAACTTCACAGAGTCCTGACAGGGAATGCAACCATACAGATATTATGTATTTTCATGTAATGCAAAAATAAATACATCTCTACCTCCATTTCTAAAAACAAACCAAACTTTTGTGGCTTTTGTTCCACAAAAGCCACATTTTGTCATTCTTTTCACTACAGGCTTATAGTTCAGATGTCAATGATCCAATTTAAAATTCCACCATAAAGACAGAAGTGAGGAAATGTTTAGGCTTTCCACTAAGTAGAAGGGTAAGGGAGAAAACATTAGACAGGTATGGACTTCTACAGACATAGAAGAGATATTTTACTGGGACAAAAGAAGAGCTTCAGATCTAAGGAGGAAATTATTAGAGGCCTGGAAGCATTATTCACATGCAAGCTGGTCACTAGGGAAGCCTTTAGTTACCCTCCTCAAAGTGTTTAGATCTGAGCTACCATGTTAACGAGATTAAACTGACTATTTTTTAAATCGATCAGAGCCTCAGCTGACACTGCACATAAAGCAAATGACATTGGTATATTTTCATAGGTTTGTCTATATCTGAGCAGGGCTCAGCGTGATCAAAGTGTCTTCCCTCTGTTGTAGAGTAGCAAAGGAAAGGGCAAGCAGTCTCACTAGAATGCAATAATAAATCTATCATAAAACTTAGGGCAAATTTAGCATTATAACCTGACAGCTTCCATGTAAGACAAAGTCTCAGAGTTTGTACCAGGAGAGAGGAGTGGTAGGTGACTCCTATTTGGGTACACTTCAGGGTGCAGCAATAAATTTTAACACAACCATAAATTAAACCCAGGACCAAATCCCAGGAGATTCCACGCTGGATTTAAAAGCCATCCATTGGCTACTGCATTACTAAATAAAATTACCGACCTGAGGACACCAGCCCTGGAATATTTTTAAGCAGAAAGAACACAGAGCATGTAAGCAGCTGAAGCCCACTGCCCCATCAGCTCTGCAAAGCTGCAGTGGCAGGGGGCTGTTGTGGACAGACACCCCACAGGACACGTTCCTGACTTCCCACCTGCCTGACAGATCGTGCTCCATCACAGTCAGACCAGTTGTGGGGTATAGTTAGTGTTTAAAAAAACTACAGCTGTCTTGACAAGCCTGAATCATTGAGGGCAATCAAAATTTGCTGTGCTTATTTGGATACGAGAGATGATCCATTAATCCCATGCTAATTAGTCTGAAGGAAGTGCAGGCACTGACCTCCTGCAAGAGATTAAATGACAACTATATTTACCCATTTTCCTCCTTTGGTATTGACAAGTTCTACAAACATGCACATCGACACTGCCCTCTGTTCTGACCAAAGGAGATAAAACTTACATCTCCTCCTTCCTAAAGTTATTTCTCAAAGGATTCCAGAGAATCAGCTAAAAACTATTTTTCCATTTGAAGCCGGGCTGCCCTGGCATCACAGGATTTTTATCTGATCAGCCTGACTAGGGTTGTATGTGTTGTTATATTTTAATTTCTCTTACTCTACAACTAATTATGTACTAAGCTCAACCAAATTGCTTCAGACAGGAAGCAGTTTTCAAAACTGAAAGAGGATCTGCTTCTCCAGCTGGAACTCAGGGAGGCCACGATACATCACACAGATACAGCAGGCTCTGAGTCAGCCCTCACTACCTCAAACTCTGGATTCTTCTGGAATTGCACCTTTGTGTCAATAAACGTTTCCTATCACACCAAAATTAACATCACTTCACTTATACTAATCGCTTGAATGGGAACCTGGTGGGGCAGGTGTACAGGCCGACTGAGAGCTAGAAATACATTCTGTAAGCATTTGATGGGAGAATAATCACGGAATAACACACCAGCAGGAAAGCACCACATGCAAAAACGCACCAATATTTAAACGAAGTTTGTTAAAGAAATGAACAGACGTATTTTCAGACAGGATCACCTTAAACTCTCAGAAATGGCTCAATGTCAAATATAAAACTTATCACTGCACAGGTTGCAGAGCGCGCATCGCTGTGACACTACAGCCCTGCCTGTCCCCGTCCCCTCGCTGTCGCTGTCACGCTGCCAGCACCGTCCCGTTCACCCCGGGGAGGGTGAGGCGCGTCCCCCGGCAGCCCCGGCAGCAGCGGGGCCGTCAGGGCATCCGCAACCCCCGCGCAAAGTTTCGCGACCCGCTGCGGCTCCTCAGCGCCGGCGGCTCCGAGCGGGCCC
>VXBU01009659.1:141535-162397 GCA_013400315.1 Bombycilla garrulus | reverse complement strand
GAGGAGCAACGGCCATAAACTAAAACACTTCCTCAGTGTAAGAATGAACTTTGCATGAGAGTGGCTGAGCACTGGAACAGGATGCCTAGGGAGATTATGGAGCCTCCCTATCCGGAGAGATTCCAAACTCACCTGGACGCTTTCCTGTGTCACCTGCCTTGGCAGGGGCGTTGGAGTGGATGATCTGCAGAGGTCCCCTCCAACCCCAACAACTTTGTGATTTGGTGAAAAAAGTCTGGCACCATTCTCTTGGCACCCGCCTTTGAGATACGGGTATGGATTGATGGGGTCGCCTCTCAGCCAGCCCTTCTCAGAATAACTGGGCCCGGTTCCCATAGTCCCTCCTCATCAGAGATTCTCCAGACCCCCCAGAATCTTTGTGGCTTCTGCTGGACCCCCTCCAGCAGCTCCTTGTCCTCTTGTCCTGAAGAGCCCCGAACTGGACCCAGCATTCCAGCTGTCCCTCGCTGGAGCTGAGTGTCAGGATTCCTTCTTCCCAGGGTGCATCTCACGCACGTGGCCCCTGCAGAGCTGCTTCTCTAAAGGTGAGAGCTGCTGCCCCTGAGCACCAGGAAGGAGGGAATTGTCTGTACTCTCCTGTTCTGTCCCATCTGTTTCCAGGCTTAATAACTAACCCAGAACTCCAGCACGCTGCATGACAGCTACCCTGAGGGTAGCCCACAGTGGTGCTGCTCCAGCTTCACCGGTCCTCCACTGCTCCCCAAAACCAGGGAATGCTCCCTGCTGACACCCTGAATAATGCCCAGTACCAGCCAAACAGCCTCAGTGGGGTATAAACCACCTGACAAAACAGGATTGGAGCAAGCCAGGTGAGCCACAGCACCAAACCTCTCAGGGTTGTGACCACCAGCCCTTGAGGTGCTCTCTGGACAAGAATGATGAACCAGAGGGCTGGAGATCCCTGAGTCGCTGGCACAATCATCCCCTTATCCTCACAGACAATAAATTAGTCCTCTGTTAAAGACACAACATTTCCAGCCATGTGCCATTAAATAAAGGGCCTGTAAGGGACTTTTTGCCTTTTTAAGCAGTTTATGCTATTTTAGTGAGCTGCTCCCTTGTGCACCCCCTGGGTTCTGTTTAACCAACAGCTCACTGCTGACTCACCAGAAAATCAGAAGTCAAAACATTTCATAAATAATAAATGCTGAGTCCACTTAATTTGCCTTTTTTAACCTGTGAGGCTGATATTTTCATGGTTGAAACATCAAAATCTATTTTAAAAGGAAATCTGGGATTTTCATATAGATCTGAGATTCTCTCATAATTATCTGACAGCAGCTGATGAACACCTGAGGAAAAAACCAGTTTTACCAGACCAATAACAAATTCCACAGTGTCTGGCAACATTTCCATGCTATTATTCAGCATATGTATGTATAAAAAACATGTATGTAGGGCTACAAAGTAGTACTTAAAAAAACCCAAAACATAACACCAAAGATAGAATCTGTCTCTCAAAACTTGCAACACAAACGCTCAGTCCTGTAAGATGTTGAGTGTGATAACTAAAGCCTTTACTCACCGCATTATAAATTCAATTAACTTGATAAATATCACACACATATAAAGACATCCCAATTGCCACAGTAGTCAGAAGCCTATTTCTCTGGATTAATCCACCTTTATATTGAAAACAGTCACATTTCCAGGGGCAAGAGTGGATTTAGGAATGACAGATCAAAGTTATGACGGGATTACTTCTGAGGATTTCCTTCTAAATACCTCATCTGCTACAAGCTGGGGAAGGAGTATGTTTAGTAAAAACCGGATTCCTAAACTAGCTTTTGTAATATAAATATCTTAATATGGGGCTTGATCCAGTGCTAAAAATCCATGTTACATTTAGAACCTCCTTAATGGCAAACATTTCACCTGTTCCATGGCTGCCTTGGTGTGCCAGGTATGAGCAACAACCCAGGATCAGAAATTACTTAATAAAGCCAATCTTTTTTGCCACCTTTTTCTTCTCAGCTGACTCTGACTCTCATCCTGACGCAGCAATGAGAGCTCAGCCCTGAGGAGGTGTGTTTGTGCAGATCCAGCATCTGTCCCCCTGTTACCAAACACTAATTATTAAATTAATTACTGTAGCTCCTGCAGCAGCTAGAAGAAAGCAGAACTGCGGTGTTTGTGGTGAATTTCATGGACATTTGCTTTTCTCACTTCCTGTGTTCTCAGGCTTGTTGGCTCCATGTGAACTGGCATGGTAGATCAGTCCATCTGCTCCCTGTCCCTGGCAAAACCACAGCTGCTACCAAACGCTCCAAAACACGTTTTTTTTTCCTGAGTTTGCCTTCAGTGATAGCAGATTCCCACTGGTAATGTGGAAGGAAATGCATTACTGTAGCACTATGTTCTACAAAGTAACTGTAATGATGAAAAACACCCCCAATTGTAGATCAGAATAGGGTCCCTGACACCACAGCTCAGGGCTCCACCTACAGCTACTTGCAAAAGAATCAAAGAAATAAATGTAGCAAAAATGGATAAAGCAGAAGATTTTCATACTTGGATTGATTCTGTACTAGAATATCCCTGTAAGAGCCATTCACCTTCCAGATGGACTCAATGATCCTTGCGGGTCCTTTCCAACTTAGAATATTCTATGAAATCTGTGAAGTATGAAGTGATTTGCATCTGTTGAGTAGTTCTTCATTTACTTATGTATTTTCAGCAAATTTTTCTGGCTTCAGAAGTCTTTCTTTTCTTCCCTTAAGGAGTATTAAGCAGCAAGGTTAAGTAAAGAAGTCATTAAACAACTACATAATGAGACTTGATGACTTAAGAGAGTTAAAACATAAATGTTTTGTATGTAGAGGGAATAATCAGAAATTCAAGGGAGAAATGGAAAGAAGTTTAAAGAATTTAGCCAAAAGTTTCGAGCCTTCATTCACCTAACGTGAGTGAGGTTGGCTCAGAGTATGTCTGTACAGCAGCCAACGGAAAAAGCATGTATTTTATTCTGTAAATAGGACACTGCTGACAGTAATAGCTTTGTGTATCTAATATCCATGGGCTTGACTCGTGTGCTCTCACCCGCACGGTCACCAGACATGACATGTAGCATATCCCGAAAATCAAAATGAAACAGGCTCTGTTCTAACCCATGAAACAACGTGAAATGCTTTGGCACCAGAGCCCCATCCCCACAATGTCGATAATTGACAGAGCTGTAAATCTCCGGGCCCTTCACGGCCCCTCCCTTCTCCTCACGTCCCCTCTCGGACCCTCACGAACCCTCTTGGTCCCTCACGTCCCCTCTCGTGCCCTCACGACTCCTCTCAGTCCCTCACGTCCCTTCGCGTCCTTTCTAGTCCCGTCTCGGCCCCTCAAGGTCCCTTTCGGCCCCTCACAATCCCTCACATCATTATCAGCCCCCCTCGGCCCCTTATGGCCCCTCACGGTTCCTCATGTCCCCTCTCGTCCCCTCGCGTCCCCTCACGGTCTCTCATGCACCCTCGCGGTCCCTAATGTCCCCTCGTGGTCCCTAATATCCCCTCACGGTCCCTCACGTCTCCTCATGGTCCCTCATGTTCCCTCACGGTCCTTCATGTCCCCTCACGTCCTCTCTCGGCCTCTCATGCACCCTCGCAGTCCCTCACATCCCCTCGCTGTCCCTCATGGTCCTTCACGGTCCCTCATGTCCCCTCACGGTCCCTCGTGTCCCCTCACGGTCCCGCCTCAGCCCGGGCGCGAGCAGCGCCCCCACCGCCAGGCGGCGCAATAGCGCGCGCGGGCGGCCTGAGAGCCGGAGCCGCGATTGGTCCGTCCGGAGGGGGCGGGACTTTAAAGAGCCCCGCCCAATAAGGCGGTCAGGGGCGGGGCTCACGGGGCTGTTCTGAGCATCCATTGGATGATCCCGGGCCGGGGCGGGGCCAGGGCAGCGCGCGAAGGCTCGAAGCGGTCCCCGGGCGGCGGGAGCGCGGGCGGGCCATGGCGGCGGTACCGGTAACAACGGAGGGCCCCGTGGAGGTGAGTGCTGCCGCTCCCCTCCGCTTGACATAGCCGGCCGGCTGCTGACGGTGGGGACAGCTCGAGGCCGCCTGCGGCCTTGCGGCTCCTCGGGCTTTGGCGAGGTGGGAGGCCCGGGAGAGACAGCGAGGGAGGTGCCGGTTCCAGTAACCGTTCCGGTACGGTGCGCTTTTGGCCAGCGCTGCCGGTGGCGGTGCCAGTAGCCGCCAGCCACCCCTGCCCGCCGCTCTTGATCGCGGGCGGTGCCGCGCCGTCACCGGGCTCACCCCTGCTGGTGGACTGCAGCTCCCAGCATGCCTTGTGCCCGCCCTGCCGGCCGCGGGGCACGCTGGGAAGGCCAAGCACGGCCGGTGTCTGCGGGCGCGGTGCATGCCGGGAGGGCTGCTGGGCCCGCCGTGTAGGGTCTGACTAAAAATTAGTAGATAATAAAATAACTAGTGAAAACCGTTCAGTCTAAATACAATCACATCAATCATTGTCAGTTCTGTGCTTTTGCTGTGCAGACTCGCACATATGCTACCGTGTATGTGAATAGTCGTTTGTATTAATAAATATGGTTAATAATAATAAATGTTACTAAGTGTGTAAATGTCAGCATTGATAGTTAGACTATAACGATGCTGCATGTGGATTTCATTATGCATGAGGGCTTAGCCAAGGTTTTGGAATGAATTTGGATGCCAGCAGTAAGGACTGCATAAAAAATATTTACCCCATGAAGAAAATTCCTATTTTGCTTTGTAGCTTCCACTGGCAGATTTGAAGCCAGACTTGCAGAAACCCCTGGACAGCGACTCTGACAGCGGCCAGGGCAGCTGTGAGCCGGCCTCTCCAGGTCCCCTTGGCAAGGACACAGCATCCTTAGAGGACAGAGGTCTGTAACATTCCCATGAGTTATTTTTCTCCAGCACTACGTTTTTTGTTTCATAAATACCTTTTAGGAGGTGGTCACTGCTTGACCTGTAGGAATCCAAGCTCTTGTTCAGAATGTGGGCAGGCATCTTTAAACCTCTGAAGAGGTTTTTTGAGCTACAGAGAGAAAAAGACTGCATGAGATGTGTCTTAATGACTTATTCACTTTCCTGTTTTGTTTAAGCTGTGTAGTGTCACTTTTATTACTATTTCAAGGCAACACACTACCAGTGAAGGATTTTCAGCTTTGCTTTTTTTTAAAGGTTAAAAACCTTTACCATCACTTTGGGTTAATTAAATGCTGTTCTCTGGGTAGAAGTGGATTTTGAAAAGTCAAGTTCAAGCTTATTTGCTGTGGATGGTGACATATGTCAAATTTAATGGATGTAAATTTGGTTGTTTGTTAATTAACTTGTGGCACTTTTTTTATTTTCACACGTTTTGCCAGATTCAGAAGAAGAAATTTTTGTGCGTAAAAAAGCAAAAAACCAGAAGGTGCTTGAGGACAGTGAGAGTGAGGAGGAGGATGGAGGCTCATCTGTGCAGGAAGATGCTTTGGGTGGAGAGAAGGAAAATGGAGAGGAAAAGGAGAATATTGCTGCTGAAAAGAACAAGAAATCCCATCGGGTCCGCCCAGCTCTGCTGGACAGTGATGACAGTGACACTGGTGACCAGCTGCACACTGAAAACCTTGAAACAGGCAGGAAGTCAGGCTTGCCTGAGGGTGAGCTGGAAGAGGAGAGACCCCTAAAATCTGGGAAAAAGTACAGAAAACATAAGCATGATGTTGAAGAGGAGCCAGCAAAAGAAGCTGTAGTAAAATCCAGAAGAAGGAAGGGGAAGGAGAAAATAATGGAGTCCATTAAACAGCTGAGAAAAGAAAAGAAGCCTGTGGCAGAGGTGGGTATTTTGGCAGAAAACCTCAGTTAATTTCTCAACTAAGTTCGATTTATTTTTGCTTGTGGTTGTTCCATTCTGAAGCTTCAGTGTTGTGTCCACATTCCTTCAGCAGGTTTGGGATCCATGGAACACCATACAAGTCTAACCTGCAAAGTCTGCAGATTAATTTCAATTAAATTGCATTAAATTTGCGGTTTAAGGAAGTACAAAATGTAACACTTGAGTATTTAATGCCATTTTAAATGAATGTGAAAGAACCAAAGGGACCCTCTGAAAGGAATCACACGAATAATTTATTCTTCTGGAAGCAGGTGGATGGTGGTGAGAGGTTTCCCTTCAATGACAGTGGATGTCTTCTGGATGACAAGGAGCTCTTTGATAATGGCTTGGAAGAGGAGAATGATCAACCCCTTGAGGATGAAGAGTCCCTAGAATCCATACGAGCAGCTGTGAAAAACAAAGTAAAACAATACAAGGTAACAGTTGACTGTGATACAAAATCATTGTAAGTGAACTTGATATCAAACAGATAGAGAATAGGTTTAGATTAGATTTTGGGAAGAAATTCTTCCCTGTGAGGATGGGGAGGCCCTGGTACAGGGTGCCCAGAGCAGCTGTGGCTGCCCCTGGACCCCTGGAAGTATCCAAGGCCAGGTTGGACAGGGCTTGGAACAGCCTGGGACAGTGGGAAATGTCCCTGCCCATGGCAGAGGGGGGAACAGGATGATCTTTAAGGTCTTTTGCAACCAAAATCATTCCATGATTACTGGATTTAGTAGGAATTTGTGCCTGAGCTGGTTCTAAAACTCTCTTTGACCATGGTGGAGCTGTACTGCAGTGGCAGGAGAGAGGAGAGGCTTCTGGGTTTTGTTTTTAAAGATGTAGGGATGTTGTCCTGGCAAGTTAAAAAGATAATGCTGGAGTAGGAATTTTGGAATCTGCCCTTGTGTGGGGTTTGTGCTGGTTTCTAAATACACTTGCTGGCTTTGCTGACCAGTGGTAGTTCTGTACAATTATTTGTGACGTGTTTGTCCTTGACAGTGCCAGTGTATCAGTAGAAATTGTTGAATTTCTTCTTATGCCCCATAGAACAAAGAACGATTTCCTGACAGTGAAGGCTACAAACATGTATTTGATGAGGAGAATGAGGAGCCTGTGCTAAAGGAGCCAAAAAGGAAGGTAAAGCCTTCATCTCTTTAAAGCTCTCTATTGTGTGTTGTGGCTAAAATGGTTTTGTACGCACAGTGAGGTTTTTTTTTTTTTTGTAAACTGCATTCTTTATTCTGAGTCCTTTCTGTTCGAAAGGGAAAAATAAGAAGTAGAGAAAGAGCCCCATGTTTTGTTTCCTGACTTCAGAACCCTTTCTTTTCTCCCCTTAAGGAGCGGAAAGCAGCAAGGTTAAGTAAAGAAGCCATTAAACAACTACACAGTGAGACCCAACGACTTATTAGAGGTAAAACTCTAATTCTTTATATATAAAGTGACATAAACTGTTCAGAAATTCAGAAGAAAAATTAAAATAATTTACCCAGAAGGTTAGAGCCTTCTTTGACCTAACATGACTTATTGAGGGTTGAAGGGTGCAAGATCAGTTCTGTTGAAGGACCTGTTAATGGTATTTTTGTAACTATTGAAAATAAAGATACTTGTTATCAAATAAAGGGCTCAGATGATGTTTTAAATCTTCTCTCACTGTCTTTCTCTGGCAGAATCATCTGTGTCTCTCCCATATCATCTACCTGAGGCCAAAAGTGTTCATGATTTCTTCAAGCGCAGACCTCGACCAGCATGTCAAGGAAATGCCATGGCCCTGCTGAAGTAAGGACTTAAACCTTCCTCAACCAGCTTTTTTCATAAACTTAAGCATCTCTAGCTTTACTTTTGAGGCTAACCAGACTTTTTTAGGCTCCTTTAAATCAATAAAAGTAGGTAATTAGTAGAATGTCATTGCTAGCACCAGGCAGTGCTGCTCTCCTGACAGAGTCATGCTATTGAAGTGATCAGGGCCAGGAGTAATCATATGAAGGAACTTCCTGATGCAGAGTGACTTTAATGGGATTTAGGCTGAACTCAAGAATTTTACTTGGACTGTTTCTTCTCTGAATAATGCGTAGTAAAATACTGAAGCTACAGTAGTCACAAAATCCCTCAGGAATTTCATACTGTGATACTGTAACCAGTACAAAGCTTCTACATTTCCTTAAGTTCTCATGATGAAGTTTGCCAGATTTCTGTCCTTCACCTCTACCTACATATTAAGGACAATAATTGGGAATGGTTTCTTCCTCTCAGGTTGTCCTCAGCCTTATCTGTTTCACACTAACAATGGCTGGTATGTTTCTTTCTGCCTTTGTTAGGTCCTCTAAATACCAGCTGCCTCTAAATGAAGAATGTGCTGTTGGGAACTTGAGCAAGGATTGCAAAGATGGGCCAGTAGAAGGTGATCAATCAGCAGCTGCTGAACCAGAAATGAACCTGGGCAGAGATGCTGATGCTTCTGTGACTGAGCCTCTTGCTGCTGAAGGGAAGAACTTGCCAGAGGACTGTGCTGAGCAGCCCAGGCAGGATAGGGAGGATTCTCCTGCTGTTACAGGGACTGTAACTGATGGTAACACAGAGGAACAGCAGCTCACCAGCTGCCTGAGCACTGACTGTGGTGACCAAAAGGAGACTGAAATTCCTCCAGCATCTGGAGATGCCCTCTTTGAGAGAGGGGAAGCAGCACCAGATGTACAAGGTGAAACAAACAGTCAACAAGTGGGGCCTGGACTGGTGGCACAGCCTGGAAAAGTGAGGAAATCCAAGCTGGATAAACTTCGTGAACTGGGAATAGACCTGTCCATCCAGCCAAGAATCTGCTCTGACAATGAATCCTTCATAAACCTTGATGAAGCTGATTCAAATAAAGGTATCACTTGTGTTGTAGTCCTAAGCAATGCTGATCTGAGCTTGGCTGGAAAATTCAGATATCTTTAGGTCATAGAACAGTCAGGACATTCACTTACTAGTGTGGATTCTTTGAGACATGTTAACAGAATTTAGAATTGCCTGGTGGCTGGGAGGCTGGGCTGGAAGTGAATTGAGGTCTTGTGGACAAATGATAGTCAATGGTGAGTTAATATTAGCTAATATCAATTAAATACAAGCTACAGCAAAAATTATTCTGTGCTGGTTTATTATTAGTCAAGTAGAATGGTTTTGCAAATATTTTAATATTCAAGATTTAGTTTTTCATCCTTTTTTTAAACTTAGCTTTAAACTAAACTTTGAGGGCAAAAAAAGCTCAAGACCTGCTCTTACTAAAACTTTTAACAATCAATGCTTTTACATGCTATCACATTGATTTAATTAATATGTATTTAAAGAACTAGAAGCCCTGAAAGCACGTTTCTTGAAGCACAGTCTCCAGACATCGAAATCCAAAGCAGAACGGGCCATAAACATGAATATTATCCGTAAGGAAATGACAGCTGATGGGAAAGAGGAGCTGAGAGCAGATGTGGTGCCAGCAGTTTTGGCTGCAGAAAGCCTGGAGGAAGCAGTCCACAAAAAGCCAGGTTGGTGGGGGAGAAGAGATGAGGATTGAATTGGAAAACACTTCATTTTCCTCTCATGCTTTTTTCCTAATGCTGCCCTACAAAATACAGGTGAAGGAATCTTCATCTGTAAGATTACTGTGTATGTTCCACCTAATGGATATAGCCCTGTTTTAATAAAAAAATTCTTGGTAGACCATTTAAACAGCCTCAATCAGACCTTTGTGACTGGTTCCTTAGATTTTTTTTCATGCTTCCATGAGATGCTGTGGTTTCCCCATCCCTGGAAATGTCCAAGCCCAGCTTTGATGGAGCTTGGAGCAACCTGGTCTAGTGGAAGGTGTCCTTGCCCATAGCAGGGGTGGAACTGGGTAAACTTTAAGGTCTCTTCCAACCCAAACTCTTCCCTGAATTTTTGCTGTGCAGGTGAAAAGCTCCAGGCCCTGAAGGCCAAGCTCCAGGAGGCCATGAAGCTCCGCAGGACTGAGGAGCGCCAGAAGCGCCAAGCGCTGCTCAGGCTGGACAATGAGGAAATGCTGGAGGAAGAGGAGGAGGAGGAGGAAGAGATGACAGATGAGTCTGAGGAGGAAGAAGAGGAAGGGGATCATGAGGTCTGTATGCAACATTTCTCCATAACCTCATCAGCTTCTCCATTCTGCTTCCTCTCCCCGGTGAAATGGGACTTTTGACAGTGCGAATTGGGGAAATTGCTAAGAATTCTTCCTGGAAACTGAAAAATTGCTAGAGTTGGGATATTCAGGGTTTGGATTGTCTAACTCTGAATTAATGAGTATTTTAGTTATTTGTCTAAACACTATTAAAACCAAATAGAAATGTTTAGAAGATTTTCTTTTTTCTCTTCTTTTTACAAATCCTCGGCTCATTGCTGGCTGGGCCAAACAGGTCATGTCCCTCACCTGGGGTAGGATTTGCCATGACAATCATTATATCTGTGCTGTGCTTGGGGATGTTTTTTAGAATTCAGAATTTCTGCTTGATGAAGCAGAGGAAGATAATGAAGATACAGAGGAGAAACACACCGAGGATGGTGATAAAGAAACTGACAAAGAATCAATTGATGGAGAAAAGCTGGAGAAATCTGAACATGGTGATTCTGTTCTTAAACATCCTTCAACAGAGTCTACTTTGATGCTTTTTAAGGACAGCTCCTCAAAAATGGGGTAAATAATTCAAGCCTTAAAAATGTGACTGAGAATTTTAAATTTGATTAGGATGTGTAGATTTTTTTTTTAATTTAAAGTGCTGCTTATAAGTATTTCTGCCTTATCTTTGTTTTTTTGTGTTTTTTTTTTTGTTTTGTTTGTTTTTTTGCTATTCATCCTAAATTTATTAGCAAATACCTTTTATGAATTGCAGGTATTCTCTTCCTGATGAAAAACTGGAAATGGAAGAAATTGTAGACAAAGGACCCACCAAGTCAGGTAAAGTAGAATTATTGCCCTAAATTGTGGGGGTTTTTTGGCTGTTACTCAGGTTTTTTGTTTGTTTGTAATATTTTTTTTACTTAGCACATATAAAAGTTTCTATTTAAGACTGATATTCAGTGTTTCTGTTATTTCATCACCTGTATATAGTTATACAGCATGATTTTAAAAGTTTAGATTGATGAAAATATGGGTGGACTTGAAAAATTAGAAGGGAAAAATACTGTTCAAAATAATACTGGAAGAAATATGAAATGTTAGAAATCAATAAGATAAAAAGTAATATGCATTCTGTGAGAAGAAGGAAATCCAACATGACCACAAAATGAATTTTTAGCAAGGTATCAGTGTTGCACAATATTATATTGAGGTTTTACTGGATTACACACACACAAAAAAGTTAAGCACTTTTTTTTTTTTATTTCCAGAGGATGATGATTCATTTTCTCTACCAACACTGGCTAAGGAGAACAGCCACAACAGCAGCTTTGAGTTCATTGGCTCCATGATCCCATCCTACCAGCCCTGTAACAAACAGGCCTCGAGGGGAGGGAGCTTCTTACCTGCAGCAGGGGGGTTCAGGTCACCCTCCCCAGGTTTCTTCAAAACAAGTTTTATCAGCTCTGCTTCCAAGGTGAGATTCTCAGTCCTGGTTGTGTCTTATACTAACACAGTGGGAAGTAAATAAATGTATTTTATCCTGAATCAAAGCAGACAGATGGTTTGGTATCAGTAAGATTTCAGAAGAGCAAACTGCCCTTGGGTTTGTGTCCACATTGGAATGGATAAAAATGACATTATAAAACTTGTATTCTAGAGCATCAAAGAAGAGATGCTATAATCTGGCTTTTACATCTAAAACATGTGCACCATAAATATGGTTTTTAAGAATGCTTACATGGGCTACACAACATCTGATGTCAGGGAACTCCTGTGGTGTATTGGAGCAGCTTGGACATAATTTGACTCCTGCATGGTTTGGGTTGGAAGGAACTTCAAAGCTCATCTCATCCCATCCAGCCTGGCCAGGAACACTTTCAGAGATGGGGCAGCCACAGCTTCTCTGGGAAGTCTGTTCCAGTGCTCCTAGCATTTGAATTCAGGCTTGCTAAACAACTTACATATTTTTGTATTCCCTTGACTAGAGCTCAGGAAAGACCTCTGAGCCTTCTCTTCCCATAGAAGATTCCCAGGACCTGTACAATGCCTCTCCTGAGCCCAAGAGTTTATTTCCAGGGGCTGGGGAGTCAAGGTTTCAATTTTCCCTGGAAGATGACACTCAAAGCCAGCTGCTTGATGCAGATGGGTGAGTGATGGCTGTAAAGGATGGTGTTTTGTGCCTGTTAACAGAAACAGGATGTGCAGACTGGCCAGATTTTTCTAACTTCAGCTTTTCTTTCAGGTTCTTGAACGTTGGACAGCACAGGAATAAATACCAGTCCTCAAAGCATCAGCTGCCCCTGGCTAGCATGGATGAGAATGCCATGGATGCCAACATGGATGAGTTACTGGACCTGTGTTCTGGACAGTTCAGCAGCCAGGCTGAGCACGTGCCAAACACCAGCAGCAGCAAAAAGCAGAACATGGAGGAGCTGCTCAATCTTTGTTCAGGAAAATTTGTTTCTCAGAGTATGTCCTGAATTCTCTTTTCAGCTTTGTTGGTTACTTGATTTAGAAATTTTTAGCTGAGGTGACTTCAGGTCTGAAGGACACTGATGCCTCATGTAGAATTTTGATTTTGTCTTTGTTGAAAGCATATGCAGTTGCATTTCTAGGATGTTCTGTTATCTGACACTTCAAGAGCAGAAGTAAGTTGCCTTCTTATTGCTTTCTGTAGCAGGTTCTCCAACATGGGCTTCTTCAGTGTTTTCCAAGGCAGAAAAAGACAGTGACATAGAAGATCCAATGGCAGAAGCTCTGGAGCTCTGTTCAGGCTCCTTTCCCACAGACAGGTTAGCACTGCTCTCCTAAAATTTAGAGGTTAATTCTGGTAACTGTCTTGTTTCACTCCTAGAAGTGTTTTCTTGTTTAACATCAATTTGCTGTCAGTGAAAGTGTGTTTTGTTTTGGAGGTGAAGAGGAGAAATATTGCAAATTGCTCAGCAATTACTCTCTAATTGTCAGCATAAACTGTTTCCCACAGCTACTGTGAAGGAAAATGCTTTGTTTTTCACTGATAGTGAAAGAAACGGTGAAGAAATTGCATTAAACTGAGAAAAGATGATTAAAAGTGGGACCTTTGGAGTCTGTTCTGGGCTGTTGCCAAACTGCCATAACCAAATGTAAAGTTGGATACTTGGAGTTTTTTATTGACTAAGTTGGAAAGTGTATGACTGCCTGACAAAAGGATAGTGAGGCTTAATAAGTGGGAATGTTAAGAGGGTCCAAGAGGAATTTGAAAGGAGGAAAAAAGTTGGAAATTAGTGCTTGTCCTGTGGTTTGTGCCTGTGAAGACCTTAAAACATCATCTCTAATGGGGATTTGGGGCTTTTATGGCTGAATGCTGCTGGCAGATTGCAGCTCTGAGCACTCACAGGGAATTGCTTGATAGCAGCTGAGGTGGGCGTTGAAATTTTGCCTTGATTTCCTGGAGGTAAAATGAAAATGCTTTTTTTCCCATTTATGTTTTCCCCAGGGAAGAGGAAGAAGAGGAGGAACAAGAAGAACTTGGTGGTTTTCAGCTTTTAACAGATGATGAGCCCTTTGCAAGTGAAGAGGTGGGAACTGGTGGAGCCAGGCAGCTTCTGAATAAAATGGACAATTCCATTTATCTTAGGTTTTTAATATATCCATCAATGCAAAGTACCACAACTTCCATAACAAGCTACTGAAACGTTTTTCAGAGCAAACTTTGGATCATTTAAAAGATCTCTTTAATATACTGACACAGTGAAAAATGCAAATCTTCTGAAATATGCCTGATGTTTTAGTGTCTTGCTAATTGAAGAACAGACAAATCTATCACTACAAAGCTATCTACTCTCAGAATTTCCTTATTACTGAAAACTTGCTCTTTGACAGGATGAAAAAAGTGAAGATAGTGCTGCTGAAGAAGCAGAAATGAGTGATGAAGAAGAACTGCTGAGACATAGACCAGGCTCAAAGAAAAAACTGTAATTATTTTTTTTAAATCTTACTCACCAGAGAAAATAGAATATTAATAGCACTAGAAATTTAGTTTGGAATTATTCTGTCTCCAGCAGATGTTTATATGGCCTGGTTTGTCACTTTGGTGCTCTCATGCTGCATGACTTTAACTCTGTTGCTTGTGGGTTATAGATGATTTCCATTTTAATTTTCATTATAGATGGAAATCAAAAAGCCATGATAAAAGCAATGCAACATTTTTTTTGACCAAAAAAAGGGGTGCAAGAATATTGTTGTCATTCCTTATGTCTTAAGATCTTTTTTATTCTAGCAAGTAAAGCACAGAGTTGACAGTTATTGCCATCATCTTTGGAATCTGGTGGATGACAATGATTTGGGGTAGTACATGATGTCAGCCTCTGTGTGTAAATGTGCAAGAACTCAAGGTTTGGTCTTTCCAAAAATTATATGAGAAATTGCAATACGTCCTTAGGAAATGCATTCATTTTATGTCAAAAGATAAATCTTGCTTTCAGAAGATTTGTGAGATGGCTGTTATGCACCCAAACTGAACTCTTTCAACTTCTTTTATTCATAGAAAACTGCAAGATTTCATGGAAGAGGAGGCAGAGCTATCAGGGAGTGATGTGGGAAGCGAGGATGAGTACGATGGTGAAGACCTGGACGAATACGAAGAAGAAATCATCGACGAGGAGCTCCCGAATGAAGAGGAATTAGGAAACCAAGTACAGAAATTCCACATGTCAGTGCCATTATCAGTAGATCTTTGGGGGTGTGGGAGGCCCTGGCTGTGGAGCAGAACCTGCACTAAGCTGTCCCTGTCTCCTGTGTGGCAGGAAGGCGATGCTGGACGATGACAAGCGCCAGCTCCGCTTGTACCAGGAGCGGTACCTGCTGGACGGGGACCTGCACAGCGACGGCCCGGGCAGGACCAGGAGGTTCAGATGGAAAAACATAGGTGATCTGAGTTAATAATAGAGGAGGAGAGAGACTGAAAACAGAGCCTGTGAAGTAGCACTTAGTGGACTTCAATAAAGTATTTCAGCCTGTACCCAGAGAGGTACCTGCTGGATGGGGACCTGCACAGCGACAGCCCGGACAGGACCAGAAAGTTCAGATGGAAAAACATAGGTGACCTGAGTTAATAGAGGGAGAGAAAGATTGAAAGCAGAACTTATGAAGTAGCACTCAGTGGTCCTCAATACACTTTTTCAGGAATAAACTGGGGGAGTGTGACTCTGGGTTTTTTGTTTGGTTGGGGTTTTTTTTTTGCCTTGTTTGATTTGTTTTGGGGCTTTTTGTTGTTTTTTACTAGCCTCCATTTTCAAATTTCAAGCTGATTATCTTCTTTTGTTGCCCAGATTTTGCTTCACAGATGGACTTGTTTCAGAGAGATTCAGATAATGAGGAGGAGAATGAAGAGTTTGATGAGACAGAAGTGAAGTGGAGGAAGGAGCGATTTGAGCGAGAGCAGTGGCTTCGTGAGCAGGTACTGGTGAGCTGCTAGAAAGGCTTGCTCAGGCTCTGTATCACTGCTGGATGTGAAATTGTTTATTCCTTAAGTTAAACTTCAATATTAGGTCAGATTTCTCAGCTGAAAGTGAAGCTCTTCATTAATAGAACAAGGATGGTGAAGTATCTAAGAAATTGCAATGGCCTCTTACAGTAGAAAATAAATAAAAATTAATATACATAAAAAATAATTACTTAAAATACTGAATGAAATGTCCATTTATAATATGAAATTTTTAAAATTGTCTTTACTACAGAAGGAAAAAAATAAAGAGCAGGAGGAGGAGGAAGAAATTGGTGGAGACAACAAATTCATGAAGTTGGCAAAAAAAATGACTGCCAAGTCCTTGCAGAAGAAAGGTGAGCTTGATTTTTATTGAAGTGACAATAAAAAAAGAGAGAGTCCAAAAACTGATCTTTCCCCCATGTCTCTGCCAGCCAGCCCAGCAGTGGTGGCACAAGACACAAAAGACACAACTCTGTTACCCAGGAACCCGTTTGAAGCCTTCAGACCTGCTGGTGACATCCAGGTTGGTACCAATGCTCAAAAATGGCATTTCCCAACCCAGCCAAGTCAGCTGCTCCTAAATTCTGGGCACTCCTGGTTTTTGTGGCTGTAATGTGTGATTAGAGAGTAGATTTTCTCTGAAGAGTAACTTAGGAAGTAACCTGCCTTGTTTCATGAGAGTGGTTTCATGCAGCTTTTCTTTGCCTTGCAGATAAAGAATGGGTCACTCTTGAACAGACCTAAAGCTGTCCTCCAGAAGCTGGCAGCAATGTCAGATCTTAATCCAAATGCCCCTCGAAATTCGAGGAATTTTGTCTTTCATACACTTTCACCAGAGAAGAGTGAAGAGGCAAAGGAGAAAACAAAATCTCAGGTAAAGATTTGGGTAGCAGGTGCTGCCAGTTCTGGAGATTATTTGAAAATACAGGCACTGAAATGAGCCAAGCAGTTGAGAAGCACTGTCTTAAATACTCCCTATGTGCTCTCACACCAGATATTTCTCTCATAACTCAGAATTTAAACTTTTTTTTTGGACATGTTGTGTATTCTTATGTATTTGTCTGTCCTTAGGTGAAGAAGAGAGGCCCTTCTGCAGTGATAACATCAGCAGCAAAGCGGCCCAGGGTAGAAAGCTCAGAGGAAACCAGTCAGAGCCGAAGCATTTTCCAGTACTTGGAGAGCTGAACATTCCTGTTTGGAGCCAAAGGTTGTCTCCTCTTTGCCAGCTGCCAGTTTATTTTGCCAATCTGCCAGAAATCACCAGGCAGGGAAACAAATGGGTGCCACCTCATTCACAAGTTCCAGTAATTTCCAGGCAAATTTCCAGGTTTTGTGCTTTGTTTCTTTCTCAATCCTTTGTGACAAATGGGAGCACAGAATCCATTCCTGGTTTGGAATGAAATGCTGACTTGGTCTTTCCCAAGCATTAAGGAAATTTCCACAGCTGTGGGCTGTCCTCACAGGTGCTGCAGAGGTATCAGTTTCACCTGGAAATGTCATTGGTGTGACAAGGAAATACCTCAGGTAGCTGAAAGCACAATAAAGGAGGAATTTCTGCAGCTCTGGGAGAGCTTGGAGCAGTGTTGGCCATGGCAGGACATTTTTTACACTTGCAGCACAAAGTTTTAGCTGTGGCTCCTTCCAGTGTCTTATTTTCTTTAATGTTGAGCATTTTATTAAGCTTTGCCTTTTAAGAAGCTCTAATTTATCCTTGAAATGTTTACTTTGAGGAAAATGTCCCAGTCTCTTCTCAGACAATGTAAGAAGGGATTCATTACAAGGTTTTATTACTGTTGATGTCCTTAAACTTGCAGATGGATGTGTGTGTGTGGAGAGGGGAGAATGTGAGTAACGTGTGGAAGAGGAAAGAGGTTTGGGGGCATTTATTATTTGTCTTGGTGGGGGAAGTTGCTGGGGTTGCTTTGGTTTGCCCAAGTTCAGGCTGTCTTTAACCATCCATTCTGTTCTCATGGAAGCTGCACTCATCCAAGAGAAACCATCCATTGCTGAGCAGCCAGTAAGGAAAGGGCTGCTCTAGAATGAGGGAATTTATAAAGAACTGTCATTCACAACTGTTCTAAACAGTGTGAGAGGAACTTGAGCCAGAGTGTCCAGCATTCCTGACGTTTCTAATCAAAAGCTGAAAGTGTTGGAGAGTAGATAATGGTGCCACAGGGTCCTGCTCTAAGACTGAACATCTCTGGGACTGGATGTCACATACTTGAGGGGCTGATGCCTTTGGAGAATTGTCTGAGCTGTAAATTTTGTAACATCTTGAGCACGCACCTTGTGTGCTGTGTGTAAAGTATTTTATTGTACAGTATGTTATAAAGAATTATGGTACTAATAGAAGTGCAACTTTACAATAAAACATGGTTTTAATTTTGGAGGCTGTCAAAATTAATTTATAGGATTTCACTCACTTGCATACATCTTGGGGATTTTTCCTCCAGTGTTTTTTATTTGTCTGTGTCTATTTTTTCATTGCTGCCTTTTTTTTTGTAGCCACAACTCAGCCCTTCACTAGGAACAGCTGCAATAATATTGGAATACAACAAAAACAACCCCTTGTGTTTATTGGAGTGTGGATTTTCAGCTCCTCAAGTCTTCCACTTGGGTTTGCATAAAATTCTTGGCCTGAGGACTATGTTTTTTTTCCTGCTTCAATAGTATTGGTTTTTTTTAGTTCCTAGACAAAACTTCCTTTATCCTTGTCTTAAGAAGTGTCTATTTCAGTTCACTGCAGCAATTCTAATGATTAGTGTACCTGGATTTGGGATGGGAGGTTTAGGGAAGAGGAATGACCCTTCCTCCTTTGTTATTAGACTTTTATTGAAGGACCATCTAACTAACAGATTTCTGAACACCCACTTAATTCCTTATCAGTGTTCACTGATACAAAAGTTGTACTAATTCAGCACAGATTTGTTGGGTAAAAACATTCAAGCTCCAAATTTGGGCATTTTCCCTGAATTTTGCTCCAGCTCTGCCACTAGAGTGCAGCAAGAGAATGTGCTTACTCTGGCATTAGGGGCAAGGCAAAATCATTAAACTGTGTCTTGACTCCAGGGGAAATTCTTGCAGTTTTCCATGCTCTGGCCTTGCAAGGGATTAAATTTATGGAGACCTATAATTGCTGCATTTTTGCATTAGAAAGTGGTAGCTTGAAAGCACCTTTAGAAGGCTGGCTGAGTCCTGGTGGTTTCCTGGCTTCTCCTCAGCTCATGCTACTAGCCATAATTATGGCTTTTATTTTGCTTTCCCTGTAGAATTTTCCTTTTAAAATAAATTTTCTTCTTGTTCCAGAGCCAAGGGTGTAGAAAAATACTGTTGAGCCTGAAAAGCTTATAAATTGAAATACATGGAATGAAGAGGTTTCTGGCTGCATTTCCCCCACACCAACTTTGCAGTAGTTTAAGGTTTAGGAGTTGCTGCTGGAAGTTTTGCATTGCACCCTAAAAATTCCTTGTTTGGAGCATATTCCATGTTCCAGAGAGCGGAAGCAGTGGGAGGAGGCCAGGCACAGGTTCTTTGGGAGCTGGAATATCAATGGGAGAGTTGAGCCAGGTGCTGAGATGCTGCTCTCATTGTGCCAGACCCCTGCTCCTGTCTGGCACATTAACTCAGCTTTGCCTTCTCATTTTCAGGTATTGATTCAGAGGCTGCTGTGCTAAAGGGAGAAAAATCCTCCCCATTGCTGCTGGAATTGCCAAGAGTGGGCTGGGAAGGAGGGAATGGCTCAGGGGTGAGGGGTGGGGATGAGGGTCCTGCATCCTGGCACTGCTGCAGCTCATCCCGAGCAGAAGCTGCCCAAAGGTTGGACTCGATGATCCTGGAGGGCTTTTCCAACCTCAGTGATTCTGTGAAATGGTGTCTGCAGGGCTATCCTGGGCTGAAGGAAGAGCTGATTCCACTTCTTCCACTTCCCCTCCCTTTTTTCTCCCCTAGTTGTGCCTTGGGATAACTCGGAGGAGTTACAGCTGAGAGTTGTGATTGGTGATGTTTGGGTTTGACTTCGGTGCAGCCTGAGATTTTCATCTGAGTTGAGTAGCTCTAACAATAACACCTCTCTGTGCCTCAGTTTCCCTTTCCCACCCAGGGCACAGGAGGAAGAAAGGCCATGGGCTCTGAGTTCCTGATCCTTGACTGCACCACAGGAGCTGTGATAAGAGCAGTGCTGCTAATACAGAACGTTATCTGCTGAGTTTGCAGACAGAATGAGCTTTTGGGAACCAAATGATACTGGAAAATTTTTAAAAAAGGACTTAAAAGCAGAGGGAGGAGCAGCCCTAGGTGTGTGGTAAAGGTTGGCATTGCAGACACGTTTATAATCCCAGCTCCCGCCGCTGCACGGCTCCTCGGGGCTCAAGGCACTCACTGAATTATGTTTTCTTTCCCTTTTTTGCCAAGAGACTGAAAAGGGGAGAGAAAAAAAACTATTTGTTTGTCTTGTCTAATTTAATTTATGTTATTTATCAAATAGACAGGTTATTTGGGAAACCAGATGGACCCAGGCTAAAATCATCTGTATTTCCAACGTGTGAAAAATTATGTTGGAGTGGACACATGAAAGGCAGCACGGAGCAGGTTTGGTGAGCACTCACCATGTGAGCTCTGCACCTCATCTGTCCTGGGCCTCTAATCAGTTGTCCCAGACCCATTATGAGGGTTAAAGGACAAAAAGACCCCCAGGCACCCACGAGGGTGTCTTCCAGAGTAGCCATGTCACAATTATTTACCTTCCCTGGCTTTCACTCTGCTCATTGACTGGTGCATCCCTTCCCCAGGGATGGATGGAGGTAGGTTTTTGGGCCTAAATAAATATTTCAGTTGGGTTTGGGAGCAGAGCAGGTGCTGGTTTTTGTTGTCTGTTTTTTTTTTCTCCTTTGGGTTTTCTTGTTGGAAAAGGAAAAACAGGAGCTGGAGAGCAGCATGGATGCCTTGGAAGCAGCAAGAATGGCTGAAAGGGAATAGATAATGCAAGAAATACAGAAATAAAAAAGAAATATAATTAAAATAAGAGCTCTCTGTTACTAATGGGTTGGCCACCCTGATTGCTGCTGTATTCCCAAGAGCAGCCCCCTGTCACTGACCTTCCCTGTGCCCCAGGGCAGGATCCTGCCAGCCTGGCAATCTGCAGAGTCCAGACGAGCTCGTGGCACAGAAACCAGCTCTGTGAGACTTGCAGGGTTTAGTGGGTGACCTGTAAAGCAAAAGTTTCATCCTGTATTAACTATTAGTCATTAATATTAATTACACCTCTGCGCGTGCTCTGTGCAGACAGATGTTCAGTCCTTGGGGGTTGTTATTTTCTCTTGTATCATCCAGAAGCCAAATTTAGGGCTGATTCCAGCTCTGCTTCTCCAGGCAGCAGAGATCTAAACCAGCTGTAATTAAAGAAAACGACATAAAAGATTGCAGGGGGGGGGGGGGGCGGCAAATGTAA
>VXBU01009659.1:130832-141520 GCA_013400315.1 Bombycilla garrulus | reverse complement strand
GGGGGATCAGCAAATCTTACAGCTTTGCAAGAGATTAATTATATTTTTAGCTAATATTTTTCTCTGTTCCTCAGGGCTGTTTTCATGCAACAAACTCTGTGCTGCTTCCCTTGCAGTGGCCCATTGATTTTTCAATATTTGATGGTGTTTGTGCACGTGGCCATGGGGGCTCAGTATCCAAGGGCTGTCCTTGCACCCTAAACGTCACCTGGGCTATCCCAGCCCTCACTTTTGCCATGGGGATGCTGCACAGAGCCCAGAGTCCATCCTGGCATGGCTGTGGCTGCTGTGCTGGACCAGATTCAGCCCCGAGGTCCCAGCAGGAGGGGGACACAGGCCAGCCCTGCAGCATCTTCCTGCACTGCCCAATTTCCAGCTGCTACTTCACAGACACTCATTCCTGTGCAGGAAAATAATTAACCACCCAGGCTCTAATGCCACCTTTCAGGATCCAGAGGTGGCATTTCCACATTCCTACTTTGCATGAAGCCTGAAGGAAACCCTCAACCTTTCCCAAATAACCACCAGATTAGAGAAAAAAACCAACCTTCCTTCCTTCCTTCCTTCCTTCCTTCCTTCCTTCCTTCCTTCCTTCCTTCCTTCCTTCCATCCATGGGGTAGAGGGGCCTGGGCATGTGAAGTTCAGGGGCTGCCACGTGGGCTGGCTTTGTCCCAGCTCCAGGCTGGCGCTGTGCTGGAAAGGAACACTGCTGTGACTCTTTGAGCCACCCTGAGCCCCTGGCTGGCAGGATTGGGGTGCCTCGATGAGCCTCTCTCAGCCACCTCCCAGTCAAGGCCCCACAGAGAGTTTTTGGCGCTGAAGACATCTCCATTCCATCCCCTCCACGCTCTGTGGCAGTGCTGTGGTGACCCCAGCCGGCATTCCCGGCAGGCTGCGCACCCCAGCTCCACCAGAGCCAGCACAGCCACACAACCAAAGGCATCACCAACCCACCCCAGTCACTGCTGTAAGATCATTAAATCAACAGGCAATGAATCCCTCCAGGTGGTCCCCATTTTGTGTGACGTGAGGGCAATTCTTGTGGTGCAAATCTCCGAGTGAGGCATTGGGGTGAGCTCACAGGCAGCACTGGGCTGGCTTTGGTGTCCTTTGCTCCACCTACGGATGTGCTGAGGGTGTGTGATCTCCAGAGCTGGGATGACATGAGCCCCAAAGTATGACAACAGCTCCTGAGGTGTGACTGCACCCAGCCCCAGCCTGACCCACAGCTCTGTCTGTCCCCCACGCTGCAAAGGGAAAAGAACAGGAAGGAAGGGAAGGTTAGATGGCATCAATGTCAGCAAGGACAGATGAACATCTGCAGGGGCAGAGGCAGGGCTGGAGGAGCTGGGTTTGGTACCCCTCAGCCAGCTCCCAAATCAAGTCTTGGGGGTTGGGATTTGTCCCAGTGGCTTTCCAAGACCTTGCCCATGGCTCCTGTTAAAGTCTGTGAGCAGCACTGCTGGAGTCTCCAGCTTGAATGGAAACTGGAGATGCCAAACCAAGGCCCATCGTGGTGCTGGTGATGGCCCCAGTCTGGTGAGGCTGGTGCTGGTGGGCTGGCAGGTGAGCCAAGCATTGCATCCACTCCCTAAAACCACAGCTCCATCCCAAGAGCTGTGCCACAGCGACCATGGGGTGGTTTTAGTTCGAAGTGCAGGACCTTACAGCAAAATCCTCACACAGATTTTGCCAGGGCCACTATTGGGGGCATGGGGCTGATGGTGTCCCACTGCCCTGGAGGGCCAGTGTGGTACCCAGGTGTGGGGGACAACCAGGAGGGGACATCGCTCTCAGCTCTGCCCTGGTCCCTCGTGGTCCCCCAGCTCTGGGGTCGGGGCTGGCAGAGCCGGCGTTGCCGGGAGCCACGTGCACATCCTGCAAGGGGAAGAGCCCTGCTCCCAACATCTGCTTGGCGTTTGTTTGTCTTTCATTCCCATTCCTGCCCTGCCTCCCCCTCCGCTTTCATCCCTCCATCTGCACAGGCCTAAAAATAGGGCCGTGGCCAGGCTCAGTCTGTGCCTCATCAGCCTGCAGGATTTTGGTACGATCCCATTTGTGGCCTGACAAGGTGGGGACAGGTCCCACCGGTGTCCCTCAGATGTCACTTTCCCGCCACAGATGCCAAGCGGCTGTTCAGGGCTGTCTGACCCCCAGACTGTTGCCCTGGGCACTGGTCCCTGCTCCCAGCCCAAAATGCTCAATCCTGGCGTGGGGGATCTCAGGCTGAGCCTCACGTCAGCCCCTGCACGGCCCCATTGCTGCACCTGGGCTGGGGATGACACCAACTGCAAAGGTGCCCTGGGGGCAGAGGAAGAGCAGAGAGGTGTCCCCAGCCCTCCAGCTCATATACACCCAAAAATGCCCGGGGTGAAGAAGTGGAGCCACGGGGACACCCTTATCACCTGTGTGGGGCTGCAGCGGGACCTGTTCTGCCACCTGGGCTGCCCTGGGAGTCCCCAGGGGCTGCTCCGGGAGTTTCCAACTCTCCTGCTCCCCAGGCAGGCTCATCCCCTCAGCCTCTCCGGAGCGTGGAGCAGGATGAGCATCAATTTGGCACGTCCTTGTGTCCCCCTGCCCGTTCCCCAAGTTGCTATGAATAAATCATTGTTTTATTAAAGAGAAGCAGCTGCTTTTTTTCTTCTTTTTTTTTTTTTTTTGACACCCCGTCCGTACCCACGGAGCCCTTTGGCACATGCTCGAACGCTGAAGCCCCATTGAGGGCCCCCAGAGCATAGCAATTGATACACAGAGATCCCCAAATCCTATTCAGGCCCCGCTTTTCTGCACGAGCAGCCTCTAAACAGCTCATTCACTGCTCTTTTTGTCGCCGGGGTTAAGTGGTTAAGTGTGTGTGGATCCCATAAAAGGCCTTTACTCCATGAAAAGCTATATTTACATTGTAATCACCAAAGAACTGTTTAGGCAGTCAATAGTGGGGCAGCGGCGGCGGGGGCTCGGCGGCGTGTCCCTCACCTCTCCCGCTGAGCCCCCCGGAGCAGGACTTTTGTGGGATTACCGTTCCCCCGCGCCAGCTGCCGGGGGCCGCGGGAGCCGCCGCTCTTTGTTTCGGGACAGCTCAGGCTCCGGCAGCAGCATCCCGCGTCCCGGTGGCCCCGGTCCCTCCGGCGGGGACAGCGCCCCGGAGAGCTCAGAGCCCGCGGGCTGGGATGAACCTGGTGGGACGGTGGCTCCCGGGTGACCCGTGTCGCGGATGGGCTGGTGGTGGAGTATTCGTGGCCATGAAAGAGCCTTGTTGAGCTCATCCCATCATCGCTGGAAGAATTAGGTTGGATATCAGGAGAGGGTTCTTCTTCCTGGGGGTGGTGGGACACTCACCAGGCTGCCCAGGGAATGGTCACAGCTCCAAGGCAGTCAGAGCTCCGGGAGAATTGGGACAACGCTCTCACGCTCTCAGGCACAGGGTAAAAATTATTTGGCATACGCAGGACGTGGAGCTGGACTCAATGATCCTTGTGGATCCTTCCCAACTCAGGATATTCCATGATTCTGTTCTGTGATTAACCAACCTCCTGGCTCCAGGAGCCTCCCTGGTACTCCATGAGTGAAGTGTGAGCTAAAATTTTATCACTTTAACAAGATTAATTGAGCACAGCCAAGAACGGCAAAAACAAAATTAATTCACTGAGAGCAAGGCAAGGGCTTCCCTTTCCACCAGCAGCAATTTCCATGTAATCAATTAGATGGATATCCAACTGATATCCCTGTCAGGGAACCAGGGAACGCGCCTGGTGTCCCCACACGGGAGCAAATATTCATAACAGCAGGACTCAAAGAGTAAATATGGGAAAATCCCCCTGGAAACCCCCATGGGGTGTGCCCAGGAGGGATTAGCACTGGGACAGCCACCAGGAATGGGAGGCACTCAGAGAGGGATGGAGGTGGGGATGAGGTCAGGAATGAGGCTGGAGATGGAGATGGGAATGGGATGGAATAGGATTGGAGTGAAGATGAGGATGAGGATGAGGATGAGGATGAGAATGAGGATGAGGATGAGGATGAGGATGAGGATGAGGATGAGGATGAGGATGAGGATGAGGATGAGGATGAGGATGAGGAGGCTTCTGCCACACCCATGCCAGCACGTGAGGAGCTGAGGAGCAATTCCAAACCACACTGGTCCTATCACCAACCACAGGGTGGGCACAGCCCGTGGGACATGGCACCCTTGGTGCTGCAGTGATGGAATAGCTCCACTTGGTGGGGGTTCCCTTCCCCGGCTGTGTTTGTCCTGAAAAACACAAATGAGGATGTTTTCCCAGTTCTCGGTTTCACACTTCAGCTTTTTCTGGTGCCTCGTGTGAGCCTTTGTGATACAAGAAATTCAGAATTCTTTTCCTGCGCCCTACTACCCAATGGGAATTGGAACTGCGAGGCTGCACACACTGAAGTGTGTGATGAAGTGAAGAAGGTGACTTTGCCAGTGGGTAAAACCCCCATGGGTGGGGCTCCTGGCTCCAGCACAGCCTGAAGGACGGTGTTCCCTGGAGAGGGGCTGGGAGAAAGGTCCCTGGTGCCCTGTGTGCCCTTGTGCCGTGCCCTGCACTGGCAGCACCGCACTTCCAGCCCCGGCTCTGCTCCCAGCCCTGCCCTGCCGAGCCGTTCGCATCATCCCAGGGTTTTGTTTTCCCTCTGCTTTGGCTCCTGCCTGGATTTTTCAAAGGCTCTGGAGCAGCGAGTGCCCTTCCTCCCCCGGCTGGCGCACATTGTTCGAATTAGTGCCTAAATGAAAGGATATTGTTGGTTCCTGTTGGGAGATAATAACCTCGGTAGCGGAGGGAATTTCACCCATGCAGAGAGAATTTGCAGGGCTGTTCCCGCCAGCAGAGCCCCTCGCCGGGGTCTGTCTCGCTGGGACGATGGCTGATGGGAAAGGATCCGCCAGGAAGCGGGGGTTTATCTTGGCATGCCACTCTAATTGCTGAAAACTCTGCTTTCTGACCTCAAAAATGTGCCACCGCTCCCCATCTGGCACAGGGGGCACCTGTGGCACAGCACAGCTGGGATCAGAGCCCACAGCAGCCATAATCCCCATGGAAAAGTGCTCCTGTCCCAAATTCTTATGGGATTTTGGTTTTCCCTCTTCCTCCCCATCTGTCTGCCTCCCCCCATGGGTTAAGGAGATATCAAGAACCCCTTGCAGTGCCATGGGAGTGGAAGAAAGAGAAAGGAAAATGCACCCAGACAATGGAAATCCCAGTATTGCCATTTTTACTAAAGCACAGAGGATTTCAAGCAAATGGAAAACATCCCTGTCAGCCCAAAAGGCACCTTCTGCTCTGCTTTTCTATTGCAGAGATGCCAAGTGGCTCCTGCTGTCATCACCACCATCCCCAGGGTGCTGTGACAGGTGCTGGAGGTGTGGAGCTCACAGGGACACAGGGACAAGCCCAGTGGCACCTGGATGATGCCAGGGCAGGAGGGGATGGGCTGTGGATCCCCCCATGGGCACCCTGCTCCTCGCAGCCCATGCTCGCCAGGTGGGCACCAGTGCTGAGCCCACGTCCAGCCATCCCACCTGCATTCAACCTGGACAGTCCTTTCATTTCGTTTTACACCCCAAATTTTATTTTTTTTTTTAGCTAGTTGTGGTCTGATTGAATTTTTAACAGATGTTTTGACTTGTTGCAGGTGAAAGAAAAATAACTCAAAGTGTTTCTTGATAAGAGCTTGTTCAAAGTTCTCTAGTGGAGCTGTTTCCACATCAGAAAATCCTGACTATGTGCAATCAAACATTTAATTTCCATGGACACAATATCAGAGGATTCCTTCAGGTTAGAATCTGTTACAGTTATTAATCAAAGCGGCGCAGCTGAAATGAAACCTTTTATTGAATGTTGTGACAAAGGGATAAATTAAAGCATTTCAGGAATGTATCAGATTTGGGTCCAGGGCTGAAATTTCAAAATCCTGACGTTTTTTCTGCGTTATGAGGTCCAAATGTGGAGCGTTTCTGTGTCAGAGCAAGTGTGCAGCACTTGGGGGGTGCTGGGAGCTGCTGTTCCATCAGCAGGGAGGGAGGGGATGGTCCCGTGGCTGCCCAGGAGTGGGGGCTGAGCACAGGTCACACATCCCCTTCCCAATTCCTGCCTCCAGCCCTTCCAGGGACACTCGAGTGAGGATCCCGCGGGAATGTGTCCCTGCACACCGCGGGCTCGGAACAGCCAAGGGACAGTGACCAGACAAAAAATATATACTTCGACGTACACTGAGATTTTCATTCCCGAATCCTTGCAGAGAAATGATCCGTCCACCGGAGAGCTCTGCCCGCAGCCGGACGGGGTTGGGACCGTGGCTGGAGCAGATTTGAGGACCCCAAAGCAGGGACCCGCCCGCGGCTCTGGGAGGTGACGCCGAGGGGCAAAGCCACCCAGAGGCACCGGCTGTGGCCCTCCCCCTTCCTTTCCATTTCCCAAACAATTTCCTAATCAGACCTTTCTGTCTGGAGTTTATTAGTGATTCACAGGCCAAGAGGAAATGGTGATTTTTGGGTCCTGCTCTGATGGAAAGGGTGGAGTCCGCAGCAATATTCCCCTTTTGTGGCTCAGCAGTGGATAAACCGCAGAGGAAACGTCAATGGGAGCCAGCCCCGCTTCCCTGGCAGAGCCCTGCTCCCTTGGCCAAGAGAAATCCATTTGTGGGGGTTTAGGAAAGCGAAGAGTAAGGAGGCTTCCTCCTCAGAATGAGTGCTTTGGCAAGGGGTCTCTGTCCCCGCTGGGTGACAGAGCTGCGTGTCCCAACGTCCCCACTTCTGGTGGCTCAGCCCTCCCGCAGGAGGGTCACAGCTCTGCTGGGCTCCGCAGCCCTCGCCTGCACCCCCTTCTCCTGCCAGTGCCACCCAAAGGATGATTTTTGGGGCTGGGGGCTGTTGCAGTGAGCAGGATCTGACCTCCAGTGTGGTGCAAACGGTACGGGCTCCGTGGGATTCACAGCTCCTCTGAAACACAATCTGGCTGCAGATTCCTGGTATTTTCCACCAAACACGGTGCATCTGCCACTGCTTTTGATTCTGATTGAAAAGGAATTCGAGTTACAGGTGGACATCAGGCAATAGGACCAGCCAGGGATTGGAACAAGGGAGCGAGGTCACCTGGGTCTAGATCCCTCTGCCCCTTCCCCAGCCTTCAAGTGGTGTTTTCCCCAGAAAATCCTGCGGGAAATGCAGTCCATGGGATGACACGTGAGAGCAGGAGAGAGCTAGGGACAGGGATGAGGATGGAGCAAGGCCAGGGATGGGGCTGGGCTGGCAGTGATGCTTCCTCCCTCCAGACCAGCGGCTTTTCCGGCCCCTCTCCAGAGGCCAGCACTTGTACAGCCTGGGGTTTCTTTTCTTTTCCTCGGCCTAAAAAAATGACTAGGATCTATGAAAATAAGAGCATTGCTTTTAAATTTTGTGAGGCCAAGAGGACAAACCCGTTAATAGCATCATCCTCCTCCTTCTCTCTCCGTCTGCAGGACCTGCCACTGCTCCCAACACGAGGTTTTCCAGCCCAACTCTGCAGCCACAGGGCAGTGTGGAGATCTCAGTGGCTCCTGTTCCCACTGGCAATGTGAACCTCAATCCTCACAACCCCCTGTCCTTGCGAAGCCCTCACAGCCAGGGACATCCATGTCCACATTGCCCAGAGATGTCACCCACAGCTTTGGCCCAACGCTCAGCCCCAATTTCAGCCGGCTGAGGGGAGAGCTGCTTCCCCAGGACCCCCTCACTCCCCTCCCCTTGTATTTACCCGAATGTGTTTACAATTACAGAGAATGCCAGGGAACGCAGAGCGCCGTGGCCAGCGAGTCAGCGTCGGGGCAGTGCGGGCTGGAGGTCAGCACACTGTTTACTTTAATTTCTCTGAGAGCTTTTTGGGAGATTTCCCTCCTCCATTATTAAACTCAGATGAGCCGCTGGGGAGGTTAGGTCGCATGTGGTTCAGGGCACTTTTTTCTTTTGTAATTTTTTTTTTTTTGTATTTGCAATGTTTCGCCCTTAACTCTTTCAGAACAAGCTGCCCATCTCAGCACCAAGATGAGCCCATGAGTGGGATGGTGGCTCCTGGGTGAGCTGTGACCTGGGCTGGTGCTGGAGTGCTCAAGGCTTGAAGATGCCAGCACGAGCCCCTCTGAGCATCACTGGGAGGTTTAGGTTATATATCAGGAAGAAGTTCTGTCCCTGGAAGGTGGTGGAGCACTGAACAGGCTTCCCAGGGAATGGTTACAGCCCCAAGGCTGCCAGAGCTCCAGGAGCGTTTGGAAAATGCTCTCAGGGATGTGGTGGGATCATCAAAGCGTTTCTGTGCAGAGCTGCAGGCAGAACCTGAGGAGCAGCAGCACTAGCACTCGCCTGCTCCTGCACCCCTGGCTCCCGGCGAGGCCCATCTTTGGCTTTGAGCTCCGGTGCCTCCTTCCCGGCAGCGGGGTCGGGACGGGCCCTGGCTGTGACACGGGGCTGATGTCATGTGGGCACGGAGCCAAGTGCCAGGGCTCCTTCTGGGACCAATTTGCTTCAAAGCCTGTGGCACGTTGCAGCGGTTAGCGGGACGCGCAGCAGATGAGAAGCAGACGGCAGGATGAGCACAGGGACCGGGGAGCTGGGATTGAAGGAGCATTTCCACCATGGCCGGTGCCACACTCCCACCTCTGGCACGTCCCTGTGACAGCGCCAGGTCTCTGCTGGTGCAAGGTCACCGAGGCTCCCCCAGCCAGGACAGGCCCTGAGGCCAGGGAAGGGCTCGGTATCCAGGCCACAGGGAATGGCCCTGGTGGAGGAATTGGTGCCAGGGCCTTCTGGAGCAGCTCCAGTGGGTCAGCCCAGCACCCTTCTCCCTTCCAAGCCCAGCTCCAAAACCCCAGTGCATCAAGTCCTGTGCTCAGCCTTCTTAAATGATTTTTAATTTCCTGGAGGGAGAGCTTTTAATTTATTTCTGGAACAAAGTGGGGGAAGGGGAGGGGAAGATGACTCTGAAGTCCATCACTAAGCCCCTTCCACTTCCAGACCTTCCCTTTCCCACTGTCCCTGAAAGGACCGGCCCAGCCCTCCCTGGGTCACCGTGTCCCCTCTGTTCTGTGCCCCAAGCTGTGGTTCTCTGCCCTGAGGTTCCCCACAGTGTCCCCACAGGCAGGGCCCTGCAGAGGGACAGCTGGGGCTGAGGGGACACTGGCTTGCAGAGGAATGGAATTGTTTTCACAGGAAGCAGCAAATCCTGCTGGTCTGCATCAGACACAGACAATCCCAGGAGCTGGGCTGAACCTGAGCTGCACCAGTGCAAAATCCCAGTGATACAGAGCCCTAAAAACACTGCTTCTGCATCCCTCTGTGAACACAGAGCCTCCCTGGCTCCCACCATGGTTTGCACTTGGGGGAGGAACCCCAAAGCCCCCAAACCAGTGGAGCCAGAGCCAGGGCAGCAGGTTTGCAGCAGGTTTGCAGCAGGTTTGCTGCAGGCTCCAGCACATCGGCACCCATCGCCTTCAGGGATTCCTGAGGTGGGGAGAAGCAAAGCTGAGAGAGGAGCAAACCCTGTTCTGCCCTGGAGCCAAACTCCAATAGCACTCATGGTTTTCTGTGCTGTTGAAATCTAAACCAGAGATGGAAAAGGCCTGTTTGAGATGTGCCTCTTGGTTAAACGGGGGGAGAAGGTCCCTGAATGGATCAAAATTCCCTCAGTGCTCTCAGTGATGAAAATTTCACTGAGTTTGAGTTCCCGATAGGAGTGAAGCCCAGAGCAGCACAAAGCAAAGCTTGGCTGATGGCGAAGGTTGAGCTGAGCCCATCATGAGCAAACTCCTGTTTCTGTCCTGCCCATTCCCAGATGCCTGAGTCAGCTCCTGCCTTTCCTGTGCGACGGGAAGGGTTTGTTCCTTTAATCCCAGGTGTCCCCTGGAGCTGCAGCCCAAGTGCCCCAGTTACAGCTCTTGGTCCTGCCCCTCTGACTGCTCTTCCATGGAGTTGTCAAAGCTCCATTTGGAGCAGCTGGGAGCAGGAGAGGCTGACAAGGGGTCTGTCAGGCAGATGAGAAATTAAAACAGCTTATTTAACACTCTGATATTCCACTGCTCCAAACCCTCACCATATCATGGGGGAACATCTGCTCTCGGCGTTTCTCCCCTACATCCCACCTCCAGCAATCCAGAGCTTTCAAAAGGATCTTTGTCCACCCTGAAAGCACCTCCATCCTCCTTCCTCCCCCTCGGGCAGGTGGGAGGCCCCGGTCCCAGCCTGGGCTTGGATGTGGAGCCCTTGGGATGTCGGGGCTCTGCTCGTGCTGTGTCTGTCCCGGAGCTCGGCCAGGATGACAGGGAAGGCCCCATGGGGTGATCCAGCAGGAGATGGGACCATCCCCGCCCGGGGCAGCTCTGTGGGTGACTGGGGAGTGTGAGGCTGCCCCCACCGCGGCTCCCAGCCCCACAAAGCCTCTTTATCTCCCGAGACGTTCCCGGTGCTTCATGTGACCCCCGCGCCGTGGGAACCGTTTGATGTTCCTGAGCCTTTTTCTTTCCCAGTGCGGACACCCCGGCTCCGGGCGAGGGGAATAAAGAACCCACTGAGTGCTCAGCTCCATCCTCATCCCCACGGGGACCTGCTGAGGCTCACGGGACCCACGGGCCGGTGGGAAGGAGCCAGAGTGTCCGGGAAAAACACCCCGCCCGTGTCAGGGAACACCCACCCAGCGCCGGG
>VXBU01009659.1:95572-129289 GCA_013400315.1 Bombycilla garrulus | reverse complement strand
CTCTGCGGGGCTCTGCGGGACAGGGATGCTCCCCGGGCCGCGCCCCCTGCCCCCGCATCCCCCCGGCAGCGCAGCCGCGGGGGGAGGCGCTCCTATGGGGTGCAGCTCTCCCGTGGGGTTTTATGGGGGTGTCACCCAGCCCTGGGCCGAGCAGATGGCAGTGCGGGGGGCGGAGGGGTGGGGGTCCCGGGGGACCAGACCTCTGGCAGCACCCTGAGCTGCTGCCCCACTGCTGTCCGGGGTCAGACCGGGACACCCGATGGGTTCCTTCCTGCAATTCCTGTGAGCGCGTCCTTGTAGGAGAGGGCTTGGAGAGCGCCTCTTGCTGCCAGTGATCCGGCAGGGAACGCTGGCATAACCTTTCTTTTCTGGGCCGGTCTGTTCCCAGTCCTGCAGAGAAGGAAGGCCAGCGGGGTCACCAGTTTGGGCACAGGCAGAGGCCAGTCCCCCGTCCTGATGACAGAGGTTGTGCAGAGGAGCACAGGCAGTCTCACCTGCTGAAAGACATTTATTGCTGTTGGGAAAGCATCTCCTTCCAAGCACACCTTTAACCAGCATGGAGTTAATTGCATCAGCCACAGCCCAAATGCTGCCAGCAGCAGCTGCGTGCCTGTGCCCCCTGATGCCCTTTGGCATCACCCGAGGGATGCTGCAGGAACACGGGCTTGGACTGCAGCTCTCAGGGAAGACAGATGGGATGGGAGGTGGCTCTGCTATCAGGTGGGTAGATGCCCTTGGATGGGTGGCATCTCTGCCTATGGCGAGGGGTGGGAAATGAGCTTAAATGAGCTTTAAGATCTCTTCCAACCCAATCCATTCCATGATTCCGTGATGTTGCATGGGAACATGCTGAGAGCAGCAGTCAAACACCCCCCAACACTGACCCCGTGATAGGTTCAGTACCTTTAAAGAAGCAAATAAAATTATGAGCATGCTTTTCCCCACTGTAGCTGCCCTGAGCTCTGGTTGTGCCAGCCCAGGTGCCCACAGGCGTGTCACGGCTCCGCGTCTCTGTTGCAGGCAGGACACGGGCGAGATGTTTGCAGTTTGCCCGGCAAACGCCCCGTTCCGGCAGGGCGGGGGCGGCCCGGCGCTGGGCACGGCCATCCCGGGGGCGGGACACGGGCCGGACTCCAACTCCAACTTCGTGGGAGAGGTGTGTGACAGCAACGAGAACTGGAGCCAGCCAGCGCCGGGGTCCCCGCCGGAGGAGAGCTCCAGCCGGAGCGAAAACACCACAAATCCGTCTGATAATCTGCTGTTATTAATGCAGAGACAGATGGTCCAGGGCCGGCTTAGGGACACCGCCCCGAGCCTGGGCAATGTGCACCGCGAGCAGGGGGTGCGCAGCCCCCCCGAGGGAGCCGAGGTCAGCGGGGCAGGGGGACAGAACGCTGCCAAGGAGGTGGCTGGGGGATGTGCCAAGCCCCCGAGCTCCCCTGCAGAGGACAACGGCTACGCCAGCAGCTCCCTCAGCATCGAGAGCCCCGACAGCACCTGCAGCACCACCTGGGACCCGCCCGCCTCTGCCCCCCGAGCCGGGAGCCCCCCTGAGGCAGGGCCAGCTGAGCCCGAGCTGAGCTCTTCCCTCTTCCCGGTGCTGGCAGAGGCCGTGCAGCACCTCCAGGACAAGGAGCGCTTCAAGGAGCAGGAGAAGGAGAAGCACCACATCCAGCTGGTGATGTACCGGCGCCTGGCCCTGCTGCGCTGGATCCACAGCCTGCAGCAGAAAGTTGTGGACCAGCAGAACCGGCTGCAGGAGAGTTTCGACACCATCCTGGATAATCGCAAGGAGCTCATCCGCTGCATGCAGCAGGGCCCAGCCTGCCTCGCTGCCGCGGCCGCCCCTGGTCCCTGAGGTGCCACCAGCCCAGTGTCACCTTCCGGATGGTGTGGCATTGGCTGGTGGCATCTCCATCCTGTGCCAAGCGCTCTCCGGGTCCCTGGGGGCCCACCCTGCCCTTCCCACCTCTGTCCAACGCAGCCATGAGTCCCCTGCGTTCATCTCCATTATCCCTCTGCACTGGAATTTGTTTTATCCTGCACCCAGGTCTGGGGTGGCACTGGTCTGGACCCACCTCAGGACCTTGGGGTTTGCTGAGCCCAGGGTGACCCAGGCTCATCTTTAAACCTAATCTAGTCCATTGTTGAGCCTGGCTTAGCCACGCCAGTGCCAGGATGGCAGTGCTGGAGCTGCAGGGCCGTGAGGGCTCCAGGGCAGTGAAGCTTCTAAACCTCCCTGGGCAAAGCACTCCCAGCACGTGCTTCATCCCCAAATCCCACCTGCACCGCGGCGTCCCTGCAGCCACAGCCCAGCCCCTGGTAAATGTTGCTTGTAGGTGAGAGTGAGGTGTCCTGGGCTGTGAGAGAGGAAAAAAAATCATTCTGGAAAGTGACCTCAGAATGCTGAAAAGTAAATTTATGTCAAATGATTCAACACCAATATATGTTTTCAATGTCAGTATTAGAGAAAAGTTAATTTTCTATGTCTATGTGTGTGTCTGTCTGTCTGCTGTGGGCGATGCTCTCACTCAGCGCATGATCCCAAAGCTGCTCATGAACTTGTGATGTTGGTGTTTATATTAATTAATCATTTGAGAGCAACAAGAATTTTTTTTTTAATCTGCATTTTATCCAGTGAGAGCTGTACACAGAATCCAAACCATTGTCTTAACTAGAGATGGAAAAGGAGCTGCAGTGTGTGTTTGCTGTGCTTTGCTGTGTATCCATAGGACATGTATTCCATTGAATTGCTGATGTGGAGGAGCAGCAGTGGGCAGTGAGGGCTCAGCCAGAGGGGTCTGCACTCCCCATCCTGCCCTGGTTGCCAAGCAAAGCCGGGCACTGATTCCATTTCTCTGCAAAGGAGGGTGATGAGGGATTCCAGAGCTGCCGTGTTCCTCCCAGCCAAACTGCTCCCTTCCCCACTTCACAGGACCCCAGTGAGCGGCAGAATCCGGCAGCCTGGTCACATCCTGGCACCCATCACCCACCAGATGCTCCTGGACTGTGCACAGACAACCGTGGCCAAGCCCAGCAGTGACCCACGGGCCGGGGCAGCACCAGCTTCATCCCGCCCCACACGGGGCACAGCCGGGCTCTGCTCCTCCTGGGGCTGCTGCCAGTGGGTGAAGTGAGGAGATCCACAAAAATCCTCTTCTAAAAAGGGCATTTTGGTGCCCTCAGCTCAAAGCAGCCTGTGCCAGCACTGGAGGATTCTGGCAGCTTCCCACAAGGCTCCTGCTGCCCTCACCTCCCTTCTGCTCGCTCGTATCCAGCGCCTGCTGCCTCTGTCGTGTCCCAGACCTGTAAACGTGGGCATGTTACACATTTTAATAAAAGCTTTGGAGCTGAAGGAGCTGAGCCCAGATGAATTTGTTCTGTTCTTTCCCTTCCCAAGGCTGCTGGACTGGGAGCAGCTGCCCCGTGCTCACCGCAGGGGCTGGAGCGTGCGGAGGTGGGAAGAGGGTGAATGGCAGGTCCAGGGCACGGGTCTTGTCACCTTCCTGCCATCCCTGCATGCCTGGGCATGGCACGCAGGGCCAGCAGCGCTGTGCCGGTGCGGGCAGTTCATCCCGGCTCCATTTTTAAAGGTTTTTTGAAGGCCGGTGTGTGTTGCTCCTCCCCTCTCTCGCATGGGGCAGCAGGGAGCGGTCTGACTGCAGGATTTACCTTCTGCCCCGGGAGGACGTGGCTGGAACCGGGGGGACCGGATTCCCGGATTCCTGGCTCCCTGCCCTGCGGCCCTGCTCGTGGGGAGGGCTGGGGGCAGCTCCGGGTGATGGGGGTGGCAGATAACAACACCTGAGTGTTGACCCAAAGGTGACTTTGCCTCAGGCTTCACAGAGATTAACTAGAGATGAAAAACCGAGGCTGTTGCAGCCCTTTGAACCCTCCCTCACCTTTCCCCCCACCCCTTCCTGCTTCTCCTTTCCAGCCTCTGAGTCTGTGGGAATCCAGGGATGCAATTCAGGGATCCAGACACAGCAAGGCATGAAGGGCAGAGCTGCCACATTTTTCCATCCTCATCCACGTCCTACAGCCGGGGCTGCCGGGAAGTTTGTCCAAGCCCCTGGGGGTTCCACAGGGTGTGGGGTGCTCCTCTCTGAGCCCGTTTCTCACCTCATCCCCTTCCCACTGAGCCCGTGCTCCATCAGCTTTGGGGGAACACGAGCCCTCCCAGCCCTGCAGCGAGACTGAGAGATTCTCCGTTTATCTTGGTCGAATGCTTTACACAAATAATTATTTCCAAGGTAAATATTGTGAAAATCCAGATTATTTGCTCAAGAAATGAAAGAATAACTGTGGGAGCACATCAAAGATGTGGATCTGCTCTGGCAACAAGAGGCTTCCTCCCTGGTTATTGGGAGCCCGATGCTCCTGCCCCAGGACCTGGCTGGAGATGGCCAGAACTGATTTGCAAAATCAACTTCAGACAGAGCTTTTCCACCCCCAGCTCCCGTGCCCCAAATGAGATTTGGGAATTAATTAAAAACCGGACCAATTGCAGGGGGAAAAACAATAAAGGCACAAAACGCTGCAGGGTTGAGCCCAGGCCAGCTTGGGGGAGGGCAGGGCTCCAGCCCCCAGGACACTCTGACCCTGCATCCCGTGCTCAGCCCCCTCTGGGTGCAGTTCAGGTGGGATGGGAGCCACAGGCAGCACCAGCACAGGGCTGGGACAGGGATCCGACCCAGGACCCCATGCCAGGGGTTTCCCCGTTCTCAGGGATTGCCAAGCCTCCCTAAAGGGGCTGAATTCTCACCTCACAGAGGAATTAACTCTGAGAGCAGATGCTCCAGCCTCAAACACCCCCAGGTTGGTGGGAATGCCACCAGCAGGATCTGGATCCAGCCACTGCTCCGAGCAGAAACCTGGAGCAACTCTGAGGCTCCCTCCCAGCTTGGGGGGATTTGAGCTATGGTCCCCACAGCATCTGAGCCTGAATTCCCGTGCCTGACCCACAGCCCCTCTGGTTTTAAGGCCTCCTCTGAAAGTTTATTATTACTATTACATCAAATCCCTGTGACGCTGGGCTGGTTTTACTGCATAAAGCAAGGTTTGGCAAACATCGCCTTGCTTTGAAAGTTAAAATAATGGCTTTAAACCAAAATCACGTATTTATGAAGCTTTGGAGGGAAATATTTTACCTTGTAATTGGAATCCACTCTAACCCTTTCCGGTATTTTGTGGGCTTAAAAAAAAGTCTTTAAAAATAAAATCAAATGATGTGATAACTGATGCAATGAAAGTACAAAAGAAAATTAATCATCTCAGGCCATTATCCGGAGATCCAGACTGGGACACACTTAAAGCATCCCAGGATCCCTTGTTTATTGCGTCTCGAAGACTTCCAGATCCCACAGGTTTGGTTTGCAGTGGGAAAAGGGCTTTCCTTGCTCTCAGCTGGGCAGATGAGCACAGCCAGAGCTGCTCCCCTCACCCCGAATGTCACAGCCAGGCAGCAGCAGTGTGCTGAGGGGTCCCACCCCTCTGGGAACCCCGTGTGCCACCATCACCATCCTTCCCATGCTGCTCCCTGGGGCACGGAGGAGTGAGGCTGCCTGAGAATGAGCTCAGCCCTTCCAGAACCTGTGTGTGCCTCTCCCAGTGCCTGGGAGGTCCCGGAGGGTGGTGGGGAGCAGGGGGCTCTGTCCTGCTCCAATCCCTCCACAGACGGATTCTCCTTGTCCATCCAGGCTCCTTTTTCCTGCAGCCCTGGGTAAGTGGTGCTGACCAGTTGGAACTGGAGGGTTGGAGGGAAATCCTGGGATTTCTCGTGTTGCTCTGAGCTTTGGTGCATCCCTCCTGTTCCAGCGGCATGCACTGGGACTGAACCACCATTCCCAGGATTTTTCAGGCTATTCTCACTCCCTGATGTTTTATTTTTCATTTTAACTGCCTCGCGGTGGCAGAATAAATAAAGAAATACAGTCACCTCCTGCTTGAAACAGAGCAGAGCAGCACCAATACCAAGAGCTCAGGGTGGACAAGGTGGGAGGCAGGATCTGGAATACCTGGATCTTCCCCCAGCCTTGCACTGCTGAGGTGTTAGGACACATTGCAAACCCTGACGCCCTTCCAGGCTATTTCTAAAACCTTGGAATGCATCATCCCAGCTGGAAACATGAACCCGGAGCACCACTGCCCATCCACAGCCAGAACTGGTGCACTCTGACCAGCACAGCCCGGCTCAGTGAGAGCATCCTCCTCACCCTGGCTTGGAGGGTTCATTTTCCAGGACCCGTTTCCCGCTCGTCCTTTCCAGCGGCGTTGGGATGGGCGGGACCCGGAGTGCCGGGCTCTGCCGCGGTATCTGATGGAAACGCAGTTTGAGCCTCCCTTCTTTAATGATTCCCTTTGAAATGTTGTTGCTTCCGCACATCCCCCTTCGGGGTAGAATATTAAGCAAGAGCAACTCGGCTGGAAATTCAGATTGTTTTTGTGTCTGTTTTCATTTACATTTTAATGACAGAGGAATCGTAACAATCAGGCTGTTTGCAGCAGGGCCGGGGAAAGGGGGTAAAATCACCTGCCACCACCTCACCTTTGACCTCTGTAAACAGCACCAGGAGCTGGGAATCACCAACTTTTAGCATGAAGGGGCTCTTTTCCCTTTGTCCTGCCCAGGCATGTGGGATTTAAGTCAGAAATGGGCTCTTGGACCCCGTGTAAAGCACCCATCGAGACACGGGTGCGTTCGGTATTTCAGTGCTGGGAAAGGGGTGTGGTGTGAAGGAGTGAGTACACGGACACTGTTCATTTGGGATGGCTGGCGCTGAGGCCAAGGGTGCTGGTGCTGCTCCAGGAGCTCACTGCACCTGAAGGAGGAGGGGAAAAGGAGTCCCAGACATCATCCCGTGCTTTGGACAGAGCTGGGGCAGGATTTCCCCCGTGACAGCAGAGCCCCGTCCCAGGAACCAGCACCTCAGTGCTCAGAAACCAACTCAGTGCCCAGGAACCAACTCGGTGCCCAGGAACCAACACCTCAGTGCCCAGAAACCAACTCAGTGCCCAGTGTTGGAACCCAGGGGGTTCCTATGGCATCTCAGAATGATCCAAACCCTGCTCAGGAGGCTTTTCAGCCTTGCCAGAGGTGTCGGAGAACCTGGATTGATACTGAGAATGCCTGTGGCTTTGATTTTAATCCATGAGACAAATTACCAACTTATAAGAAGAATTGCAAGTCACCAGAGTTTAAAGAGTAGAATAGTAATAATTATAGATGAAAAGGGAAAGATTTGGACCCATGTCCAAGGGGGGTTTGAGATTCTGGACAGGGGGGTCTGGGACTCAAGATGGAGAATTCTTACACGTGGCATGTTATCTCTTCTTCTTCTTCCTAACCTCCATCTTCTTGGTGATGTTGGCACTTCTGGATTGGTTTGTCAGAGAGCTGGACAATGTAATGTAAGGGTCACGGATTGGAAATTAATGGTAAACATTGGATACGTAGTTTTTAGTATAAAAGATCAGAGCTCACCCGGGGCGGGCACAGTGTGTCTCTGGATGTGTTCTGTGTCAACCCTGGCAGGGCAGAGAAATCTACTTTTGATAAGGAATTAATAAACTGCCTTGAGAACACGAACAAACGACTCCAGACTCCTTCAACAGCACGGGCTGGAAACCTGGACTTTTCTACATATTGTGGGGTCTCCTGGGGTAAAGGAGATCCCCACACTCAGAAACCAACTCAGTGCCCAGGAACCAACTCAGTTCCTCACCAGCAGCCCGTGGCTCCTCAGATGAGGCACGGGGATCCAGGCCTCCCTGAGAAAACAGCTGGGAGTAAAGATCACTGGAAGAGAGGCAATAAACTCTCGGTTATTCTTCTGCCAGGGAGGCCAATCGAGCTGCAAAGAGTGCCCCAAGGCCAGCCGTACATCATTATTTCCTCACGCAGGTCCCGTGTGATGTAGTGGCTGTCTCGCTGGAGGGAATGCCTTCCTGGTTTTCAGCATTAGCACTGGAATATCTGGAGCCCTGGAAGCACTGGGTTGAATCCCAAAAGCCCCAGTGCTGCATTTTATTCCTTCAAGATGATAATAATCCGAGTGCTGCGCACACGGCCTGTCCATGAGTGTTTGATTGAGGGCTAAAGACAAAGGTTCTGCCTGCACAGCCAGCAGACCCCTGTGCAGCCCCAGGGGCTCACTGGGGGGCTCCTCCTGGCCAGGATGGGGGCACACCATTCCCTGCGGGCTGCTGCACGTTGGGATGCTGCTGGGGGCTGCCAAGGACGGGCTCCAGCTCCGTGACATCGTGGGACTGCAGTGCTGCCACTGCCAACCTCCGCATTCAGGAACCCCTGGGGTGAACACTGGGCCCGGGTTTCAGCCCCTGGGGTGGCCAGGCTGGTCTCCAAGCTCTCTGTGGGCCACTGGAAGTGGACAAAAGTTCAGGTCAGTGTGGTGGAGTGAGGCTTCCAGCTTTGTCTGTGCTTAGACTAAACTGAAGTGCCCGGCTTGGCTACATTCACAGACCCTATCTATGTTTTCCATCTTGGAATCTCCATTTTCCTCTCTCCTGGCTTAATTTCTCTGCTCTGGATAGGGCCGGAGGGAGAAGGCAGCTTCCAGCTCCCAGTCACGGATGGAGGCTGCATTTCGCACCAACAGCAAAGTGAAACAGCAAAGAAACGCATTTGGATTTTTTAAGTCCATTGGGGGCTTGGCTCATTTTGTTTTCCATTCCCAAGTCCTCCTTCTCCAAGTCTCCAGCCCTGTCCTGCTGTGGCACCATCTCTATTTTCACGTTTGAGTACTGCCAGAGGGAGGAGTGGCACCGTGGCACCGCTGTGCCAGGACCTGAGCGCTGGATCCGATCACCCTTTCATCTCCTGAGTTGTGGCACACTTGGTTTCTCAAACCATCCAAAAACTTCCCAGGGTGAGGAGATCCAAGCTGAGTTTCTGCCTCCTTTGTTTGCTCCAGGAGGGCAAGGAGGAGGATGCAGAGCCAGCACGGGGACACACGCACCCCAGCAAACCCGCCGAAACCCGGGAGAAATGGAAACTTTTTAAAAATTCATGAAAACCGAGGAATACAAAGCCGAATTAGGAGAGCTGGTAGTGCTGGGCTGAGTCTGTTTGGTGTTGATACTGTGCAGAATTAAGTCAGACTGGTCTTTCTTGTGGCCAGAGGGTAGGAAAAGGGCTCCCAGTGGAGAGGACCCAGCCCGGCGCTGGCGATGCTGAGCGGGGATTGATAACCCGGCGCGGGGGGCCGCGGCTCCGACGGATGCTGCTCCGGGCCCAAAAGCTGCATTTATCCCAGCGATAGCAGCCGAGCCAGAGCTGCAGGCCTTGGGGGCAAAAAAGGCTTAAAAACCCATCCTTCATTCATCAGGCAGCTGAGACAGAGAGGGGGAGGAGGGGGAGACAAAAATGATGGAGAACGAATTAAGAATTGGAGGAAACGTGGAGGGGGAGCTGCTGTGCCCCAGACAAGAGCTCAGCCCTGCCCGGACCCTTGCCCACAAAGCCAGGAGTGGGCAGGAACCTGGGTGGGGGATGCCCAGATTCATCAGGGCATGAATCCCACCTGAGGTGCCACTTCCAAATCCCCAAATAATTCCTCTCTCCAATCCTGGAGCCACCCGCTGCAGATGCTGGTGGGTGGGAGGCAGCAATGGGTGCTGAGGTCTGGGGTCCCTTTCCAGCACTCCCCTCGGGTGCCCTGGCAATGCTGGGTGGCCACTGGGGATTTTGCAGACAGGGGAACTGCAGGAGAAGGTTCATCAGCCACTTCTCACGAGCAAATAATGCAATGTGACAGCGAGGGGCTGCGAGGGGCTGCAGAGACCCCTGCACTGAGGGGAGCCCCCCATGCAGAGAAAACGTGCCCGGCAGCGCGGGCAGGGATCAGTGTGGGCAGGCAGCAGAGAGGGAATGGGTTGGTGGAGGTGCTCATGGCTGAGATGTGCACCCCACAAAACTTCTGCTTGCTGTGGGAGATTTCTGCTCTGCTCCCAGCTCCTTGGGACGTGCAGGCAGTTCACCACGGCAAACTTTCAGAAGGACTCGGTTTGGTTGCACGCTGGAAGAAAACCAAGTTTTAAAACCTTGAACAGTTGATGAACCAGTTCTTGTTCCCCAGCCAGCCCCAGTTCTGCACTCATCGACTGCGGGGCCAGAAGGAACCATGACACAAATCAGATTTGACATTTTACCCAGCCTGGGCCAAGGAAACTCACCCAGAACCTTCTCCAGCAGCCCCACAGTTTCTCACAGCAGCGTGGCGGCTGGAAAAGCATCCGTCAGCTCTGTGGCAACAAATGAGGCCATGGGCACAGGAATGAACTCCCCACCCTCAGAATGGGGACACGCATGGCAGGTCTGAGAGCAGATGTCAAATTCCCCTCTCCACTCATCTTTATGGACACCTGAAGTACATTCAGGAAAGACCCTCTGGGTGCCAGAAATGAGCTGTTTGCACCCCGTGGGGGTCACCTGATGGCCACACTGGTCACCCAGGCCAGAAGCAGAAGTGCCACCACCCAACATCTCCTTGTTGAGGAAGGAATCTCCTGCCACATTACTCAGTGAGGTCCAAAGCGCCAGAATTGCACTGTGGAAATAATTCAAATTAGGCATGCGTGTAATTACCGATATTTTATCCAAACAGGAGGAGCTGGAACATCCCTGGGTATCTGGGGAATCATCTCACTAGATGCAAAGCAGGAAACGATGTGGTGGATGGGGGCCAGGCTGATGCAGACCCTGCCCAGGGCAGCCTGGTGGGACAGGGGGACAATAAATGTCCTGAGGACGTGCCACCAGTGTGGGCAGCCCAGCCAAGCTCCTCCTCTGCCACCCCTTCCATGGTATATCATGGTGGGACAGCCATCCAGACAGCGGGTACCCATCTCCAAGATTCCTAAATGCTTGGAATGGCGAGCTCTTGTCCCATCCTGCTCATTTGCAGCTCTTTCCAAGCCCTGTCAGCGGAGGCAGCTCCCTGCTGGTGCTGCCACGCCAGAGCCTGCACCTTCCTCGTGTGTGGAGGACGAGGCTGAGGCAGCTCCCAGCTGTGGGGCCTGGCAGATGGAAAACTTGGTCCAGAGACCTCCAGGGACTGGGAGCCACCAGGAGAGCTGGATTGAAAGCAGCTGAGCTCCTCCAGGCCAGCCCTGCTCCCGTTCAGCTCTGAGCAAGTTTTCCATGCTCTGGGTTTGGGTTATTTTTTTGCTTGGAACAAGCCCCAATGCACCAAGTTTTGCATGATTTTCTGCCTCCAGCTCCAGACTTTCCAGAAACTCAACCTCTTGGCTCGTGCCAGACGCCCGCTGCTGGCTCCTGGTGCTGCCAAAACTGCCCTGGAGGCTGCTCAGGAGTCGCCAGCTCAAAGCTCGGGCACAAGCCTTACCCAGGGCTCGGCAGCAGCCCCGCGGCTGAGGGGACAAGGTGGGGATGGAGCCTGGGGCTTGGGCTCATCCTGCTGTGCTGGGAGCGTGTCGGAGCAGGTTCCTGCCGTAAAGGTGAAATTTGCAGGGAGCTCCTCCGAAATGAAAGCAGCCTCTGGAGCAACCTGTCCTCAGGAATTACCCTGCTGATTAATCTCTCCCAACGTCACCAGTGATAAATGAAGCGATTAAGGGACTGACCTGCCTGTGGGGCTGGGGTTTTGTGGGGTGGGCAGGGAGGGATGTTCCCCCCACCACGATTTGGGCTCTTTACAGACCTGACACCTCCTAAATCCTTATCACCAGAGCAGCCCTGGGTGGCTCTTCTGCGCTGGGACAAGGTCACCAGTGACCACCCAGGTCTGTCCCTGCTCAGAGGGGGCTGTAGAAATTGGGGACAGGGTATGGAGACCAGAGTGACCTCGTGCAGCCAGAGGCCGGGGCGGAGAGCTGGGGGTGCTGCTGCTCTCAGCTGCGTTTGGTGGTCCCTGCTTGTACCGGGGGCTAATACGTGTGAAAAGCAGATTTATTTTTGCCTACGTTTCATATTCTTCACGCTCCACGGCGGGAGACAAAGGATCAGCTCTTCAATGGAGTCCTAAGAATAAACCTTAAACCTCATCAAATCCAATCCGGCAATAAAAATTGCCCGAACAAAAGGCCAGGGACGGAGGGTGGCGGCGGGGCCGTTTCCCCACGATAACAAGTTTTCACAAGACTGTTTATCCGCACAATTTGGAACGACACTTAAAATCTCTAATCCCAATAGGCATGAAAGTGCTTGTCCCGAGCAAGCAGGTGGATTGTCCCGGAGCGGCCGCGTTGCCAATGCTGCTCGGTGGCCGCGGCGGTGCCCGTGGGGGTCACGGGGAATGTGCTGAGACGGGGCAGCTGCAGCCTGAATGCCTCTCTTCAACCTCAAAGCCTCGGCCCCTCTCCCCCTCGCCCCTCTCCAGCCCACCCCCTATTCAAGCCGGTTTTAAAAGGCAGCAAAATGGTTACAAGGTTTAAGGCAGAGGCGAGCAAAATGCTGCACAAAGGGAGGACAAAGGCGTGCGGCGGCCGGTCCCTAATCCAGCATTGCCCATGGCAATGCAGCCCGGAGCGGGGCTGCGCGGATTAAACCCACTGCCAGCGCCGGGGTTTAGCGGCAGGGCTGGGGGTGCCGAGGGCGGTTCCCCCTTCCCGGCCCACCGGAGCCCTCCGGGGTATCCGTGCCCGCAGCGGCAGGCGCAGGAGGTGGGGCGGAGGCAGCGGGGCAGAGCGCGTTCACTCTGCCCCTCATCCCAGGAGCAGCGCCGGTCCCCGGGCTGGTGTGGATCCTGTGGAGGCAGGAGGTGGGATGCTGGGAGCTGATTGATGTTGGGCTCAGCAGAGATGCTGAGGGTGGAGCAAGAGCTTCTGTGTCCCCAGTGGCATCTCCAGCCCAAAGAAAGCCTTTATTCCTCCTGTTCTTACACAAAATTCCAGAAAGTGTTCATAGCAAATGACAGCTCCTGAGCTGCTCAGCCTGAGGCCTTCCAAGGCTGTGCCATGAGTCACTGGACCAGCTGCTTTTTGCTGATGGTTGCTCCCTCCAAGCTCCCAACTCAGCTCTGTGCCAGGAGCAGGTGCCCACATTCCCAGTATCAGGCTCTGGACACGGGGGATTTCCCTTCTGGGGCAGGGATGGGGTGAGCCACAAGCCCTCATATAAAACCAGCAGTCTGATAACCACCAGGACTGGTGACCGAGGATGCCCATGCCTCTTTGTGCCCCAAATGCCTGGTGGCATCCAGGACAGTCTTGGCTGCTGGCACATGCTGCCCATCCTCAGTTTATGGAAAACTCCTTCCTCTGGGCCTGACATTCCCCCAGCGCCCAGAAAAGGAGGCATCTCCCCCACAGCATAAGTATTCTCCTCGGTCTAAAGTTGCTCTTGAAATTAATAATTGCTCTTGCAATTATTTTCACAGTGCCTGCATTACAAGCCCGAGCCCGGCGCCGTGCCCGGCTCAGCAGACGGCTGCTAATCCCTTTAGCACTCCAGAACCATCACCCCGACAGCAACGGGGCTCGGGATGAAACCAAACTGACATCCCTTTCGCGCGTGGAAGTGAGGAGAGAAGCACGGCAGGGCCCTGGCGGGGAAGCAGGGCGGGCTGGGACCCCGCGGGTGTCGGGGACGTGTGACGGTGGCAGCGCCAAGTGCCACGGGCTCGGGGTGAATGAGCGTCAGCGCGGTGCCACCGAGCCACGGCTGCGGGTGACAACAATGCCACCCCTCACTGGCACCAAGACTCCCTGCTTCCCACACCCACCATGCACAGGCTGCTGTTGGGGCACGGCTGGGACGTCCCACGGGTGGCTGGGATGTCCCACGGGTGGCTGGGACGTCCCAGGGGAAGGACGTTAGAGGATGGGAGAGGGGTGTGCTGCATCCCACTCCCCGGGATTCAGCGGTGCTGCAGTCCTTGCTGGATGTTCTGATGGTCCTGCTCGCTGCAAAGAGGCTTTTAATTACTGTCAGTGTCCCAGTCCTGCAGCAAACTGCTCTTTCCTCTCCCCAAAGACAGGCCAGGGGCAGGTCAGGGCTTTGGGCCATTTTCAGGCATGGATCTGTGATCCAAAGGGAAGGACAGAAATCCCAGGAGTGCAACACGCACAGTGCAGCTGGTTTTTAACCAACAGGTAACGGGGCACAGGGGCAGAGACTCAATCCCTGCCCACAGCTGCCCAAGGCATTTCTGGTAAGGAAATCCTCAGAGAGAAAAATCTCTTCTCTCCACAATTATGGCCACTGGAGCTGTGCTTGGACACACAGTCTGCATAAGGCTGCCCTTTCCTTCCTTAAGCAATCTGCCTTTGAAACATCTATGAAACCACAGCAAAAACAACTCCCTATTTGGCCAGGTCGAGTATTTTTTCCTCCCCAAGTTCCTGGCAAAAAGAAGGCACTTGAATAAAGCTGAAAAAAAAAAACCAAAACAAACAAACCAAAACAAGACAGTGAGGTTGTGCTTTAAATTAGCATTAATTTACAAAGCCCAGACAGACCCGCTAAGCAAATTGTGCCCATTAATATATTAACAACAGATTTTCCCTACTGCTCCTTTGGGTCCAAAGCCTGAACAGGGGCTGGTGATTAAGGCTTTTTTAATTCTAAGAGCCTCAATGACCGAGCTGGACCCGCGTGTGCCCAGGGCCGCCTGCGCTGGGAGGGTGTCAGGGTGACCTCAATAAAGTAGGTGACCACGGCACCTCTAATCCCCTCTTTTAATTGATTACTCTCACCCAGCCCCCGAGGCCATGAGAATGGGGGACCCACCCTCTATAGATTAGCACCCTTTAGTTTACAGATCAGCCACTTTTTCAGTCCTTTGCCCTGCAGCAATGCATGAAAATAACACTAATCTCATTAAGGACAGAAGGGAGCCCTTCAAAGTTTATTAATAATGGGAGCAGACAGGGAGAGAGTCAGGCTCTGGGTCAGATTTCAAAGCCGGGGAAGTGGCAGGAGCTTTCCAAGGGCCTGGTTTTGCCAGCGAGGAGGTTTTTGCCATATTTCCAGCCGGGTCTGGAGGTGCTGGTGGTGGCTCTGAGCACCAGGGACCCTCCAGATATGGCTGGGAAGGGATGGGCAATGCCCACCAGTGGTTTGGCTGCTTGGGAGCTGCTCCCAGCTCTGCTCCACTGCACAGGACTGTCTTCCCTGCAACTCCCAGCTGAAGAATTTCTTGAAGGATGGGAAGGTCTCATCACCTTGAACGAGACCTGGCAAACAAGATCTTAAGCTTTAAACACCAGAACGCAGAGGCTGACATTAAAAAGGAGAATAATATTTTCCAGGCCAAAGCAGCATCCTAGCCCTGGTTGGTGTTTTAGGTGAAACTGAAGAGCAACACAGACCCTGAGAGCTGATGGCTGTGGGATTGTGTCCTGGGAGTAGGGCACAGGCTGCACATTTCTGCTGGCTGGGGGAAGTGTGTCTTGAAGGGCCACTGGCACCAAGTGCTGGGCTGCTTTAATTTTCCTGTTCCTCACTCTGGGATGAGAGAAAAATCACCTTTCAGCTCAGAGGTCTGGGGCTCTATAAATGCTGTGAACAGGCTGTTAGAGGTTATGAGAGAGCACGCAATTTCTCCCAAGCTGCCTGAATCCCTCACTGCGATTTTATTAAAGCACATTCCATGTGCAGTGTCCCCAGCACTTTTAGGGATGAGCCCTGATTTACCGCAGCTTCAAACAGGAGAAGATGGCACAAATGCTTTGTGCTGCCTCAGTGCTGCCACTGCTGAACTCCACCTCTGTGATCTCCCAAGCATCCTGAAGGATTGAGGAGCTGGGACCCTTGACAGCTCCTGCAGAATGCTGTAAATCCGGAGGATCTGCAGAACCTCACCTGTGAGAGGGCTGAACCCAGAGCAGGGATTCCCTTCCACTACCAATGTGGGGATCCCACGGCTCGGGAGCTTGGCATGAAATTAAACTTTAGTTTAGTCCTTTTGTCACCTGGAAGTGAGGAGAGAGGCAGCTCATGGACCACATGTCAGGAGCTGTCCCAAATCCATGGGGTTAAACCCACCAGCACCCCAAGAGAGCTGGATTTTGGGATGGGTGGCAAAAGGATGAGCTGGATCAAGAGGAGGGAGGGTCCCAGGCTGCAATCCCTCCAGGCCTAACCTAATCACCATCGCTCTGCATTATTACCCTGCCTAACGTGGCATGCTTTTAAATAAAATATGCAAAGATTTCTCAAATTATTTCCCCGGGGCAAGTGCGTTTTCTATCTTCGCTCGTGCATGTTAATCTGAAAAATGCAAATTCCGCACACACCCCCATCTGTTGGGGCTCGGCCATTTATTAACTTTTTTTTAAAATGCAAAATGTTTCTTTCTTTTTTTTATATATATATATGTATATATGAAAAAGCAATGAGTTTTGTTATCTCTGCCCCTATTTTATTTCATTTAGAGAAAGCAGGTTTTAATGGGCAAAAAAAAATAATGATGATAATAAAATGGCCCTAAGGTGCTGAGAAATTACGACTCACTCAGCATTGGAGTTTTAATCGGAGATTGGTGTTGGGTAGGATTACGGCTGCAAGAAGGCTGGGCCTGTTTTAAGAAGAAATGCTGGTGTTTAGAGGACAAGATTTACTTATTTATTTATCCAGGATGACTTTGATATTCATGCCTGAGCCAACAGCACATCTCGAGAGACTGACAGTTTCCCTGTGGCTACCTGGACTTTGGTGGCACTTCCCCAGGCTGCAGGGCTGTCCCTGTCCCCATCCTCTCCTGCCAGGGGTGACAGTCCCAGACTCCCCAGAGCAGCACATGGGCTGAGCCCTCATCTCCATCGTTAGGGCTCCTTCGCAAAATCATTAAAAATACCAAGAAAAAAACAACCACAGACAAAAAAACCCTAAAAAAACGGGAGAAAGGAGGACCCCGGAGCTGTGACAAGAACCTGATGTGACAGAGCTCGGCGTGCTGAGCATAATTGGCAGCCTCTACCCAGGAGAGGCCCATGGACAAACTTGCTCCAGGATGTGAGGATGCCCCGTCCCGAGCCCGCGGGTCCCCACGGCGGGGGGTGAACGGGCACCGCGGCTCCGGCACGGCCGCCCTGGGGAACATCAGCCTTCACCTGAGTAATGAGACAAAACCCAGGGAAAACACACATGAAAAGGAAGGGAAAGAGAAACTCTTAGGAAATAAGATCAAAGTCCTGCCTTCAAAAACGTTGTCCTGCAGCTACGAAGAAACCCAGATCGCCCTAATTGCTGCAGCCGCGCGCAGCGCTTGGCACAGTGCTGGAGTGGGAGATGGGCTGGGGGGGACCCAGAGGTTCCAGCACCCTGCTGGGAGGGACAGGAACACAATGGGGGCATGCTGGCCTTGCTGGTTTTATTTTTGAGTGCTCCTTTCCCTGCTCCCACAGGCCCGTGCAGCTCAGCTGTGATGTCTGAATGAGAATCGTGGTGTGAGTTCTCATGTGAAGGAGCAGGGGGAAGCTGCTGGCTTGGGACATATCACACTTTGCACTTAATACAATTGTATTAAATAAAATTGTATTAATATTTATTATATAAATACAGTATTTTATTAATATTGTTCCCACTAGATATTTGAAGGAGAAAGATTGGATAAAGTGATGGCCAACTACTTGGACACACTGTTGGTTTACACAGGGAAAATGGTTACAGAAAAGGAGCTGCACTAGAGAAAAAATGTCTCTCTTTTGGAAAACTGCAAAGAAACTCCAGAACCGAGGCTCTCCCAGGCTCCCACAGCAACTTCTGGAAGAAGCAAAGGAGCAGAGGGAACTCCAGCCATGGAGTGTTGGGGGCCAAGGGATGTCCAGGTGTGCTGGGTGCTCTGGGCATGGGAGAGCCACAGTCCTGGAGCAGCTCTTGCCAACCCCCATTTATTGCCATGTTCAGGGCACAGAGTGGCCCTGCAGGCACACACTGCTGCCTTTCCGTGGGGCTGCTGCAGGGATGGGTGAGCCAGCAGCTTTGCCTCACCCCATTTCAGCAGCTGCTCCCCATCCTTCTCTCTGCCACGGTCCCACAGCACCCAGGTCCTACAGCACGTGGGCACGAGGGGACACGAGGGGACATGGGGGGCTGGGAGTCACAGCCTCAACCCAGCCTGACCCCTGTAATGGGTGCAGAGCACCCGGGTCCCCACCACGACGCAGGGAAGCAGATGGCTGGCCCTTTAAAGCCTTTTTCCCCCCTCTCTTGTTAAAAGATGTCTGGGAGGGGAGCTGCCAATCTGAAAAATGATCCTTCCTTTTTTCCATTTTCTTCCTTCTCTCCTTCTAGCTCATGCTCATCTGTTCAGGTGAACCGCAGGCACATTCATTAAATCTCTGTCTTTGACACCTCAGCTGCTTTGGAGCCCTGGGCTGCTCTTTCTCTTTTCTTTCCATGTTTTTTTCCTGTTCCCCATCTCCGAGCCCGCCTGATCAGCACACTAAGGCAGCGAGAGCGAGCTGCAGAATCCTTAACGAAGCACAACTCTGCTGCTGAGGCGCTGAGTGGCCGGTTTTGGGGACGGTGCTGGGGGCACCCGTGTCCCTGCTCATGGACAGGGAGCACCAGGGCGTTGTGAGGTGCCACTGCTGGCACTGTGGTGGCACGGAGGGACATGAGCGTGGTGACAGCACAGCCTGCACCCAGCCAGCGCCCCAGGGCTGCGGCCGGCAGCCAAGGGCTTGGCTCGCTCCACTGTCCTCAGTCCCACTAAATCCTGTTACTCCATGCAGGAATGACTTCCCTGCTCCTCAGGCCCCTCTGGCTTCCCCAAATCTTCCCAGAGCTCCCCCTCACGCACCCATTCCTTGCCTGTCCCATGAGTCTCATCCTGACAGGGAGGCACCGATGGCTCCTCTTGCCACAGATTTGCTGCTTGGCCAAGAGGGAGAGAGCCCATCTCCAGCAGCTGCCTCTGGATCAGCTTCTGATGCTCAGTGGGGCTGGAGGAAAGAGATAATCCGCCCAGCTGCCGCCAGGAAGGATTTGGCCTCAGCTGTGCTGGCCCCTGGCCGGGTACCTGCTCACTGCTCCCAGCCCTGGGAGCCCCAGCAGCGAGCGGTGGAGGTGGTGGGGGATGAGACGCTTCTGCCTGTGGGCTCAGGACAAAGGGGCAGGAGCAGAAAGGATCCCTTTGGTCGTGGCAGAACACTGGCAACGAGGAGGAGGCCAGAAGGACTGGGGCTGGACCCAGCAGCTCAGGAAAGCACGTGTCTGAATGCCAGCAGCTCTCTCTGGGATGCACCCAGGGCAGGGCGGTGTGTCCTGAGGGAAGGACACGGTGTGGAGAACGGGGCTGAGCAGTGAGCGGCTCCAGGAGGCTCAGCAGGGCTGGGACTGTAAAGCTGCGAATTCCTGCAGAGTTTTGTTAGCGGGGATCGGCACACAGCCTGGTGCCCTGCTCCGAATTAATTATCCACTGACACGATTTTGCTTCTTTCCCTTTGTGTTATTTTAATTAACAGAGATCTCCTCCAAGCAAGCCAGCTGTCATGTAAATTGTAAAACTGTCAGCATGTACAAGAACTTAACAGGGACTGGAAGAAAGCCTTGCACAAAGGGATGTGCTACTTTCCCTTTTTGGTTTTCCTTCTCTTTTTTTTTTAATCTGGCACATTTGTAAAGTTAAAAAAAAGTGTGAAGACTAGGGTGGGGCAACAGATGGAGAAAGCCCAGCTTTTACTTTAGATCCATTTCTTGAGGCAGAGGGACAGGACAGAGGTGTTCTCAAGTACTTTGGATCAGGATTGTTTCCTTGCACCTTCCTGTAGCCTGGGCATTCCTCCCAGTTTCCCTCCCCTCCATCCACACAGGCTGCAGGCGGAAAGAAACCTACCAAAGGAAGGACTCAGCTTTCAGCTGAGCAAAAGGAGACATCCGTGCCTTTGATATAATTAATCTGGTCTGTGTCCATTGCAGATTTCACCCGAATTCATCCTGATCCTGATGAACCCCTGTGTGCTGACAGCCAGCTGCAGGGCTGGCTCCAGCTCTACTCCTGCAACACCTAGGCTTGAGATTTTTAACTCTGAGCTGAAATCAGCCAGTTCTCCCCAAGATCAGACTCTGCAAACAAGCAAAACCGTGTTAATGGGCCCCATATGTCTTTGGTTAAAAGCAGCCCAAACAGCAAGAGCAGCAGATGCAGAACGGAGCACGCGGAGCCGGAGGTACGGAGGGAGTTCATGCGAGGATACTCCATGGACATCCCATCTCCCCTGAATGTGAGCAGAAGCCTGTGGTAACCCTGCAGCGATCAATTAATAAATGTTCAGGCAAGTCAATGAAGGTTAGCAAGGCCCCAGCTCAACGGGAAGCTCAGGGAGGACGGTGGGAAGTGGAGATGCTCCAGAGCAGTGGATGGCAGCAGGAAACACCAGGGGTGAGATGTGCCAGGGCAGCCAGGGGTCTCTGCACTTGGTGGGACCTCACAAGGCTGTGGGGCAGGAGGGATGCTCACCAAAACTGCAGAGGCACCCCCATTTTTGTAAGAAATTGTATGGTTTTCTCCTTGCCTGATTTTGGGAGAAGATCCACAGCCCTGGAAGGACCTGGATTTTCTGCAGTGTGATTTCAGTGCATGTCTCATCCTTACAATGTACAGACCTGGGCTATGTCAGGATGAAGACTGAGCTACTTAATTCCCTTTCTTCCCTTCCTCACCACAAACGGATTTTGCTGCCCTTTAAGAACAAAGCAAAAAATATTCCAAACACATTCTGGTAAAGAAGGATGGATTTTCTGTCCCAGCAGCAGCGAGAGATAAAAGCCTGGAGACAGCTGAGCAAGCTACAGCATCAGAGCCCAAATGCTGAGCTTACCCGAGGAGCACAGCCGGGCTGTGAGGGCTCCAGCCTGATGCCGAGAGTTGCACAGTGAGGCCAGGGGCTGGGATATGCCAGTCGCATATGGAGGTTCCCTCTCAGCCCCGTTTGCATGCCAGGCATGCTGCTTGTCCACTGAAACAAATGACCTTGAGCAGCGCTGCGGGTCAATAAAATAATTTGCTAACTGATCCATCTTCTGTGGCAAACAGATGAATCAACTCCAGCTCCCTGGGCTGTTTTATGTACGGATGGGAGAGCCGTGAAGTTAAAATAACGTGTGCGGCCACATCCATCTCAGTGCAACGAAAGGATGGCTCGGAGTGAATAAAGTTGTGTATTTCTAGATGGGGAAAAAGCATCTCTGCATCTTCTGGCTCTTGACTTGGTGAGGTGGGTGCTGTTCCCCAGGACAATGCGGCCCAGGCCACATTCTCCCTTAGTGGAACATTGTGTCCCCTTGTTCCTGCTGTCCACACATCTCCTCCAGCAGCTCTGCTGTGTTCCTGATGATCCCTCCTGTGCTTCAGCTCCCAGACAGCTCTTGACCATCCTGTTCTTTCTGCCACCTCATTTCTCCACAAGGAACGGACCAAAGACTCCAGTTCCAACCACAAATGGGGACTCACAGCCGGGAGCTGGAGCATAGTGGAGACACACTCGGTTTTTACCGGTCTCCAGTGCAGCAAAACACTAAAAGCAATTAAGAAATGGCCATTTCCATCCTGGCAACACAACATCCAGCAGCACTGGCAGAGCATGGGCAGCAGCTGGAGCCACTGGGGCTGGTGCACACGGCAGGGCTGCATCGGTTGGAGAGCGCGGCAAACTGGGGCAATCGGAGGGAGCAGAAAGGCCCCGAGGCAGCCTGTGCTCACTGAGCCCCTAATCACAGCACAGAGGTGATTAATGCCCTTCTGCTCCCGTGCACCACTGCTCTGTTCTGTGCTCCCCTCGCTCAGCCCTGCTGCCTCAGCAGGTCCCACACCGGTGAGCACCAGGCACGGGGCTTTGCTCGGTTTTCCTGGTGCTGAAAGCAGGGATGGAGCTGGCAGTGGTGGGAAAGGGCAGGGCACAGCAAAACCAAGAGTTCATCTTTAGCCATGATAGTCTGTGAATTAATGTCTGTTCTCTCTGTGAATTAATGTCTGTTTTTATCACCTTTCCTTTCAGAGCTTCCCAGCAGCCTGGGACAGGCTGGAACTGCCCCATATCCACCTCTTTGCAAATCAATCTGATGAGCGCTTGCTGTTGGTTTTAGGCTGGTGCAATGAAAACAGGTTCTGGGAGCTGGAGACAGCCCAGGTTTAAGCTCAGGGCCTCTCCAGTGAGTGGAATCCCAGGTTTCACTGCTGAAGCAGAGGTTGCTAGGGTTCAAAAATTCCCTGTGCCTGCTGCTCCAGATGATTATTTTCCAAATTATTCATTAAAACTGCTGGTACAAACACAATTTTGTAGGAGATTCCTGCAGTCCCTGCAAGCAGGAGGAGGGTACTGGTGAGTTCCTCATGCCAGACACAAGCCTGGTGCCCAAACTCCTCCTCTGACAGCTGGAGCACAGAGCTGGGAGCAGAAAGGGGGAGTCCTGGAGCCCAGCACTTGCTGATCTCAACACTGCATTCTGCTGCAGGATGGACACCTTCCTGGGGGATGCAGGTGGAATGTGTCCCCCGTCTGCTTTCCCGTAGCGGGGTGGGTTACCTGGCCTTGCTTCTCTGGCTTCTTCCCCCAGGTTAACAAGGTTAGGCACAGTTCAGCCAGGTTAGGCACAGTTCAGTCAGGTTAGGCACAGCTCAGCAGCAGCAAATGTCAGTGAGCAGGAACAAGCGGCTGTGCTCATTCCCAGGAGGAGAGAGGTCACCGTTTGCCTGTCCCAGAGGTTAACAAACCCTGCACAGCCACCCTAAGGGCACAGGAGCTGCTTTAGCTGAACACCAGAGATAAAAGAGCTGCTCAGAGGACTCAGAAAAATGGAGTCCCTTCCACAGGGCCACAGGAAACACCTCGTGCCCCAGCAGCGTCACACCGTGCTCCTCTTCCTTGGCCACGCACCGGGCAAAGCTCGCTCCGCGCCGGGATTGCTGCAGGGCACTTCCTGCAAGCCATTAAAGCACGTTGGGTAATTAATACCTTCCATGCATGAGGAAAAATGAAAGGCAGGTGGGAGGAGGAGGGGAGCAGGGAGGAGGTAACTCCATTTTGAAGGCTGTCGGGGTGGTTTTCCCTCGGAGAGTTGTTACAATTTGGAGGTTCCTGCACGCTGCAGTGTTCACACCTCTCAGACGTTATTCACAGCCTGATTCCAGCCAGCAGCACCATGGTGTCAGACTATGCAGGATCCACGCTGCCTGCTGGAGCAGCTCTCCTCCTCCTCATCTCCTGGGACCACTGCAGGATGAGCTGAGGCTGCCCCACAGCACAGGCTCCACACCCAGGCAGCTTCTCCAAACCCCCTCCATACAGGAAAGGCCCCCCTGTGCTAAAGAAAGCTCCATTTCAGCACCTTAAATACAGTTTCTTAACAAACAAAATGTTTCTTTTCTGAATAATAATAATAATAATAATAATAATAATAATAATAATAAAGAATTCCAGCCTTGGGGCATGTGGTGGGATGGCTGCAAGCTCATTGGAGCGTGTGTCCATTACTGTCCACGCTCCAGACCCTAGCGCTTTATTCCGGGAGAGTGACTGACAGACCCTGATCGATGCTGATTTGGGTCTTAAATAAACACACTGGCCCTGGTTTGCTGGGAAGAGTGAGGTGCTGGCATCTTGCTGACTAGCAGAGAGAGGCAAACTTTGCCAAATGGGTATTTTTTTAGCAGTATTTCCCTCTTTTGCAATTTATTTCCCTTCTCTCAGCACTGTGTCAAGGCAGCAGGGCAGAAGCTGGGATAGGGTAGTCAAGAAGGTTTAAAAACAGAGTTATTTTGCATTTTACTCCTTTAAATTATTTCTTCCATAGACAGAAAAATAGAGTTCAAATATTCAATCAGAATTGTGCTGCTAAGAGCCACCAGATCTCGCTGCTGCCTGATCAGATCATCAAGCAGGGAAAGGTGCTTCACTGCCGACAGCTGCTGTCAAAAGAAAAACCCTTTGATAATTTGCTGAGCTGTGGCAATTCACATCTGCAAGAGCTGTAGAGCTCCAAGGAACCCCGAGCTCCTTGGAAATGTTTTTCACCAGCACCACGTAGGTCTAAAAATTACTGGAAATAGCACTTGAGAGTTGAGTGACTCAGTCTGCTACAGTTTGGAAAATATCACTCAGGTCATTTTTGTCACCCTTTGAGCATGATTTTGTCAAATCCAACACTTCCCCAATGCCCATTTCTTCTTTACTGACATGTCAGGCATCAATATTGAAACTGCAGCAGATAAAGTTTGCTGCTGCAACACCCCAAACACCCCTGTGCACCCATGTTCTGGTGGCTCCCTGTGGGGTGACTGTTATCTCCTCATCTCTGACCCTGCGTGCCAGCAGATTCCAGCCTGGGCAGAAATGAAGGTCACACATTACTGAGCCAATCTGGGAAAGAAATTCCAGGAGAGCAGATCGGGATTGTTTTAATTAAAGGAAAGAGGCAGGGGAAGTGGGGCAGAGCAACACTCCAGCAATCAAACAACATTTTTCCCTCATGAAGATGAACAGTTTGAGGTAGGATTAAGACTGCTGAAATTGTCTTTTTAAAGGAATGTAAAAATGTGGATGTTGGATGATTGACAAATAAAGGGCACTTTCCTTTAATTTAAATATGCTCCTAGTTTGTGCAGAATATGTTAATTTATACATTGCCTAAATAGCCAGTAGCTATTGTCTGTAAAACCACATCAGATCAGGGCAGCAGGGCAGTTAATGTACTGGCTGGATGTTATGGCTGGTCAGTGAAGCGATCCGAGCTTCCTTCCACTGGCTCCCAACCCCTAAATGGAATAGCTGAGCTGTAAAAAACTGCCAGGGGCATAAACTGAAGTTCATTCTGTCAGCCTTCAATAGGACAAGGCTCTCCTTCCCACAAGGACCCGTCCATACCCTGAGCCCAGCTCCTGCTCCTCTGTGACCCCAGAGCGCTCCAAGCCCCTGTGCTCTCCACAGGGATAATTTCTTGGGGAACATACAGCTCACCCCAGGAGCTGTTCACAGCTTTACAGCACCTTGCCCTGACCCTGTGCTCCCCCCGTGCCTCAGTTTCCTTGGCTGCATGCTCTCCCCAACCCTCCAGCCCAGCTCCCCTGGGGCTTTGCTCACATCTCCTGTCTCCCACGACAGCTCTTAGCCTCTCCAAAAAGTCCTGCTCTGCTCCTGCCATGCCATGACCTGCCCTGGGATTCTCAGCTGGGCCTCCTGAGCAGCTTTGGGACCCCAGCTGGATTTTTAACTCTGACATTTGGCAGCCGCTGCTCCAAATGGGTCCTGAGTGTGATCCATCCATGCCTGATCTGCCTCTTCCTCTGCCTGCATGTGTAGCCACGACTTGGTCTGGTCTCTGGAGCAATTTTAATGCAGAGAGGCTTCTAATTAACAGGATTCTGAAGTTAATTAAAACAATCTCATTTAGATCTCTCCATGAGTGCTCACAAGGGCAATGCTGCTTCCCTGGGCTCCTCAGGAGCCTCCGCTCACCTCACAAATCACACCCCAGGGGCTGTTGTGTCTTCAGGAAAGGGTCTGGGGTGTCACCTTAAAGGCTGCCAGGTCCTGGAACACGTTTGTCCAAAGGACCAAATGACCAGCATGGAAGTCCAGGCCATGCTCCAGCCTTCCTGGCTCCTCCATTCCCTTCTGGGACAAGGCTGCTGTCTCCATAGGTGACTCCTAAGGAGAAAATCTTATCTCCCATGTCATCCCAAAAACCAGCAACATTAGGGACCCATCTTGTTCAAGAAAGGTCCATCCTTTGCATTCCCAATGCATTCCCAAAGATCAGTCTGGATTAAGTTTACAGTGATATGATAAGTAGTAATAATACTGCAGCCTTACCCCTAATTATTTTCAATATAATTATGTACCCTCAAGAAACCTTTTAAATAGCACACTCTCCTCAGTGCTCCGGTCCAAGGGATTCATTTGTCTCAGGAAAGAAATATTCTTGGGGCTGAATCCTTCATTAATCTTTCCTGGAGAGACTGCTGCTGAAGGGAGCAGGGCATGTGTGTCCCACTGGAGGATGTGGGGCTGTGCCTGCCTGGGCAGTGCCCACCACAGGAAGATTTTACGAGCCACTCGAAATTTGGTTTCTTGGCAGCATAAAACATTTGCCAGGGCAAAAAAACCTGGAAGTCTGCTGGAAATTATCAGTGAAAGACTGAGTTTCACTGCCTTTTATCAGCTCACACTTTCTTCTGTTGTGTTTTAATCCTACAGAAGCACTGCAGCTTCGGTGTGTGAAGGAAAAAGAGGGAAGACACTCAGAGTTTGGGATCATACTGTGTGAGCAGGTGCAAATCAAAAGTGCATAACCTTCACATCACTGTGGTGCCCTGCCCCACCTGGAGATCAAAACTGGGAAGGAACAGCAAGGCCAGTGTGTTTGGAAAGGAGGAACTAAATGCATACACTGAATTACTTATACAGTATATTTTCAGATGGTCCATTGTTTTTCTGATCAAATTGATTTTTCCTTCAGAGTGTGCACAGGTGGGATCTTGTCTGTGGCACCCACATGGAATTTCCTGGGAAAGAAGATGTCCTTGACTGGATTCTCCACTGTCCCAGTTACCTGCTGCCTTCCTGTCCCAAGGCTGGCAGCACATCCAGGGTCTGGCATTCCTGTGCATGCCCACAGCTGTGGGACAGGATTTCCGTACATACCCACAGCCCCAGGACAGGATCCCAGCCCTAATCTATTCTGATGAGCTCACACTTTCCATGCTCAAACCCACAGGATGCTCAAAGCAGGCTTCAGTTTGTGGGTTTTCAGCAATTCACAATATTTTAAAGGTGAAAACCCATAAAAATGGATGCTTTCCTATGATCCTGTTTTATTTACTTGCTCTCACAGTGGCTGTGAGTCCACTTCAATTTTCATCCTGCAGAGATTCTTTGTGCCTTACAGGCTGTCCTGAGCGCTCCCCTAAATTTAGGGGTTATTCCTGGTGGATGAAGCATCCGCGTAAATCAACACCTGCTTGACCCCCAGACAAAGGAACAGGACCTGTGGCATCCCCAGTCTGCGCCTCCGAAATCCTTTGGGGAAAAGGAAAACTCTTACTGGGAAGTGACAGCCCATCCCATCCCTCTCTGTGCATTCCCACACACCTGCATTCCAGACTGTCCCTTCTGTGCACCGGTGTCTGAAAACCAGGGATGGCTTTCCAAGGAAATTTCCTCACTGAAATAGTTAATGAGGACTGATCCCATCCCCCAGCTCTCTCCCTCCAGCTCGCCACCCCTCTGAAAAAAAAAAAAAAATCAGAATAATAATTAAAAGATGCCTAGAAACGCTCTTGGAAGAGCATAAATTCTGAAGATGAAAGTAAATGATTAAAATAATTAAATACTTCAAGTTGACAAGCAGAAGCAGAATCTTGCCAACGGACATTTGTCGGTAATTAGTTAATTAATCCTAACACAAATTATAAGCCATAACAAACCAGTCAGGCTGAACACAGCCGGCTGTTCAGAATTAAACTTGGAAAAAGAGGGAGTGAGAGAAAGAAGAAAGAAAAGTTTGGAGATTCTTGCAGATCTGAGGGAAGATGCTGTGCAGGAGCTGCTGTCCCTCTGGGAAGGGCAGCCAGGACAGGGGCATGAGCTGGGGCAGAACAGGACTGTGTTCCCACCTGGCAGGAGAACAGTGGCGTGGGATGCATGGAATATGCAGTACAGAGCAGGATTTGGGACTTCCACCCATTTTCTGTGATTAAATGCAGCACAAAGGCTTCTCAGCTCTGTTACCCACTGTGCCGCTGGTACCAGTGTGCACTTGAGAACATCCTTGCCATGGGAATGAGCTGGTGTGGGCTGGTCCACAGGACCTTCGGGTCCACAGGCAAGTGGTGACATTAATCCAGCGATTTCTGGAAGATGTGCAGACCAGCATCTGTGAACAGCTCAATCCTGGGGTGCTGGGAGGGCAGCTGTGAACCAGCTGCCCATTAACACCCTGGAAAGTGTTTCTAGGACAGGCTGGAATAGCAGGGTCAGTGCTTGGGAGCTGGGTCCTGCCAGCGAAACTCGGTGTAAATGACACCAGGACACGTGTGTGGTCAGCAGGGACCCGGCATGAGCCTGATGCCATCCAGATTTCTGGGAAGTTGGAGAAGACAGAGCCTTTGTGAGATGGGAAGAGGTTAATGAGCTGTGGGCTGGTTTCTCACCTCCGGTCACCTTGGCTCAGGTCCAATTTTCAGCCCTAGATTGAGTGAGGTTGCTGATCCACAGGCACTGCACGGTGACTGACAGCTCATCTGCGGCTGCACTGCTGCGTTCACACGTCCAGCCGGGGCTGGGGAGGCACTGGAGGGCCAGGCTTTGCCCTTCCTCCAGCATGAAAAAGCTCTGGAGCAGCCAGAGTCGGTGTTCTGACAAGAGAGGACCTGCACATTGCCAGCACGGGGACATTGCTGGGTGACGGACTGGGCCAAATGACAGCTGGCAATGCAGTTCAAGTGAGAAGTGGGACATACAGGTTGCAAATGGGCTTTTAACAGCATGGAAAAGAAGGCACGAAATGTTTTGAAGGAATAAACAGATACCAGGGAAGTGTGACTATCCCACAGATCCCACATTGTCAGAGGAGCTGCCAGTGACTGATGTCCATGTCTGGGCACGAATCATGTGAGGGGAAATACGAACATGTGAGAGTACACATGACCATCTCCTGATGTGATTTACATGCAGAGGAGAAAGAGATCACTCACAAGACAATGAAATTAACACTGAAGAAATGCACGGCCTGTCTCTTTTGGCTCAAACTCCCTGAGCTGCCTGCACAGTGGGTTCCTATTTTCCATCAAACCCATCCAGAGCTCTGCTGAAGAGAAAGTTTCATCCGCATGTGCGTGAGCATGTGTACGCGCGTGTTCTAAGTGTTTTGCATTATGTGAGCTCTGACCTTCAGAAGGGAACAGAAGGAATATTTTCCCCCCTGAGGCTAGAGTTGTCAGTGAAATGTCTGTCTTCCTTAATAATTTCAATCCGGGTGACAGGGGACAGGGCATTTTGCTCTGAACGAACGTACTGTAAAAACTGTCAGATAGAATTTGTCTCAAGAAACAACGTTTCTATCCATTTGGGGTCATAATTACAGGCATCTTATGACCTGTGGAGCAGCACATTTTTCTCAACTGAAAAAAAAAGTAGTCCTAAAATAGGTGGTTTGGTCTTCAGCAGAGGTTTGGATTGAACCTAAATGGAATCTAAAAAAAAACAGTGATCTGCAGCAGAATGCTTTCTTCGTGTTTGCTGGCTGCTTTTTAAAATCCAGAACAAACTGTGCACTGAAGTGACATAGCAGAAAAGAGGGATAGAAATTGCCATTCACTGGGCTGGAGTAATGGCCTATTTCTCCTATATCCTGTCTCCCAACTGCGTGCCTCTCCGAATTTCCTCCACACTGACACTAGCCAGCGTCTTGTTAATGAACTGAATAAGTAACTAAATGGGTGATTAACCAAATGAGCATGACGATAATTTGATTGCGCTTTCCCCACTTTTAAAGCACAGGAAATAGTAAGAAAAGAAATAATTCAGTGACCAGCAGGAATTCAAACACTACAGAGCTAGAGGAACTGGGGGAAGCTTTGACTAGATGTGGCTGTCAATAAATCCCCCACAGCACTGCAGAAATCTCTGGCTAAACGTTTAGATTTCTTGATTTGTGCCTCCACACAGGAGAAAAAAACTATTCATTGATTTGAAGTAGCTTTCACTTTTATAGTTTGATTTTATAATTAGCAACAATCACGAAACGGATCGTCCTGCTGTTATGTGCAGTTATGAGTCACACACAACTCAATGCTGGACATAATTTTGGGGTCACAAGCCTGGGTTTGTGTAGCAGAGCCTGAAGTACCTGATGTTTCCCCACCTCACTGAGGTCTGAGTGACAAATCTGACAAATCTGAGTGACAAATCTGGGAGAGGGAACCTAAAGTTACCACAGTGGGAAGATGGTCTGCACTGCACTGGGGAGAGAGAAATGCAAAAACCGAGAAGTAACACCCAGGCCATCCTCGGCCATCCCAGCTGCTCCAGTGGATAATCCTCCTCCCCATCCCAAGCAGACAATGGTGACCATGGCAGAAGCACAGGGAAGGAGCATCTGGCTGAGGAGCAGGGCCCCAGCTGGACTCTGGAATTCTCTCACCCGCAAGATCAATCCTGCCAGAGACACAAACGTTAATCAGCTGTTGGCAGGGCAAGTTACAATCCATTTTCACCTGCACACTCCAATGGATGCTCTGTTCTTGCCATTACAGGTGGAGGGGAAACACTCTGCAGTGGGCCTGGGAGTGAGGAGCAGAGCAGCTCTGGGAGGCACAGGGATGCCTGTAGGATTCACTGAACCAGGCACTGACGTTCTCTGACACGTTTGCCAAGAATGAGGACCCTTGGAAGGATTTCTGCTGGTGGTGGGCAAGGAGTACAGTCCCTCCACACTGATATTAGCCTGGGACATGTCTGGAGGGGAATGGGGCATCCCAAGGTCAGAAGAATCCCTCTGCAATGCTGCTGTGCCCCTGAAAGCAAGCACTGAAGGGAGATGCCAACAGCCTGCTCTGCATGCCAGGAGAGCCAGGCTCAGGACTTAAATCCTACTGACAAACACCTCCATCCAGGTAGTGTCTAACACTGTCAAAACAACATGTGAAAGAGATTCCGTAGCTTTGTTCACTAAAACTTGAGCAAGAGCTGCTCTCCAGGGATTCCGAGGTATTGTGGTGGGAAGGACAGAGCCAGATTTGGCACCGGGGTTGCCACAGCTGGGGCATGAGAGGAATAAGACAAGGCTCTCTGCCCCATCCTGAGGAGAATCTTTTAAAAGACAGCATGTTTAGGCCTATAGAAAGTCAGTTCCAGAAGCTTCATTGAGCCTAGACAGGGAGATTAGGAGCAAATCCCCGTGTAAGCCTTGCAGGGTTCATTTTGGGGTTGGTGATCCGAACCACACGCTCCAGCAGCTGGAGAGAAGCTCAGTGAATCAAGACATTTCTATTCCCATCCACTCCCTTACCCTGCCCTGTGATCTCCTAAATCATTTCTCCTCTCTGCACCTTCATTTCCTGCACCTGAAACAGCAAGAATATGCTTTTCTTCTCTGGTAAACTGGAGCTCCTGGAGGAAACTTCATCCAGGTATTTCAGTAACTGTAAGATCATCTTTACTAGTAGCATATGGAGAAACAACAAAGGACAAACGCTGATGCAAGCACTGCCCAAATGATCCCTGGAATGACAAATCTCTCCCATCCCACCATCTTGGTTCACATCACAGCCCCATGGGTCATATGAGATGGAGACTGAGCAGAAAGCTGAGCCCAGATCCCTCAGGACAGCATTTCCCAGCCCAAGGCAGCAGCAATGCACCCAGGAGGACTCAGCCCTTCTGGAAGGAGAGCAGGATATTTGGATCAGCAGACCGGGAGACAGAGGTAGAACACGCAGAGTGCTCCTCCTTCTCTGCCACATTTAGGGCTCTGTGTTCCTGTAAAAGTTGTTCTCCTGCTCTCACAGGTGGGAGAGAGGAATTTCAGTAGCCTGTGAGGCTGCTCACAGCTTTTGTTTTTGGAATATCCCCATGGAGGTTGTGGAGCAAACAACACAAATATACATAACTGCAGTGTTTGTCTTGAAAATAAAACAGGCAAAAGCATATTCAATTTTAAGACATGCTGCAGCCTGGACAATTTCTCTTTAATGGTGGAAAACATTCCCTGATTTCTGCTGGCAGAGCTGTCCTGCTAGTGTCATGGACTTATGTGAGGAGTACCTTCACCCCAGAAGGAGTTAGGTGTGCATGTGCGTTCCTAAACAGGGAAATCCAATCTGTCAAGAAAATTCAATAACATCTTTCACACTTAGCTGTACCCCAGGGCCCCAAAAAAATCAACCAAGATGATAGTTGTGGATTTTTCATTAACCTTCTCTTAAAAAGGTCTCAAAAAAATAACACTGAGTGACAGGGCTGGTTGTACATGTGGAATATGTGTGGAGATCTACAAGGAGAAAATGCAAAACTTCAGAAAATTCTTCAGTAGAAGAAATCACCCTCATTTGATTTACACACACAGCACTCGATTGAACAAGTGTAGCTACAGGCCATTGGAAAACAGTCAAAATTGTGAATTTGATGTTTGCACACATTTATACTGTTTCCTGAAGACAATCTGCTGTTACTTTTTGGCATGTTTAGTATTTTTTATACCATACAAAGGTTATGTCTGGTTCTCCCAGTGACTGGGTGTTTGCCATATGCTGGAGCATCCTGAGTTTTCTCTCCTGGGGCTGCCTCAAACAGATTTTTTGTGCACAGATTTTGGATGCTTTGGTGGCTTCTTTCCTCAGTGTGGGGCTGGATTTGTGGAGCTGCATTTAGAGAACATGTTAATCATAGAATCACTGAATCTTGCTGGGGCTCAGACAGGGGCACAAAACAAGGGCCAGTTGGAGTTACCTCAGTGAGAGAATGTCCAGGCAATTCCAGTTCATTTTTTCCCTTTATTTCTCTTGTTATTAATTATCCACATTACAGGCACACCTGGAAGCCTCTGGGGGAAAGTGTCCAAGACTGGAAGAGACTTGGAGCAATTTGGTCATGGAGAAGGTATCTCTGCCCATGGCAGGGGGTGGGATTAGGTGATCCTGAAGATCTCTTCCAGCCCAAACCATTCCAGGATTTCTGTGCAAGAAGGCAGATTTTTCCTCTGAGAAATTTAAGTAGATTGAGACCGAGGCAGGAAAGAAATAGAGAATAACATTCAGCAGCTGCTAGAACCCATGTTCAGCCAGGTGATGAACCACAGATGCCACCCAAGGTCTCTACCTGAGCTCATGGAAGGGCTCTGAAGCCATCACACTGATAGGAAAATCAACAGGCTCATCTGCAGCTCTGGAAAAAAATCCTAAATTGGCTCAATGGGCGAGCCAGGCCTGGGATTGTCCCTTTGGCTGTGGGGAGCCAACTTCAATGGTTTTGGGGCACATGGACACCGACCATCCCCCTGTGCTGGCACTGCTGGGGCTGCACATCGGATCCTGGGGCACTTCTGGGCCCTGCATGGTGAGAGAGACATTGAGGGGCTGGAGCGTGTCCAGAGAAGGGAACAGAGCTGGGGAAGACTTTGGAGCACCAGGAATGGCTGAGGGAGCTGGAGGGGCTCAGCCTGGACAAAAAGAGGCTCAGCTGGGACCTTCTGGCTCTGCACAACTCCCTGACAGGCGGGTGGGTGGGGGGGGCCACCTCTCCTACTCTCCTACTCTCTCTCCTATGAGCTCAGTGAAGGATAAGAGGAAATGGCCTCGAGCTGAGATAGAGGAGGCTCACATTAGATACTGAAAAAAATGTTCATGTTCTCATTGTCACACATTTGAACAGGCTCCCTGTGGAGGTGGTGGGGTCACTGTCCCTGGATGTGTCCAAGAGGAGCTGGGTGATGTGGCTCCAGAGGCAGTGCTGTACTGAATGGTCTTAATTTCAACCTTGATGACTCCCTGAAAATCTTACATGGATGCAGAACTTGGGAACATGGTTTAGTGAAGGGCACAGTGGTGGCACTGGGCTGAGGGTGACCTTGGAGGTCTTTTCTAACCTCAGTGCCTCATTCATCCACCCTGTGTCTCTGGGGTCTATTCCACCTTCAACCATGCCGTGATTCCAAAGGGATGGAGCTCGACCCCCTCAGATTTGTGGAACACCCCATACTGTGATTCCAAAGGGATGGAGCTCGACCCCCTCAGATTCGTGGCACCCCGTCCTTTTCCACCTTTAACCATCGTGGGATTGCAAAGGGCTGGAGCG
>VXBU01009659.1:49465-92969 GCA_013400315.1 Bombycilla garrulus | reverse complement strand
CGGACACCGTGGCGGCCACCAGCATCATCCAGATGAAGCACGGTGAGACCCTGGGGGGTGCAGGGGCCCCGTGCTAAGCCCTGGCCCGGTGGGGTGTGGCAGAGCCGCGGGCCGGACCGTGGTGTGCTCGATTGGGGTGCTGCGGGCCCGCCGCTCGGGCTGAGGGAAGGCTCTTCACAGGGGGGGAGGTTTCTCGGTTTGAGCGCTGGGACAAAGTGGAACTCAAATCGGCGCTTGCTCCGAGTAAAGTCCGCAATTCTGACCAAGTATGACCGCTCTGGGTTGGGTTGTCAGCTTAATTTACCTGTTCAGGTGAGCGTTGGCTTGTGACCCCAAACCTCGTTCTGCACAGCAACGTAAAACGGTTAAAAAATCTCGCAGGGATAGCGATGTGTGACAGGAGGTGTTCGCTTGTGCCTAATTCACTGGTAAAACGTAATTCATGGGAGAAAAGGGATTATGGGGACTAAAGGATCAGTGAAAGTCATAGCACAGGGCGCAGGAGCCAGACTGAAATATGGATTTGGTTTCTTTGTGTGGTAAAACATCCAGGGATTCACCAAGTTTCTGTAATTCTTTAAAATCAATTCTTCTTCCTGGTGTTGCAATGACCTACACTGAAGCTTGTTCTATTCTAAAGATTATGCTTTAGTAGCTCTTTTAAAAAAAGTTGTAGAATAGAGGATTGTTAGATCTATACAAATGAATATAAATAAATCTATATAAAAATTTTATAGCACTGCTTTTATGTCAAATGTTTCACTTCAAGTCTGTGCTGGCCAACTGGAGCAGTGTTAGGGGCTGTGAAAGCTGGTGGTATGTACAAAATAAAAATCTAATCACTTTGAACAATGTTTTCTAAGTTAATGTTGCTTCCAAATAGGTTTTAAGGAAAATGTACTTTTAACATAGGATTTAATTGCTTTTGGGAGGGGGGGTGACACCCATAATTTTCAGATATATATTTGGGATATTTATTTGTAAATTAATTTCAGCCTGGAGGAGTTTTGGGGTGACCTAATTGCCCCTTCCAGTACCTGAAGGAGCTGCAGGAAAGATGGAGAGAGACAATTTACGAGGGCCTGGAATGACAGGACAGAGGGAATGGCTTCCCACTGCCAGAGGGCAGGGTTGGATGGGATATTGGGAGGGAATTCTTCTCTGTGAGGGTGGGAGGCCGTGGCACAGGGTGCCCAGAGAAGCTGTGGCTGTTCCTGGATCCCTGGAAGTGTCCAAGGGCAGGTTGGACAGGGCTTGGAGCAGCTTGGGACAGTGGAAGGTGTCCCTGCCCATGGAAGGGGATGGGCTTTAAGCTCTCTTCCAACCCAAACCAGTGTGGAATTGCAAGGGCTGGGCAGTGTCAGAGGCTTTTCCTGAGCTCCAGACAGCAGCTCCAGGGCTCTGGTAACTTTTGGCATCATTTTGGAGGATTGTGACACTCGCTGCCTGTCTTGCAGCAGAGATTGTTCAGCACCATTTAGTGAGCTGGAGGAGAAGCTCAGAGGTGGAGAATTGGTGTTTGTCCAAGCCTCAGTGAAGAGAAGGGATTTTCCCTTCACTCCAGCAGCTGCTCAGGATCTGGCTGGGATATTGTCCAGATATCCAAGTGCCAGATACCTGCTCTGGTGAGACTCTGAGCACAGCATTGTCTTCAGCACTGTCATTGCAACAACTTGGATCCCCTCAAACACACACAAACATTAAACTGTTTTTAAACTGATGACTAAAAATATGGGTTACTGGTCTTTAATTTCCTGTGTATAAGTGGGCTTTGTTACAATTTATAGTTATTACTTTAATTTTCGTTCTCTTTGGTTGTTTGGTTTGGGTTTTTTGCACAAAAAATGGTAGGCAAAAAAATGTTTCTGGAAAAACCTTATTCATGTAATCTTTTAATTTTTGGGACTGCTGGATATAAAGAATAGGGCATCACTTGACATGGAATTTGTTTCTGGATTTCTGAAGATTGCTTTTGCTCAATGTGTTGATATTTCAGCTTTATATAAAATTATTTACTTCTGTTGCAGACTATTTGAATAAGGATGAATAGTCACTGAGCAAAATTCTTATTCCTGATGCTGGGAGGCAAAACCTTATGCTTTGAACACAATATTCTGTGTGAGGCTTTATTCTTTCCTACCTTGGTTCTAAGATAGGAAATACTATATATTTCTGGAATGCCTCCCTTCCTGAAGGGCTTTGCTTTTCTTTAACAACTCTTGTGTTCTGTGTCACCAGCTGTGAGACACCAAATGTCAGTGTTTGCTCTGAAAGGCTTTTACTGGTGCTCCAGGTCATGATGCAGTTATCCAAATATTTCTTGCTTCTGTAAAGTCCTGATGCATCAGGATATTGGCAAAATTATTTATTCTTCCTCATGACCATAGCACTCAATGTTATTTTTCTTTACCTAGACCATGACAAAATGTTTAAGATGAGTGAAAAGATCTTACTGCTGTGTGTGGGGGAGCCTGGAGACACGGTGCAGTTTGCAGAGTACATCCAGAAAAATGTTCAGCTCTACAAGATGAGGAATGGTGAGTGAAGCAGAACAGGTCCTGGAGGCTGGGAGCAAAGCTAAGGGTGATTTCCAGGTGAATATTGGAAACATTTTGGCTTGAGAAAGTGCTGTTCTCAAACCTCCTGTAAAGATTTCTGCATTTTTAGTGTCCAGCAAAGGTGATAATTCAGGCAGGATGCAGAAATAGAGTCTGGATTGTACAGGATAAATTAAATGATTTATTCAAATCCCAGCAAACTTATTTGCAATATAAATGACACAGATATTTTACTAACAGACTTACTGTTCTCTTAATATGTCCATTGCATGCAAACTGTTACCAGTTCTTCTGATATACTGGACAAAAAAGTCAGGCTATATGTCCTTAATATTTTAATTTTTGCAGCCATGTATTTCCATGGTCCATAGAGATATGAACTGCCCAAAGTGTGAGGGTCATGCTTGTAGCTTTCAGAATAAACTGGAATTAGACCAAAGTGACATTTTGTCACTAAAGAACATTTTGTTATTTCAGAACGGGAATGGGAAGGTGGGAGGTGAAACATGAATGATTTGGGCTGTTACCAAATAAATAATCACATTTCTTCTCCAGGTTATGAATTGTCTCCCACTGCAGCTGCAAACTTCACCCGGCGAAACCTCGCTGACTATCTCCGGAGTCGGGTGAGTAAAAGTTGAGAGATTTTGGCAAAGGCTTCCAGGGAACATTTCCATCCTCAAATAATGGAGTCTGAAAAAGGTGGGAGCTGCTGTCTTTAGTGATGAATTTGGAACTGGCTGCTCAGGGATGTAGTGGGGTCAAGGAATGAATGGACGTGTTCTGGTCTGGGTGGGTCACAGGTTGGAGGTCAGTGATTCTGAGATTCTGTGAGTTCACATTGCTGAAGTAATGTCTTAGTAAAATAGAGCTTGATTTGCTTTTTTAAAAAACTTATCACATCACTTATCAATAACTTATACAACTGTAGACTTAAAATTCCTGCCTTGGGCCCAATAAACACTTTGTCACACGCTGCAAATGTGAAGTGAATTAAACTTCTTGAACATCGAGATAAGGTTGTGGGTTTTCATGCAAATGCACCAAATCCGTTTAATCTTCTTGGAAAATGATTTCATAGAGCAAAGCTGTTTGATGTACTTAGGAAAACAAGTGCCTTTTGTAAACAGCAACATGAGGCTTTTGGTAAATACCACATCCAAGTTTGAGTTGTATTTTCAAGTTACTGAACTGCAATTACCGATGTTTCCCAGGGTGATTATTTTCAAAGTATGAAAAGCTGCTGTGAGGGGGCAAACAAACCTTTAATGATCCAAGGTTAGGAAGCATTTCATTGAGAAGAATGTTAATGTGCTATATGAAAGAAAACAAGAAGAAAGAGGATGTTGAGAATGAGGTTGATCAGCTCTTTCAAGGATAGAGTGTGGGTTAAATTGTGTTGCTGTTCTAACCATGCACTGCTTGGGCCTGAAATCAAATTTTACAGTAGCAAATAAAGGGCAGTGTTAACCTCAGAGCTGTATTGTTCAGAAATACACAAGTGGAGTGAGAGTTCTTCCAGTTCTTCCAGACCTCATCCATAGGACAGCCAGAGATTATTGTTCTCCTTTCTGATGTGGATCACAGCAATTTTTCCTTGTGGGTCCCTTCCCCCTCAGGATATTCTGTGACTCCACACTACTCTTCTGGTTTAATGGCTTCATCCAACTGCACGGCTGGCAGGTGATGGTTGGCAGTGGTGCTGTTTGCTGTAGCTTGTGTTGAGGTGTGATTTGGAAGGTCTGTGTGTGTTCTGTGCATTCCTGTGCAGTTGTTGTGGCTGATGTGAAGCAGTGATGCTGTTTGGTGCTGATGGTTCATCTTGGGGACATCTGACCTGCACAGATGAGACTGAGTGTCCTGTCTTCTTTCAGCAGAGGCAGCTATTTCTTACATTTGATTTAAAGTACATTTAACAGGCTTTTTGGTAAACCTGCCCATCAGGAGGCAGCACTGACGTGGCACCTTTGTCTTCCTCTGTGCCTCGTCCCTTGGGGCCTGCTCCTCCCTGTGGCTCCACTCCTTCCTGAGCCCACGCCTGTCTTCCAGCTTACCTGCTCCAGATGGGCAGCAGAGTGGGGAGGACACTGGCAGAGGCAGATGTGTTTATTTACTGGAGACAAAACCCTGCTCTGGTGCAGATGGCAATGCCCCAAGGCATGCAGGGCTCTCTGACACTGCTGTCACACTACACTGATCTCCACATTGCAGGCAGAACCTTTTTTCTCTAACCATAGCACTTCATGGTTTGTTTGTGGCATTTAGAATTTGACAATACAAGCCTCGCCATTAGAGGTGGTTTTTTTCTTGTGAATTTTGTTACATTTTCATCATAATATGTGGGATACCAGGAGGATTAACACTAATGCTTGGTATCTATTGAAACTGCATAAGGGATTCCTGGAGGCTATTGTAATCTTGTGGATCATGAAAATAAGAATTAAAAGGAGTAGGAAAATAGTTGAGAAGTAAAAAGTTTGGTGGGGAAAAGGTAGTTTGTTGCTTTATTGGCACTTACTATGTGAAGCTGTTACAGGAGGCCATAAGGTGTGTGAAAGGGAAGGTTAAACTGCAGCAGGACTTTCTCAGGCATTTAGACTCTTGTTGTTGTGGCCAAGATCAAAATAGAGCTTGTTCTGCATTGTTCATCACCGTCTGGGTTCCTCCCTGTTATCCATTTTGATTTCATTTAGAATTCTTGTGACTCCTGTAGTCCAAATTCTGGGTATCTTGGGGATAGCTCCTAAGGCAGTGCCTTGAAATTGTTCTGGTGGAAAGGACCAAGTGTAATGACACTGAGCTTGTAGCTTAAGGCCATTACATCACTGTTGTCTTTGCTTCTACTCGATAGTCACCATGAGGTTTTTCATGCCATTTCTCTTTTTAAAACACAAGATTCCTGCTCCAAAACAGGATCTGAAAAGAGTCTTTGTGATTTCCATTTATATATTACAATTGAGGCAAACCTGGAAGGTGCTTTGACTTTCATGGAGGTGAGTGGTGCTGTAGTGTGTAGTGACAGGACAAGGGAGAATGGCCTTAAACTGAAGGAGAGTAAGGTTAGATGGGATATTGGGAGGGAATTGTTCCCTGTGAGGGTGGGCAGGCCCTGGATCCCTGGAAATGTCCAAGGCCAGGCTGGACAGGGCTTGGAACAACCTGGGACAGTCGAAGGTGTCCCTATCATGGCAGGGAATGGAATGGGATGAGCTTTAAGGTCCCTTTGAACCCAAACCATTGCAGGATTCTGTTGTTACCTGTTCCAGCACCTCACCTGGTTCACCTGCTGAATCTGGTGCAGGGTTTAGTGCACTGAACTCCCTGCTGAGGTTCAGTGCTTGTGTGGGAATAGGAAAAACAACCCCCTGCCCTCCAAAGGTGATGAAGTTCAGTCTCTGGCTGTGATGCTGTTTAATTATAGGTGACAGGGTCTGGCTGGATTCCAAAGGCAGCTCTCAGCTCTCTCCCCATGTCCACACTTGGCAGGAAGCTTCCTTGCTCCCACCTTTCCCCCCTCGCTGTGACTTTGGTTTCCGCCAGATGTCACAGGGCTGTGTCACCACCAGGCTGGGGTCGGGCTGTTTAGCACAACTGTGCTCTTCAGCTGTAAATTCTGAACAATTTCACACATCTCCTAATTGCTGTCGTTATTTTAAATCAAACAAGTGCAAAACTACTTGGGATGAGAAATGGTTCTGTAGGAAGGGAAGTTTGGGTTAAAAATAGTGTTCTGGAGTGTCAGTTATCACTCATTTGATAACCCTTTAACCACACCAGCCTTGTAAAGAGTTGATAATTGTTGGCATGGAAAAAGTTACAGAAATCAAGGAAGGCTGCCTTTGGAATAGACAGAAGGGTTGGGATGTACAGGAAATTCCAGTCCCAGCATTGAGGTGTTATGCTGCAAATTTCATTTATAATCATGGAGGTCGTAAATAGATTATGTATATTTGCTAACGTTTAAATCCTGCCTTTCTAGAGTAATAAGGCATGGGGGATAATTATTTACATTTGAGTTTTAAGAAGTCTCAGAGACCATTAGCAGGAGAACTTAAAACTGGAAATCAGTTTACAGATGGGCTTAAGTCTGTATAACACCATTTATTTATGGTTGAGTATCTCGCATATGCCAATGTTGGTAATTCCAAGTCACACAATAATTTGAGTGATCTTGTGTCATGGCTCTTAAATATCAGCTTGTGTGATGTTTCAGAATAAATAAATGATGAAATACAGCCTAATTAAACCAATACAGCTGCATGGTAACTTCTTTCCAAGTATTCTTGGATGCTTTGAAGATTAAATCACACAATTTAAAGTGATGCTTTATATATAACTGTAGCCTGCTTTATTCTTTCATATTGTCTGAAAGTAAAAATATAGTGCTATGTGATTTTTTTTTTTTTTTCTGTGTGGAAATTTGCTGTGTTGAGTATCAAAATGAACTTTTCCTATGGTGCAGTTAATGTTTTGGCTTTAGGGTGAAATTTTGTTTGCTTTTTTAATCTGGGAGTTGCATCATTATTTTTTTTTCTTATTTTGTTGCTTTGTTGATCCAGGCTTTCCAGCAGTTTTTGGAGATATCCTGTTAGTACAATTAATTTAATAAGAAACATTGTGTAGATATGGAAATACTGGAAGTATATAAAAGCTGCTTTTAAAAATACATAGAATGCCCGAATTTTTTCTGCTCCTATGTTTAAAAATAATACAGTACATGTGTGTTTCATGGCCTTACAAAGTACAAATCTTGGAAGGAGATGTAGGAGAAGAAGAGATGTCTGATTTATTCATGATGGTGGAACACTAAACCCAGAACATGGAGTAAACTGCCAAATATTAAAGATTAAACTTGGTACATGCAATAAAACACAAATTGCCAGTGAACAGGACACTGTGTGTAACTGCGCTGTGTGAGAGCTTTCATATGTGCTGAGACGGGCTGTGCTCACTGGGAGGGGGACTGGGAAGAGAGCAAAGAGCAGGTTAAATGAACAAAGAGTTCTTAGAAACTGCAAAATGTTCACCTTGTGCTCACGTGTCAGCAGTAAAAATCCACAAGTTTTATGTTGAAGTGAAAGAATCTGGCGTGAAAACTGCATTCAAGTTTTTTAAAGTTTGTGTGCTGTAAAAAAACCTCAAGCACACTGGTTTTCAAGAGATTAAGAGCTGTGTGTTTTTATTTGCTTGTGCAGTCTATGTTACCAGAAGACCTAATCACTTCTAGCTTGAGACCCACAATGAGCTGCAGACAGGATTGATGTAGCATTTTATGACAAGGAATTGGGTAATGAGTTCTGCTGCTGTTCCTGGTGTGCGGGGAATCGGGATTCAGAGATTTGGTGCGAGTGCTCTAACAAAAACATCATTTCTCTTGGCAGACCCCTTACCACGTGAACCTTCTCCTGGCTGGCTATGATGACCACGAGGGCCCTGCCCTGTACTACATGGATTACCTGGCAGCTCTGGCTAAGGCTCCTTTTGCAGCACATGGATATGGAGCATTCCTCACCCTCAGCATCCTTGACCGCTACTACAAGCCAGGTGAGTGGAGCCACTGGACAGGAAAATTCTCCTGCTTCAGTTTAGCCTTTGAGTTTATTAAGCAGTGATACTGACATTTGCTGAGTCAGGTGGCATTGCTGTGGTGCAGCAGATTGGAACTTGACTTTTTATTAGATAAATGGAGTTCAAAAGGTTGCCTTTGGTTTTGCTAGCATGGTAACAGAAAACTCCTTATTAGTCAACTGCTTATTTTTTTCCTGTTTGCAGCATAACAGACTGGGAGTAAAGGATGTTTCAGTTATTCTAAAACATGATTAGACTTTCCTGGACCATTGGTAGCTGGTAGTCTGCTTTTGATAAATAACAGTTTGACAGCTTTATCTTCTTGCTTGTCTGTTGTCTTTGACATACACATTTTCCCAGAGTATCAATATTCAGAGGCCAGTTCTACATCCTATTGCTCTTGGATTGGCTTTATGTGTGATAAATTAAAAACATTCAAGTGAAAAAATATTCCTAGCAAGATCATCTCTAGCACTCTGAATCACAGAGTATGGAATGGTTTGGTTTGGAAGGAATATTAAAGCTCATCTCATTTCACCTCCTGCCATGGGCAGGGACACCTTCCACTATCCCAGGGTGCTCCAAGCCCTGGCCATGGACAGTTCCAGGGATGGGGCAGCCACAGCTGCTCTGGGCAGCAGAGAGGTTTTAGACTGATTCACAGTTCTGTGCACTTGGCAGCTGCTCATCATAACTCTTGTACATGTTTGTACCTGTCCAGACTTTCAGTTTTAGAATCATAATCCCCTGCCAAGGAATAAACATGGCCCCAATCCCCACTGTGCTGATAAGGAAATGTGCAAAGCACAGAATATTGTTAATCTGACATCTTTGGCTTTAGCTACAAACTGTTTGACTCCTGTGTGCAAAGCTGAGTTTTAAGTTATTATCTCTGCTCTGAGATTAGAAATCCTTTCATCTACCTCCTCCAAGAAGTGTAGCTATAAACTGATCATTTTAATTTAACTTGCCTGAGCAGAGGATGCAGGTCTGGAACAAAGCCTAGAAAGAAGTTTTAGACCCACAGACCTGTTTGTTTTCTAGTCATGTCCCTTAACAATCCATTGTTCCATTTTCACCATTCCTCGTGGAACAGAGAAAAACAATGAACTTCATTGTCACAGCTCGTCACCCCTATGGAGTGCTGGATTTTATCCTGAAGTGTGAGAATAGCAGGAGCATCCCACACGTGCCTCGCTCTTTATTGAGCTCATACCCAGCAGGAACATCACACTAAACCCATCTCCACCTCCTCCCCGCCCTCACAGCCGGCTGGGGCAGCTGGAGCTGATTTAGAGCTGCAGTGAACTGTAGGAGAGGGAGGTGGCTGGGCTTCTCCCAGCCAGGCCCTGGCCATGGGAGGCAGAATTCCGTCATGCTTCCCATTCCCTGGAACAAATCGATTCTCAATGGCTTGTTGCGGCGTGAGCGCTGCGGTGCGGGGCGTCCTGGGGACATCTGGAAAGTGTTTGCCGTGAGCTGGGAAGGAGAGGTTTTGGTGCTCAGCTGAAAAGTTGTTTAAATTTAATAAAAGTTTCTGTGGAGAGAGATGGCCTCTAATGAAATCAATCTGTGGATGTTTTCCCTTTCAGGTATCACACGTGAGGAAGCTGTGGAGCTCTTAAAAAAATGTCTGCTGGAGGTGAGTTGCTGAGCTCAGGCCCTGATGCTCCTGAGAAAGGAATGTTTGTTTGCATTTATTCACCGATCCTTTCCTGTTCCTCTTGTCGCATTTCTTGCTGCTTTTGCCAGAAGGGTAATAAAGGCACTGGCCAGATGTGGAATAGCTACTGAGGAAAAGGATTTACAGGCAGTTGCGTTGCCTTTGCATGGTTCATGTCCTCCAGAAAGTAAACTTCTGCTTTTTGTGTGCTTAGCATAATATTGATCCAGACTTTTTCCTCTTTTATTTCTTCTGAACGTACTGCAGTATCCTTGTCACTTGTGTTAAGAGCTCTTAGAAGTATTTACTAATTCTTTTCCAGCTTGTGAAGTGATACCTGAGATAAAGCCCTGACCTTAAAGTTCATGGCCAATTTTAGTGTAAACATTAGACTCCAGACATTTCAGACACCAAGGCTTTTCTTGTAGGAAAATAGTCTTTATCCTTGTCTTAAAGAGATTGATTTGAATGTAACATCAAGAAGAAGTGCTCTGAAGAGGTTCTGTTTGAAGTATCTTTGTGATATATACACTTTGGGTCCAAAATTTCAGCCCACTCTAGTTTTCCTGCTTAAATGTCTTCCCTGTTAACAGGCCTGGCTATTTTGCATCTCTACCCCAAGACTCGTGTAATGTGGATCATCTTACAACAAACTCCCACTAATTCACTCCTGAGCAGTGAAAAAGCCCACTCCAGTTCCTAATATTTCACATCACTGAACCAGGATGGAAATTTCAAGTATACTCTCCTCTTTTATTTAAGCTTTGAGTGAATCTCATTTCTTCTGTCTTTTTGTCTTTGCTGAACAGCTTCAGAAACGTTTCATCCTCAACCTGACCTCCTTCAACGCCCGCTTCATTGACAAGGAGGGCATCCATGAAGTAGACAATATACCCCTTGCCAAAGTGGAGTCCTAACCCCCAAGATCTTTCTTCAGCAGTCTTCTTGTTTTGTTCTCTCTTGTTTTTGTTTTTTTTCTATTCATTTGAAGCACACGAATAATGTACTGCGGTGGGAGCTTGAATAAAGCCTGACATTTATATAGCCAGTTTTATCTCTTTATTCCACTGATCCTTCCTGAGAGGATTTGAGTAAATTGTTCCACAGTGAAGGTGAGACTTGATTTACAGTTCACATTCAGGCACATTCAGGTTATTTATCTTTCCTCTTCTGAGATTCTACTGCTCTCCAAATTTCTTATTTGTGGGAAAACTGTATTTTCTAGATGACATTGTGCTGTCATCTCTCTCATCACTAAAGCTCAGCAAACCCCAGACAAGTGGTCCATGCTCAACATACAGCATCTACTTTACTTTTTCAAAGATGTTACCACTCTTTGTTGTATAAAATAATAATCAGGTTTTCAAAGACGTGATTTGCTTTTGATAGAGGTTGTTTGTTTGGGTTTTTTTTTTTTTTTTTTTTGCTTGAATTAGATTGATACAAAGGTTTTCAAGTACAATGGATTTTAAAATGCACTTTTAACTCTCTTGGCAATGGTTCTGTTACTGGGAAAGAGCATTCTGCTGGCACAGTGGGTTCCTAACTACATTAAATAGAATTTAAATAGTATTTTAAATAGAAACTAATACATCAGTTGTGTGATTTTTCTTAATTGATGTGCCTGTACATTTAGAAGTACATGAAAGCAGTTCAGTGAGAAAGTAAACTGCAGCACTCCTCATAAATCTTTGAATTACTCCAGCTAGCTAGAGCTTTGTTTCCTTGAGAATAATCCCTAATGATTCATCCAGACTGAAGATTCTGCTTCCCTATAAAACCCCCATTCATGGGACAGCCTCAGATAATTATCATGTGGCTGATACTTGTGGTCTGCCCAGAAGTGACTCTTCTGAGAACAGTTTTTGGTGTGACTCCTTCCCTACTTGAATTGGCATTACAATTGCTCTGGGTGCTTATTTTATGTTTGAATAAGCTCAGAAAAAGAATCTTGGAAATAGGGCAGATGTGTACAGGATTGTGTACAGACTGATAGTTGTGTGTTGTGGCATAACACCCAAGTTCTCAGCTGGAAAAGGTGATTGACAGATTTAGCTGTTAATTTGTCTAAGCTTTTTGGTCTTAACCTCAGTGGTGTGTTTGAGAAGGTTCCTTCCTTCCCAAAGAAAAAAAAATTGTCAGTCTTAAAGTATTCCTGTCTTCTGGAGTGGATGAGAACTGGATGAGACTGAGACTTGCTTAATGACAGAAGAAATTTGCAGCTCCAGTGCCTTAACTCACCCTGCCTCTTACTTAAATTTAATTCTTCCCTGAAGTATCATCAGGCTTTGTGGTTTAATTCTTCCTAGAATGAGTTTAATTACAGCTGGTTTTGCTGTAATGGCTGCAATGGCTTTTATTTAAGGCAAATGACACAAAACTCTAAAACATTTTGCTAAAACTCACTTTATCTCTTGAAAACCTTTTAAACTTACACTCAGCAGTCCCCAGCCTGACGATTTCCTCTTGGCAGGTCACATTTAACACGAGCAGAGTTGGAGCTTTGTCATTCCGCCGCTGAAATCTCACCCCTTCGTGTTGCATTAATGTACTTGTTTAGCTTAATGCAGCATCTCTAATTTATTTTACCACTGATGTTGAATGTTTTTGCAGGTTTCTTGTCTCATTTCAAACTCATCACTGCAGAGGGGCTGAGCTGATGTGATATTTTTGTCACTGCATATCAAAGCAGCGATGCCTCTTCATTGGAGGGATTCATTGTTCAGACACCAAACTGGGGTGTGGAGCTCTTGGATGATGTGAGCCTGGCAGAGAATCTGCTTTTATTGGCACCTATTTGCATGCAGGTGATTAATAAACATAAAACAATTATTCTCTGGTTGGATCCAGGTTGGAGTGGAACATATGTTTTGCCCAAGGGCAGGGCCCAGGATCTGAATCCCCCATGGAAAGGAAGATCCAAGGGGTTGCATCTGAAGCCAATGGAGCGGCAACCTTGAGGAATGAATAAATACAGCCCTTGATTCCAAACCAGGAACAAAAGAGCTGGCCCACGATGAGATTGGCCTGTAGCCTCTAACAAAGGAGATTTTTTTTGAGGACTTTCCAAGAATTCATACTTTTTAAGGAAAAGTGTGATACTGCTGCTGTATAACCTAATTTTTTAAATGTCTACAGTGCTGATACTCAAAATCAGAAACCAGTTTTCATTTTTGACATAGAATCTGTTTGAAAAAATCAATATTTAAGTTAATGAAAGAGTAGAAAACTTCTTACCTGCTTCAAGTTTAGCCCTAAAGCTTCTGAAAATCATATTCCTAGAATCCAGGAATCCCTTTTCGAAAGAATTCACCTTTCCATTTGTTTTTGTCATGACAGAGCTCTCTTTCATAAGAAATCTCTGAAATAATTGAGCATTGCAAGAAAATACTGTTTTGTACTAATTTTTGTGGTTCATATTATGAGAAATGAATGTAGTAGTCAAGGTACCTTGTTCCTGGGGCACTGTGGCCACGGTGAGCTGCTCTGCCTTGCCTTGCCTGGTAATTCTGACCATATGTTTTACTCTCTAAGCCTCAGGGCCCAAAGAGTTAACAAGGCCCTTTTTCTCGTGTTAGGTTTCCTGTTTAAGGATGGTTTTTTCCTTGGGGAGCAGATCATCACCAGCTCATCTCTCCAGAGCTTGGAGTTAAGTCCAAGATCAGTTTACAGATTCTCTGTGCCTTAGGCCACATTGGGTTGGGAGTGCTTTGCTGGAAGAGGAATGTGAGCGTAGGTGCAGCGCTCACGGGGCTTTTTCTTGGTGTTAATTACACCTTTCCATGGAAGAAAATCTGTGTTTTGGAATAGACCTCCCTGTGACCAGAGGCATTGGCCCGGCAGAGCTGTCAGAGCTCAGCTGCCTTGTGGAATTGGTCTCACACAAATTTGTAACAGTGCCAGCATAGTTCTGCTGCCTAAAAGTGACTCCATGACTCAAAAGTCGTGTTGAGTGAAGTGACAGCCAAGCAGGGACATCAATCAAAAACTGAAATGCCTGGAAGGTGAAATTCTCCCATCCTCCTGTATTCACTTTTATGGGGAGCTGCTGGTGAGGGGGAGCCCCACAGGCTGACTCACCTTCCTTTCCCCAGGATTTCTTCAAGAAATCCTGTTCTGTTAAACCAAGAGATGCTCCAGCTCTGGGCAGGAGAACAGCCTCAAACAGGGGCTGGGTTTCAGTGCAAACGTGAGTGTTCTCAGCAGAAATTAGTGAGACTGCCCAGTAATAATAATCATAATAATAATAATAATAATTACAACAAATAGAAATAAAATGTGTGTGATCAGTTCTACAGCATATTCTCAGCAGTCCCTGAGTTTGACTTCTGTTCATGGTGATCAGTCACTGGCAGAAACTTTGTCACCAAATGGAGCTGTCACTTCCCAGAGTCAAGATGTGGGAGCAGAGGGGAGAGATCAGGCTGAGCTCTCCCAAGGATGTGTTTTCCTTTGCTCTTGTCTCTGGTTTTGACAGTAGGCTCCTCCAAGAGGCATTAGCCCATGCCAGGGCTGACATTAGGGATTATTCTCATAGGATTTGATTCACTCCATTTTCCCATCTGAATCAGGAACAGAATATTCCTTTTGTATTAAATAACTTGGCATTTAAGGAAGAAAAAAACCCCTTTGTTTGCTACCTGTGAAGCACTGGATATATTTAAGGAAAAATTAATTTATCCTGCTTGTAAAAAGTTTATCCTTCAAGTCATTTTTAATTCAGGGTTTAACCTTACATAGAGTTTCCATGTGTTGTTATCAGCCATCAACAGTAATTTAGTGCAGGAAATTTTCACTGATCAAGCTAAACAGACATCAGTTGTTTTAACAGATTAAAAAAAAAAAAAAGGCAAAAAAAAAGCAAAATGTAAATGGTGGAATTAAAATACACAACTTGTCTATTTTCCATACCCTTGACTATGTTGGTTTAGATCACTGGCTGAGGACTATGTTAAAAAATAAGTTAGTTGTCTTGAAAATATAAAGTGACAGTTTAAGTGTTTTGTTTCTGTGCTAATGTGCAATTAGGTCGTTATCCAATAAGCTGATTCATGTAGTTTAACTCGAGACAGCTGTGGAAGGCAGAGAAAACCCTTGGCTGTTGGGGCATGGGGAGAGGGTGTCTAAAAGGATCTGTTTCAGAACTGCCAGGATGGTATTTTTCGCTGTGTAATACAGTAAAGTTAGCAAGATTTATGAAAAACTAAATTCTGCTGATTGAATCTATAGAAAAAAAAATCAAAGTATGAGTCTATCTGAATGCCAGCAAGTGTGGTATAATTTTTAATCTATAAATCAGCTCTAAGACAGCCCTACAAGGTGGGGCCAACCTAATCACTGAATCCTCTGAAGTGATTTCTTGGTTGGGTGTGTTTTGATTTGGTTAAATTACCTTTTGCTTAGTAGAGGTTTCCTTGATGTTGTTAAATATTTCTTGTGTTTATGCACAAACATGAAAATTATGGATCTCCTCGAGTTAATGTACAGCAGACAAAGGAAACTCCATCATTTTTTGTGTCAGTATTTTGGGGTTTATTGACAATATCCTGCTCCTGTACCACGAGAACACCCGTGGGCCTCAGGGGTGCTTGATCTCCTCTTGCCAGATGTTGCACTGGGAATGTGGCCCATGCCATTCCCTGCTCCCAGAGTTTTTATTTTGTAGGGAACACAGCACCTGTGTGTCTCCCCAGCTCTGGATTCAGCAGAGGGCAGTGATCTCGCACGCTGCTGCCTTCTCCCAAACTGGTTTGTCCTCTTCCTGCCTTGCAGATCAGCTGGTGGTCACAGAACTCGTGGGGAGAGGACCAGAGCAGTGGCAGGTGGGATGTACAGGGTTGTTTCTTACCTTGGAAGATGCTTATTTTATTTTTTTGTTTTATTTTTTTTCACAAATGTTGGGCAGTTGGGCCGTGAATCAGGTAATTGTCCATGTTTTCACAAAGGAAGATAGCCAGTGCCTTGCCAAAAACCCAAAAAGAGCAGCTGGAGTCCATCCTGTCCTAGTGGGCCCAAGCACTAACAAGCAAGGATGTGAAATTAAGGTAAATCTTCAGGTTTTTTAGGACATTACAATTCTCCCTTGCAGAGCTGCTCTGGACATTCACTGCTGTGTGCTCTCTGTGAGGATGGTCACAGGATTTTGCCAGCAGCTGTGCCAGGAGGGAAAATCTCCTTCACCGCATGGTACTGTTTTCAAAGGTCTTTCTGTGCACCCACAGCAAAATTTGCTGAAGAAAAAAAATCAGGAAAAGTCTGCAATGGCTGGTTTGGAATGTGGGATATCACAACCCATTCATTTGCTCCCTCCCAACAAGCCTGCAGTGTGCTGAGGCTGTGGCTCAAGGGTGGCATTATGGGCCTGGCTGGAGCAGAAAATGCACTTGTCTGTGTAATTAAAATGTCCCCAGCTGGATTATATGGGAATCAGAAACTTTCAAGTACATAGCCAGACTCTGACATGGGAATTAGGAAAATATTTCCAAAGCTGTCAGCTCATTTGGTGGTTTTCCTTTTTTTGGACAGCAGTTTCTTGTAACTTTGAAACTTTTGTTACTGGGCAAGGCTGAGTTTGGGATATGAAAGGATTTCCAGAGTTTACTTATTCCTTATTTTCTGTGATTTAAAGTGATACAGTTCAAACCTGTTTCTCTTCTTTTTTTCTTTCTTTTTTTTTTTTTTTTTTGCAATCATCCTTAAACTCACATAGTTCTTAGTGAGCACCTTCAAGAAGAAAATAATTTAAACAGGGTTTTAATTTAATTTGTCTTAGTGTTCACTCAACACACATGAGAAACCTGCCTGGAGCATCACGCCAAGGGCTTTGCTTGGGCACATCTGATATTCCAAAGTTTTAGTGGTGTTTTTTGCCTCAGGATTGATGGCCTGTGCTGTGACAAACCAGGGGAAGGCTGGCTCTGTGAGCTCCATGTTCACATGAGCCAGGAAAGGATTTGAGGTTGACCCCTCCTGATGTGTTTAGGAGCTGTGAAGCCACACGGATACAGTTCTGGTTTTGGTTTCCATGTTGGCTCCAAAATTTACAGGATACTAAAGCAAAAGGTTCTTTATGTTCAAGAGCTGTGAAAAAGCTTATTAACACATGGAATTAATAGAAAACATTTTTGCCCCAAGGTGAGCTGAACAGAGCTATTTTTCCTCACAGGATTTGTTGAATTACTCCTTGGCTTAGCAGGTTCAAAGGCACTGACCACTTTTTTTAGGAATACCTTAAAACAAGAATGTTCCTTAATTTTTTCAGCATTTCATCTAAGTTTTCTGCTTTACCAGGTAAGACCTTTGTATTCTCTAAATGGTTTATATACTAAATATTCTGAAAGATGATCCATAGGGTTCTCCCATCCCTTGGGCCTTCCTCACTTTCCTGGGGAGAGCTGAATGCTTCAGTTTGTCTGAAACCTTCCCCTTTGCCCTGATGAGGCAGGGATGGATGCCCTGTGCCTGTTTTGGCCCTGGAGAGCTTTGGAGAAGTTTTTTTAGGGAAGTTCTGTGGTTTTCCTCACAAAGAGAACCTGAACAGGGCCGAGTCAGGGCTGGCTGTGCTACAGGACTGGTCTCATCTCTCATGGTGATTACTGTGTGCTCCTGGAGGATCCCTGTGATGACCAAATTAGCAGGAAACTCCAAAAGCCATAATCTGTAATATGTAATATATAATGTGCTGCTGCCATATGACAGGGCTGGGAGAGGAAATGAAATGAAAATGGGTCAGGAGTGGGAGGCCTGGGCTGAAACAATTCCCTGTGGTGCCAGGGTCCATTTAAGAGGCAAAACAGCAGCACATTACCAGGAGGGTGTAAGAAAGGTTGTTTTCTTGGTCCAAACTGAGCAAACTGGCCTTTCCACCAGCCTCCTCCTCCTCAGCACTGCCTGCATCCTCTGTGTCCTGCCTCTGTGCTGGAATGCTTTTGCAGGTAGTGAAGTAGAACAGAGATTCTTAAAGGAGAGAGGTTTTTGTCATTGGAAATAAAATTATAAACATACAGATATTATCTTTGAAACAGGCTGTTGAAACTAATTTGGGGTTTTTTTTGTAATTGTGGTGCTCGAGTTAATTTATCTGTGTTTGAATCCCAACTCTTTCCTAAACTCCCCACATTCCTTCAGCTCTTTATGTCACATCTGTTTTCAGTGAGGTGCAGGTAACTGTTTCCTTTGTAATCTTATCTACTGAAATGGAAATTTGCAGGTAGAATGTTTCAGAACAGGGTCTAATACAATGAGGATTTGATGTTTGATGGCACAACAAGGTACAATGAGAACATAAACATAACCCTCCTGAAACAGACAGATATTTGGATTGAATAAAATGTTTTCATAAGAAATACTCCTTTTTTTGAAAGTATTTGCTGCATGCTGAGGAAAAAAATCTCTGGAAAAGCAACATCCCTGGAAGATCCAAACTGCACAGGAATCTAGTCAGAATTCCATGTAGCTGCCAATGAGGTCTTCAACACATGGTGAAACTCTCATAACTCCTGAGAAAAGGCACTCAGCATTTCAGCCACTGATATTCTGAATCTCATCCAGTAAATGAATCCATGGATCCACTTTGATCAGGTCTGTGACAGAGAAGTTTGACTGGAAGACCTTGAGTGTCCAGTGGGAAGAATGTGATTTCCTTATAGCACGTATTTAAGGATAAAGAAATCCAAGATGCCATTGCAGAATTAGCTGAAACTTCTCTATTCTGTGAGATAATACATAGAATCACAGAGAACAGGTGGAATTCTGGGCCAGAGGAAGATGATGGACCAGTTGTTTTTTTTTGTTGGGTTCAAGTCATTCAGTTAAAGAAAATGCTGCCTCTTGGGGATTTTTTAGTGAATTTAAGGCTCAAAACGGTGGAAAAACTCAATAAGAATTTAAGGCTCTTCTGCGCAGCAAAGCCATTGTCAGGTGAGAAGTTGCATCCAGACACATCTTGAGGTGCTGCAGAACTTCTTGGCTTGGAGCAATAAATCAATCTTTCTCTGAACTCATTTCACACCCCAAAAAAAGCTGAGTTGTCTCCATTTAACATTTTCTTTGGCTATAACCTTTGCTACTGAAACAAAGCTGATGAGAAATCCTTCTGGATCTCAGGGATTTTAGCCTTTTCTCTGCTGAAGATAATCAAATTAGAATCAGCTGAAGGTGTCAGGATGAAAACATAAAAAGGAACCATCCAGTACTTCATTGTCATAATCTTTCCTGCCTTGGAAAAGTTTTGGGATGCTTTAGCACCGCACTCATTGGAACAAAGCTTGGATGGATGTTCAGTGTCTGGAATTATTATTGCTATTTATTGTATCCTATTGGAAATGCTCAGGTGGCCACAGTGGGAATTCTTTTCCATATGAAGGAGCTGAGGTGGGAAGACCAAAATGATAACTTGTGCCTCAGCATGGCCACATTCTGGGTGATGGCTGGGTCAGGCTCTCTCTGCCAGCTCTGTTTGGATAATGAAGGCTCCGCATCCTGCACCTGGACAGGGAGAGCAAGGTCTACACCAACAATCTCAGAATAACATTTATTTTATTGCCTGACTTGCAAACATTTCCAGTGTTGGTGTTTGGATTCAGTTGCACTGCCAGGAAAAGCTTCCCTTGCTCACAGGCCACGTGGCTCCTTGGATTCCACATGTAAAGTTGGGAATTTAATGGACTCTCCTATAGGAAGGAATGCATTAACTACAGGTCAGCAAACTCTGGTTATTGGGTTGTTTCACACCGAGAGCTGTTATTACCCTGTTGCTTTTAAGGTGACTGTTTAAAGGTAATTATTTAGTCTGTCCAAAGCCGTGTGGAATTCCAGCACAGCCTCTGCTCCCTGGCGTTAATGATGCAGCACAGTCACACCTCCATGTTCCCCTTGGTTTGCCCTTGGGACAGCTGACTCTTAGGGATTGAAGAATTTTTCTCTTTTTCACTTGTCAAGGATTGGTGTGTGGTTTCCCTGGATTTGTCATTCATTCAAAATTAATTAAAAAAATATTTTTTTTGTTTCATCTCCCTTTAGAATTGAAATTCCAGCGTGTTTTGTAACTAGCATAGAACCCTGAGCCTGGATCTATTTTTACTCTTTGAGACAATCCTATGTATTTTCCCACGATGAGATTTGTAATCAGTGTGGGAATTTATACCGGGGTTGAGCCTGGAATTGTGTAAAATGTTATTTTTTTCTTTTAGGATGGGAAGGGAGAAGATATGTCAGGGGATAGCCTTGTTTGACAGTGAGCTGGGAGGGGACTCCAGTACAGACTTTGGCCTTGCACAACCCCTGACTCTTCTGAAGTGGACCTGCAGGAATGAATGTGTCTCAAATTTTGGGAAGTCTTTATGCTTTTAGAAAGTTACTCCTATGTGATGTGTCCATTACTCATCTTGAGCATCTGTGGTGGAATCAACAAGTGAATCCAAATCATGCAACTTCCTCCCACTCACAGGTCATTGGAGGTGTCCTGGCCTTTCAGGCACCAGACTGTTCCTCATAAAACATTCCAAAGACTTGCAGGTACCCAAAAAGGAAAATGAGGAGGGAGGTATTTTCCACCCATGGATGTGGTATGTAATTACTGGAGGCAGATCCTGGTTCTCTGTCTGCGTTGCTCATCTGTGCTGTGTCTAAGAATTCCTTGATATTCAAAGTGCCCCAGCCAAGCCAGGTTTGCATAATGTGATTAAATTAGGAAATGATATTTCATGCCTGGATATTACAGTGTGCACACACACACACTTTCATCCTGTGTCGGGGCGTCGCTTGCTCTGCTCTGATACCGTGCACCAGAGGATGTCTGCAAATGGAATTATTTCAGGATAGTTATCCTAAATAACCCCATGCAGGGAAACCTGTATTGTAGCACAAAAGCACCTTACTCTCCTTTATCATAATCCATTTAAATGTGGATTATGCTGATGCAGAACAGGGCGCTCCTACTTTGGAATAATTTTAAATAGGAATAGTTTTTTGTGCTTTTGGCTCACACCCTGCATTATCCAAACTGGCTTTGAAGTGTAAACAAGCCTCTGATGTGTCTGTAGTATTTCCATTCTGCTCCCTGGCTCCTCCTTGTTTCTTGGCTCTTCCTTTGGGAAGGTCCAGAGCAAAACCAGACCTGCAGAGCCCGTCATTTAGGTCTTTGCTTTCACAAACCTCATACCAAAGGACATTTCCAATCCGATTCCCAATTTAAATGCCTCCCTAAGCTTTGAAGGGAATATTTAGATGCAAGTTTCTGACGCTGAGCCATCCCCACAGATTATATTAGGACATTAAATGTTTCCTTTCACACTTTCCTGAAACAGAGGTTTGTGTTTCAAACCTCCTGTGGTCTCTTCTGGGACTGTTTGGGGTTTTCCCTCTATTACCATCAGCCTGTTCTGCACCTCCAGAGAAACCTGTGAGGTCCAGCTCTGAGAAGGGTCCAATGCAGAGAGTGCTGCCATAGCTCAGTCCCTCCAGCTGCTCCTCTGTGAGGAGCAATGATGTGTAGGAAAGACAGCAAGGAGGCTCCCTAAAATCACCCTCTTCCATTTTGTCAAAAGCCATTTTTACCTCTGTTCCCATGAAAAGTCGCAGCTTCTTACTTGAGGCAGGTAAGACTTAAACCTGCTTCCTGACTGTTTCGTGGCTGTCCTGTCTCTTGGATTGATGTCATCTTTCCCTCTTTGTGTTCTTTTATCCCATAGTTTTCCACACCTCTGCCACATCCAGCTCATGTGGATGAGGTTTTCCACACCTCCTGCAGCTCCAGATCTTGGTCCTGCCTCGCGTGGGAATTGCTCCCACCTGAACTCCCCATGGATTTACCAGCTGGATTTTACCAGTTCTGAAAATGCCTTTCAGGACAGAGCAATACAGGGCAAGCACACAGATGTCATGCAACATAATCTGATTTTTCCTTTGTTGATCCTTTTTCTGACCGTTCCCACTGTGTTTATTTCTAAGCTCTGGGGGTACGAGGTGCTGGTGCAGAGTCCTGCTCGTGGTGACGCCACAAACGCAACTAATTTGGAGCTTCATTGCCTGGAGATCAGTGGGGCTGTTTTATCTTCTGTTTTATCACTGATACCATGAGGTCCTTCTGCAGCTCTTCACAGACAGGTTTAGATTTGACTACCCTGAATAGTTCTGAAACATCAGCAAAGTCATTCATCTCCACTGGCGCCAGCTGGCTCGGCACAGAGCTGGGGACACCAGGCAGGAACACCAGCTCCTGTCACCCCCTGAGCTCTGTTTGTGCCATCACTCAACCCCCAGCCATGAAACTGGAGAATTCTTTCTTAAATTTATGCAATTTTATATAATTTCCATATAATAAACTATAGGATGCAACCTTTTAAGATACGACCCTTTTAAGATACAGCCACAGAGGTGAAGGATCCTTCTCACAAAGACGATGGAGGTGCTTTCTTCAAATAAAAAGAGGTTTATTAAGAGAATGAGAATGACATTGTAGTGTGGGTGTTGTACATCTATTGCAGCATTAAGAGAAACAACAGCAAGTACAAAATCCTGCAGAACTTCTAGAGTCATCATCATCACAGCCTAGCTTGTCCATGCTACAGTTTGGTGGATCCAAAACTTCATTCCCATTTCTAATGGCAGAAAATCCAAAGATTTCCATCTTTCAAAAGAAAGAAACCCAACCCAAAACAAACAAACAAACAAAAAAAGGCAAAACAAAAAACCCAACTCAATTTGATATAAATAACTTGCACTGGACATTTTAAAACTTTCAGATTTTAATTACACATAAATAAATATATACAGATTTAGAAGAGTTCAGTTTGGCCTGGTTCAAGTTCTGCTCCTTGTGCTTTATTTATTATTATTACTAATTTTAGAAACTCGTGTGCTGTTAGCTGTAGGTTGTGGAGTTTTATTTAGTCCTGGGTTTAACTTCACCTGCCTTATCCCCAGCCAGGAGGGCAGCAGTCGGGGGAACTCCCCTCAATCCTGCCCTGGGACCCGTCGGCTGTGTGGCTGTTCCTCCCTCGTGCCGTGGCTTGGGGCTCCTCAGCCCACAGGAAAATCCACAGTGACTCTCAGTTTGAAGCTGTAAACAAAGCCTGGACCTGCTTTAAATCCACAGCAGTTCTGCCAGCAATTTTCCTTGGCCTGGCGTCAGGGCTGGGTTGTGGGTGGGGAAATGGGAAGGTTTCCTGTGTGTTTGCCTCAAAACCAGCAGATAAATCCAGGTAGAGCCAGGGCTCCGTCCCCCTGCCCTCGGCTGCTCCTGCTCTGGGTCTTGCACTGATGAGGCTTTTGTTCTTTCCTCTCAGTTTTTCAGTTGGAACAAAATCCTGGAGCATGTCAGGATTTCATTATGGATTTTTTAAAAAGCAAAATAAAACAAAATTGCACATGACTTGGCTTCCTGCATCCACGTTACAAAAAAAAAAAAAAAAAAAAAGGCAAAACCCCAAAGCCATCAGCCTGGCTTCTCTCAATCACATTATGTTCATTAGCACTGTTTTCTTCTTAAATTCTTTAAGTCTTCTTTTTTCCTGTCTTTTCTTTGTTTGCTTTACGAGTTTCCTCACACGTTCAAGCTCAGCAGTTCAGAAAACAGTGCGCTGGGTCATCTTTCCCCCTGGAGCCATCGCTGAAGCCCGGGGGAAGCTCCCACCGGGGGAGGCAGCGCTGTTATTTCCGATGCTTCACCTCTTTGTCTGACGCTTTGGAGTCCCCGGTCGTGTGCCCGTTCCCTGTGCTGTTCATGAATATTTTATCCAGCCCCTTGAGGGACTCCACCAGGTAGTTCTGGAAGGCGGTGAGGGCGGCGCAGATGGCCGGGCCCCCGAAGCCGTGGGTTATCAGGCTGAAATGAGTCAAACAGCTCTGCACTCCGGGCTCCAGGATGAGCGAGGGGCGGCTGTTCCCCAGCGGAGAGCGATCCTGGGCTATCAGGTCTGCAAACTCCTTGCAAATTTGCCTGAAAGAGAGAGGTTTGGTCACTATAATGCAGGACGGTCGTGGAATCATAGAACGGTTTGGGTTGGAAGGGACCTACAAGATCATCCATCTCCAACCCCTCTGGCGTGGACACCAGGTTGCTCAGAACTTCATCCAATCTAGCATTAAACAGGTGTGGGACATCCACAACTTCTCTGGGTATATCCTGGGGTTCTTTTCCTGCTCCCTGCCTGAACAGCCACCTCCCCACTGGGAGTTTTTGGCTCCATCCTGGGGAAAGCCCCTGAGTGCAGAACTGGAGCCGCTGCTCCAGCTTTGCAAGGGCACCTGAGGCAGAACCAAAATGCTCTCTGGGGCTGGGTCACCCTCTCACATGCAGGAGCAAACCCTTCAATCCGTGCAGGCCATTCCCCCTGCTGGACACCTTCCTGCAGTGTGAGCCCATTTCTTCCCCCAGAAGAATAAAGTTTGGGGGCTAATGCTGCCCTCCCAGGCTGCAGATACCGAATGCCCCAGTGGCTCGTTGCCCTCTGTACTCACTTGGTAGCCAGCAGCATGTTTTTCCTGGTGTGGAGCTCCGTGGGGTCGGAGTGCTGCCGGCACAGGTACTCTGCCGCCGCCTTGGCCGGGAACTCGGTTTCACAGACGTAGCCAAAGTCCCGAGCCAGGTGAATGGCTTCACCTGCGAGCAGGACAGAGGAACATCAGCACTGTGCCAACACCAGAGTGACAGGGAACTGGGAATTACTGGGAATTACTGGGAACTTCTGTAGAGCTTCAGCCATCTCAGTGCTGGGGCTCATCTCTTGTGAAACTGGGGCCCTTCCCTGTCTCAGTGGCCATCCAAGAGCTCTCCCCACCTTAATCTCTTGCTGCAGAAACACCACTGAGATTCTTATTCTCATCTGTAAGGCAATTGGTCTGTGTGGGCCAAATGAGCCGGTGCCAGCTCTAAACAGCAGCTGGGTCCTTCCTTTACCAGCTTTTACAAGAGCATCAAGAGAGTGCTGGCCTTGGAGCAGGGTTAGGTGTGACTCTGGGCACCTGCTGCAAAAGGAAGAACAGCAGAGGCATTTCTTACTTGGGAACATCCCCTGCTGCATCTTTCCCTACTTCTTCCCAAATTTCCTGCTTGGCCTCTCCAAATTGAGAAGAGATTGAAAGGGAGACTGGAGGGTCAAAGGGTGACCTCAGCGCCGTGACTGCTGGACAAGGCAGGACAGGAGGAAGGGGCAGGAGGAGGAAGGCACTGACATCCCCCACAGCGCCCGGGGGCCCTCGGGCTGGACGTGCAGGCAGCGTATCCATCACCCCGTGGAAATGCCCACCCATCAATGGAATTGATCCATCTCCAGGCGTCCCCGTGGAAATAATCAGAGCTGATGGCAATTGATCATGCCCAACACCCGAAATCCCGGTCGCGCAGGCAGAGCTAATTTGCCTTGCCCCCCTGCTGCTCACACGGATGAGGCCATCCATCCTGATAGCATTAACCCAGATCCCAGCTCAGCCTGCCTGGCTCCCCGAGCTCAGTCTGTGGAGCCCTGTTCCAGGGAAGTGTCTCTACTTCCCACATAACAACAGTACTTTCCATTTCATCTCCTCCTCCAGAAAAAGAGCAAATAAGGTAAACCTAAAGAATCAGAATTGCAGTTGTTTGTGTGTTAAAAAAAAAAAACAGTCGAAAGGAACAACTGCTGAAAAACTGATACTGGGATAATAAAAATAGAGCTGAGTGACCTCACGATCAGAGCCAGGGCTGGAACCAGGATTTATTTCCTCCATGAGTGTGTGAGTGGCTGCACACTTCAATGTTTTTTAAAGGCAATTGGGATGTTGGATTAGAGAGGTGTCAGGGGGACAGGGCACTCTGGCTTTAGTATTAAAGACACATTGAGCCAGATCTTGAGGAGGAGAGGCTGCAGGAGAGTGCAGAGATCCATGGTGGGCAGGGGGGCAGCAAGAGCCTGGCTGAGGGCAAAGCTCCTTCCAAGAGCTTCGGGATGTTTCTGGAGTGGGAATACAGCCCTGCTGCTCCCCTGGGTCCAGGCTGGAGGTGCTCTCATGGGGCACATGCCCGAGAGAGGATGAGTGCTTGGTGTACATGGTGAGGACTCCCGAGGGAGTTATTTCTACCTGGTGCTCAAAACCCCATCCACTGGCTCTTTTAAATAATGAGACCTCAGGAACGCAGAGGGGAGAAAACAAATTAAGCTAAGACAGCACATGTTCAGGAAAGAGTGTGTTTGGGGCAGAGGGGCACAATCCAGTTTGTGTGTGCTGGGTGACGCAGCAGCACCTTCCTCTGGGTGGAGCATCCCCTGGTTCCGTCATGCTTACAAGCAGGAGGAAATTATATCCACCAAACACACATGGCACCACTCCTGTTTACTAAGAGCTGGGAAGCAGGAACCAAAACATCAGCAGCCACTCAAAATCAAACTGTACACTTCTTCCTTCCTTTCTTTCCTTCGTTCTTTTCTTCCTTTTCTTTTCATGGAAATCAGCCTTTCATTCAGCACGAACCAACTGCCCTGGGTAACAACCTCCGCCTAATGAAGCGGGTCATTTAATTTGCTGGCGACAATGGAGATGATTTTCTATTCAGGATCCGAAGGCAGCTGCCTGCACCGCACCGGGCACGGACACAATGGATTCCTGAGCTCAGAGGGAGGCAGAGCTGTCATTCCATTTGTTTGCATCCCCGTGTGCTTTTCTCTCAGGATGCAGAGGCAACATCATCATTTCCATGGTGGAGAGAAGTAGGAGGGGAGGAAGAAACGGAGTTAGGCAGGAGCACCTCACATGTCTGGGCAGGGCTCTGCCTGCCAGGGCAGCACCTTTTCCATAGCTCTGAGGGCGGCTGCTACACACCTGAGCTCCACCTGCAAAACCCCAGAGCAGTTTGACATCTCCTCGGTGTCTCACTCATTTCCTGGAGGAGGGAAGGACTTGGATGTGGGGAATTTCCTTCTTACAGGCGACATGCCACGGATCTGAGCTTGGGATGCTGCCCGAGGGCGGCGTGGTCGGAAGCACCCGAGCTGTGCCGTAGGTGGGCGCACAGAGCTGCAGAGCAGCTGGGAAATTCTGGGCAGCTTTATTCAGGCTTTTTTTTGTGTTTGGTCTCTGTGACCCAACGATTAAAACCAGCTCAAAGGAATGAGGGATACTCTGAGCTCCAGCCAGAAGGATGCTCATAGTCCTGCTTGGCATCCATGAGGAGACCTTTTCCATGGGCCACATCTGATCCAACAGAAATGGCTGAGTTTTGGAAAACAGACATGGAAGCAGAGAGTTCTAGAATGGTTTGGGTTGCAAGAGACCTTAAGGATCATGCAGTTCCAACCTTCTACCACAGGCAGGGGAAGAATGTTTGGATGTTTTCTTGGACATTTGCTGTCTTGGTTTCATTTGTGTTGCAGGCTGCCTTCCCAAGAGTCTGCTCATTTAAAAGGACACATTCTTGAATCAGTGTGGAGACTTACACAGGGACATTGCCATGCTCATTCACTGGTGACCACTCCATATTTTAAGAGTTCTGGTTTGTGGAAAGCTGGAAATTCAGGGAATGGAAGTTTCAGCACTCCACCCTCCACGGGAGCAGGGAGAGACTCTTACCTTCCACGAGGGATGTGAGCAGGGTGACGTTGGCAGCTTTGCGCCTTCCTGCAGGTAGATTTAGTCCAATTTTCTCTAACCTTTCCCTTAAACACCGACCCCCATTTTTTGATTTGGCTCTGAAAAGAGAAAACAAAGAGGGAAAATAAATTTCCATGTAATTCACGTTAAAATAACCATAATTAGTTCAAGCTTTGAGGTTTGAAAGGAAGGAAGAAAAAACAACAAAAATACTATTCCTTAATGTACCACACGCCAGAATTTCTCATCTCTTTATCTGAGATAAGAGCTGGTGCTGAACACAGATCTTGGGGAGCTTACCTGCGGAGAACCCCGCCGAGGAGAGAGGCGTTGAGACACTCGGGGGGCGAGAGCCTCCTCTGCACCTCCCCGACCGTCACCTTGTACTTGGAGGTGGAGCTGAGGAGAGAGAGGCGGCCGGGCACGGAGCAGAAAACCTCGTTGGGATTCGTGACCCCTCCGATCAGGCTGTCTTTGTTCATGGACAGGGTGGAGATGGTGGTGCCGTTGGCCTTCGAGGGGATGGGCACTGAGAGAAGAAAGAGGGAGAGAAGAGGAGACCACGGCTGAGAGACCCAGACTGTCCAGGCAGCTCTCCAGCCCCTCCCAGACAGCAGCACGGCTGCTGGGATGTCTCATTAGTTCCTTATTTTCCTCAATGAGAGAAGCGAGGTGGGGTGATGAAACTAAACTAAATAAAGGTTAAAGGAAAGGAAGAAGCCTGGACACTGCCCTCACCTGCATTCCCACACCTCCCAGCCCAGCTGTAATTAAAGCCAAGGTTTGTGATCGTTTTCTGGAAGGCTGAGGATTGTCTGCAGCGTCGCTGGCTGTGACCAGCTGCCCTCCCTGTCCCTTCTGGGTGCTCCGTGGAGGTGGGTGACCGGGCAAAACGCGGCTGGTCCCTCTGGCCAGGATGCCAATCCTCCCCAGGGATTGCAGCTGCAGCCCAGCTCTGTGCCAGCACACACTGCATCCCGCCAGCAGGATCAAGCACCTGAGCCAACCCCTCCATTTCCTGCCCCAAACCCGGGAGCTGCTGGGCTGGCCAAGAGCTGTGCTTCCATTATGTGCCCACGGGAAAAAGTTTATTTGCCTTCAGCTCTGGGATTAGCCCCACAAATAGCCACAGCCCTAAACTTTCATCATCCCTGGCTTAAAGGAAGCTTGAGAAGATCAAACCAAATTAATCCAGCACAAACTTCCCTTTGCTTAATGGGCAAAAGTTAATTAACAGAAGGTTAGGCAGGCACTGGTGACTGCAGCATCTCGTTTGGCCTACGGCACCACACCGGGGCAAAGGGACTCGGTTCTCCCATTTGTCATTCCAAAAGAAATGTTCTTAGACACAATAAAGGTTTATAAGTTAAAACTGTGGGTGCCAAATCTCTTTGGCTTTTATGGTCTGAAATGAATAACCAATTTAACTCAGGGGAAAAATAAAAAAAGCAGGTTTTGAAAGAATGCAAAGATCATTGCAGCCCTGGCATTCTTTGTGCTTCCTCAGGAATGACTGATCCACAGTCAGATGGTTCCTGCAAGTAACACAGCAGCAAATGCCATGGTTTATAAAGGAAATTCGAATGCCCAGAATGAAACAGAAGCCCCAGCATTAATCAGGGAGGGTACATGGACTGGACCTACAAGGGGCCACTAACAATCGGCTTACTGTAAACCCAGCTCAACGACTTGCTAGCAAGGCAATAAAAATCAGCACATGCCACATAAAAATGGCTCATGTTTGAAGACTAAGGGATGAATGGAAGGGAGCTGAAGGACTTGGAGTTTCCTCCCAGCACAAAAGTTGCACAAAGTCGGGGAGCAAAGGGCAGGATGCACCAGTGCCCTGCTGGAGCCAGCAGCTGCGGTCAGCGTTTGCCATGGCTGAAGTTGGTTCAGGGCAGAGCAAACATAACAACATCGCCTGAGAAGTAGGAAACCAGAACTATTTCCTGGAAGGAGCAACTTCAAAGCTTTCTTCCACAGTCCCAGAACAGGTTAGGTTAGTCTCTAGGGGATCCCTTAAAATCAAAAATCAGAGCGTGGTTTGCAAATATCCGTGCAGTGCTGCTGAGGTGTGAGGCCCTGCAGGGTCCCAGCGATGGGGTTCTGCTGCAGAAAGGACCACCCCCAAACCAGACCCCCCTGGGGAGCGGGTGCTGCTTGTAGGATCATGGGAAGAGCTGTGTGTAATTGGTGCATTCGGATTACATTCGGATACATCTCTGCATGCCTGCCATCATGCCATGGCTGTGCTCAAGCCGCATGCGTGGCCGGGGACCTGGCACACCCGAGGGACAGCAGAGCCATGCAGGGAGAGGGATCGTGCCTCACCACACACCCGTGGGACACGGCGGCGTCTGGGGAGGAGGCAAACCCAGCTGGTACCGGTGTGACTTAACACCAGAGCCTACGGAAAAGTGGGCTGGAGAGGGGTCAGGCACAGCTCTGTGTTTGCCGCACAGGCAGTGACAGGGAGGCACGGATGATTTTGGTGTGCAGCACGGAGACACAGCACTTGGGAAGCACGTACTGGAGGTTTTAGGAATGATGCTACTGTCAGAAACAAAGCCCTGGGAAGCTGTGCCCTGGAGCCGACTGCTGGCAAGGGTAAAGCCCAGCACAGCTGGGTCAGCCCAGCTCAGTGCCACAAGCAAACCAGGCAGGCACCAGCACTGAGCGTGGATTTTGGCATTGCTCTTCTGCCTTGAAGGCTCAGCCAAGGCCGCAGCCCCATCACTTTGGGCACGTGCAGGTGTGGGGCAGGGCGCCAGTGTCACGTAGAGCTTGTGCCCTCACGGAGCACATGAGATGTGAGGGAGGGACGGAGCGGGTGACAGCTGAGCCGGGCCCCGGAGTCCTGCAGCAGTGCTTCATCCATTAAACAGCGTTGCCTCAATACAACAAGAATAAACAAAGCCAAAGCCACATTCGCCATTAATCATGAATTATTGTTATTGAGCCTCACCTGCTGCTGTTTGCCTGGTCTGATCTGCAGCTTGTTTGCCCATAAACATGCTGCAGGAGGGAGACAAGCTACCATTAAAGCCTGACAGCTTTGTTTCCTTGGCTTTTGGGGAACCAAAATTGTCTCTTGCCATCTGAGTAAACCAAAAGTCCCCCTCGATCTTCAGTTGCTGCTTTCCTGTTCCCGCAAGCAGCAGGTGATCGGAGCACCTGAGCCAGCCTGCAGACAAGAAGGAAGCATGAGAGCGGTGCGGGCGCCCAGCGCGCGGCCGACAGCCCAACGCCCCGGCGCCGACCCCCTGTGAGCCCGGCAGAAACTCTCGGTGCGCTCCCACAGCCTCGTGCCGAGGGCTCATCCCAGCTACAGCGCAGAGGAACGAGCCTTTGGAGCAGAGACGGGATCTGCACGGCGAGGTTTGAGGCACTGAACAGCCCCAGTGTGAGCGGGGGGCCCCTGCAGTGTCACTGTGCCCGAGCGAAGGACCTGAGACCCACGTGGTCTGGGGCTGGAAATGTCACGTCATGTCACGTCATGTCGCGTCATGTCATCCCTTCTGAGGTCCTGTGGGATCAGCCATAGGAGACACGCGTTTTTGGTGGAGTAGGACATCACCTTTCCCACAGTGACCGGCTCTTCCCCCCGTTTGTCCCCCTGGCAGGAGCTGGGCAGGCTCAGGCCCCACTCCTGCCCATGGAGGACGGGCTTCTCAGCACGAACACAGCCCAGAGATGCTCGTGCACACAGTGACGCACCAACGTGCTACAAGGGCTGATGAGGAAGGGTTGGATGCTGCTGCCCAAACAAGTGCCCCTCCAGCCCTGCCTGGTGAGTGGGATAGGTACCCCTGGGTCACCCCAGCCCACCCCGGGAAGCTATAAATGGCAGGGCACAGGAGGGAGTTTGGGTTGATTTAACCAAAGAAAGGGGAAGGAGACCTCAGACCTTTACAACTGCTCAGAGCACTCTTGGAGAGTGCAAGGTCCTCTTTGTTATCTGCTCTTTTATTTATCAATTTCTATTTATTGATGCTTGATTGCTTCACTCTGTCCTCCTAAAATTTTTGGGGGTTTTTGCCCTTTTCTAAAACTGCCTGGCATTCCTGAGAGGGTTTTTCCCATGGAAGTGTTGTTTATTCAGATTAATCCTGCTACTTCTAGATCAGCAGATCCAGGTGAGCTTGGCTGCAGATTTCACAAACTGAAGCCCCTGTGAAGCATTTAGACCTGCCCTGAGGATGCTGCAGGTGGGCTGGACACAGGTAAGCACTGGCACAGGCCAGAGGGGTCGGATCTGAAAGGGAAAACAGATTTTGGAGTAAGGTCATGCTGGCAGACCCCAAAGGGCTTCACATGTTGCTGATCCTCACCCCAGTGCTGGTACAGCCCCAGCCACCAGAGCCATGAGCTCACTCCTGACTCAAGCCAGCTCCTTGGTGCAGCTGGGGGAAATTGCACAGAGCAGGTTAAATGATTTACCACAGCTCGGATACATGGGCATGATCTGTGTGTGCAATTCCAGCCTGGGAATGCCTCTCCAAGCAATCCAGGCTTCAGCTGTTGCCCAAGTGTTGGGAAGTGCTGTGCTGCAGGCTGATTACGTACAGCCTGTTTTCTCTGTTTTCATAGCTCTGGGTTTTCTGTAGGAAGCTGTGAAATCGAGCTGTTTGGCTCCTGGTGCTGTGGTGATTTGGAGAAGGGCAGCATGGCAGTAGCAGGCATGCAGCAGAATCTTGCTGAGTGTGGGAAGGGAAATGGTCCTCATTTCTTCTGCACACCTCACAGGAAGTGTTTCCATCAGACTCAGCCTCTCACTGCAGCCTTGAACCTCACTGGGCAGGTGCCACTTGCAATCCATCGTATTCCAGGCGTGTGTGAGCAGCAGTGGAGAGACCCAAACTCCCATGTGAGTCGCTTGCCCCCGTGCTTGGAGCCGGTACATGTGACTTCATGTTCCCTGTGAACCACAAGGTTTGTGATCTCCCATCAGAGGAGCCTTTTGTGTTGAGTCAGCTCTGGTTCATCTTTTAAACCTAGCCTGGTGTAACTGTCAGGTGATGAACCCCCACCACTGCATTGCTGTGGCTCAAAAAACCCTGATGCAGAGAGAGAGTGATTTCAAACAAGTCCTGGTGTCCAAAACCACCAAGGACTTCATCCCTTCATCCCTTGATTCCCTGAGCTGCAGATTCCCCAGATTCCCTGGGGTTATCTCCTTGTGTGTGGCACACAAGAGTGGAATTGTGTTATGACACAGGACAAGTCACTATCCCAGCCTGGGCACGACTGTCTCCAGCAACAAATTGCAGATAATAATACAATAATTTCTACCTGGGAGGGATGCTGTGATACCCAATTAAAACTTGCCAAGTAATCTCTGGTGAGAGATTTCTCCAGGTGAGGAGGCCTTGGGGGTTGAATGCAGGCAGGAGGAGTTGGTTCAGCGCCTGAGCACAGGATGTGATGATGCCCCTTGGAGCAGACAGGCAATGGAAAGGCAATTCCCACGAACAACAGAAGTCCCGAGTCCCGATACCTCCAGCGATGCTGCATGCCCATGGGATGGGATGGCACAGCCTTGTATCCCTGAGGGGTTTTCAGGAGACAGCCGGGAGAAAGATATAAACACGGCTGAATGGATTGCTCGGTTGTGAATCCAGTGAATGGAATAAAGAGCCTCAAGCCTTCAAAGTGTCCCAAAAAAAAGCACAAAGTTTCTGCCCCTTCTGTTCTGGCTTGCAGAGGTAGGTCCTTTGGCTTTTAAGCTCGAGGTAAAAGGAAGGAGCAAAACAAACTCACTCTTCAAAGGCTTTTACGGAGAAAACCTTGGAGAATTTCCTGCTGTTGCCCAGTGAAATCCAGCACGAGGCGATCTGCAGCCCGGCGTCTGTGCTTCCTCATCCTCCCTCTCCCTCACGGCTGGGGATGCTCCATCCCTTGGCTCCTGCATTCCTTCTCCTTCCTCATCTTTGTTCACCTAAGTTGCGGGTGAAATTACCACTGTGATTCCTGGAAGTGGACATTTTTGATATGTAAATATTCGGTGAAAAAGGTGCAGCTGCAGCCCGGTTCAGTCTTAGGTGCGGGGATTGCCGGCAGCTGCGGGAGCCGGTGTCCGCGCTCGGGGGCTGGCAGCAAACCCTCGACTTTTGGGTTTAAGGGAAAAAACTTTGCCTACAAAAGGAGAAAAATACGAAGTACTGACTCTTTTCCACAGGAGAAATGCTGCCTCCTTGCAAAATGATTCGTAAGCAGGAAAATTTGTGGTACTTGGGAATTGAGTTGCTTATCGTGGTGTTATTTATTCTGTTCCATTTCCAGCTGGAGCTCGGGGTGCTGTGAGGGGAAAAACAGGTCCAGAGGGAACATGCAAATCGTTGCCCGTCTTACTAGTCTGTTTTCTTCTCTCCCCAGATACACTACAGGTAAATTCTCTTCCTCGGCAAGGCGGAATCCCTGGGTATCGGAGCTTTTATTGCGACATCCCTTTAAAAGTGGGAGTGTGCTGCTGTTGAGGTTGCATTTTAAAAAGGTATCAGTGAACCGCCTTAGGAGACAACCTGGGACAAAGCCATCGCTCATCTTCAGGCACAACAGCGCTGTCTCCAGCCCCCCAGAAAAGCCTCTGAGCCCCCCGCTCCTCTCCAGGGCTGTGCCCCGGTCAGCTCGGCTGCCTCGGGCATCGCTGCGGGGCGGAGACCGGAGCGGTGCTGCCCGGCCAGGGGACACCTGCACCATCCAAACCTGCCGCAGGTGCCGAGATTTCGGTTCCGTGACTCTGCAGGTGCAGCGATGACAGCTCCAATCCCCCCGGTTTGTTCCCTGGCCGGGGGTCCCGCTCTGACCCGCTCCGGAGGGAAGCTCGGGCTGATGGATGTTTGTGCGCAGTCCCTGATGAAAGTACTGCAGAGAGGCGAGGGATTGCTGTTGTTTTTCCTGGAAGAGTTGTCAGTGAGCTCGTCTAAGCTTCGTTTGAATGTCTCTGATGTAAATTATAAAATGGGGATACTTATATAAAAAAATATCTGGATGTGGGTGGGAGATAGCTGCTCCCGCTATCCCTTTAAAAGCCCTTTTTCAGGGAGGAGGTGCTGCAGAGTTCAGCTGCTCCAATTTCCTGATGTTTCAGCAGAGAGGTATTTATTGATGGTCCAGGGAAGGAGGTCAGAGCCATCAGCTGTATTTCAAACTCGAACTCTGTAATTATCCTCTCTTCCCAGAGGGGATTATACAGGTATTCTCTTTATCTCGAATGCACAACCTGAACCAAGTCCCCGTGTCAAAGAGCCTCTCTAGGAACCACCATCATCGGCCTTTTCAAATGGAAGGATGGAAAGAATCTTGGTTTTATCTGTGGGTTTTCAAGATCGCTGAGTTCTGATAGGGAAATGAATCTCGGACCCTCAGATGAGAGCAGGGATACAACTTCAAACTATTCCCATGAGAAAGCTAATCAGGAGAGGTCCCATGCCTATGCAAAACTCCCATATTTAACATTTTGTTTCCCATGCAAATCCATTCATCAGGTTAGGAAAGAAATAAGAAGTTGCTGTGTGATATTAATTCCATTTTTCATTCTGTACCTCTGTTTGACCCAGTGAAGTCCCAACCGTGCGTCACTGCAGGTGTCTCCTGGGGAGCTTTGGGATGGATCGACGGAGCAGGAAGGTTCAGACTGCCTCAAATCCATGGGTACAATGTCTTGGTTAAGGATGGTCCCTGCTGAGTACATCGTGCTTTGATAGGAATGGCCAGCTGATATAATAATAAAATTTACTCAGCCCCCTGCATTCCTGCAGGACTTGGGAAGGGGATTAGAAAGTGCTTTGCAATTGATAATTTCAGCTAATGCATTTTTCTGCTTCACCATTCGACCTCAAATATGCTGCTGTTCAGAATAATTTGTCGTTTTTTTGGAAACTGCTCACAATTAATTTGTGGTGAGTTCCCACATGTTTCCTTTCCATGTTTCATTTCGTGGAGCAGACTCTGCTGTCTGGGGAACTGTGATGTCACAGCCTGAGCAGCAACCGCAGAAACACTTCACTGGAAGGCACCGAATATCAGTGATTAAAATGTCCCCAAATAATAGAACTCAGGTATCTGAACCTTTGAAGGGAATGAATGAAAATTATTTGAGTTCTGCTTTTGAGTGACAAAGTGTTTGGAGTTATTTCCTGCGCTGTTCGTTGGAAGCCGCCCCGATGCAGCGACTTCATTGGAGAAGTCAGTTCAGTCTGGTAAATCACATTATTTCCCTCCCCCTTGCTTCTAAATTACTTTATCTGAATCTACAGCTATGCCCTTCCATATCTACATTAGAAAATTAACTATTTCAATTTCAGTTCAATTACTGAAAATTATTTAAAATTCTGTTCAAATTCTACCCGTACAGAATTGATGTTTCACAGCACAAACCAAGCAGGTTTAGAAACGGGAGGCTGGAGAGCCAGAGGATTTAAACCAGAGGAATTGGAAACACACGCTGCTCCATGCAGACACCGAGGGAAGGTCCCCATCCAATGTCATCCCCGTCACCCCTGTGCTGCAGCTCCCAGCCCCACACACTCCAGAACTCTGCTTGTAGCACCAACCACCCCAAGTTTACTCATTCAGCAGCACAAACACTTTGGAACCCAGTCTATGAGATCTTTGCAGGTTTAAACAGTTTAATCCATTTTACACACAAGCACAAGAGATTTTCCCTGAATTTCCTATAGATGCACCTGAATTTGTGTGGCTAGGATCTGCCTAAGCTAAAAGGGGAGAACAAAGCTGTGACGTTGTGGTGAGCGGTGGCCGATCCCGTGGAAGCCGCTGTGATGTTCCTGTCAATTTATTAAATCTATTCAGGTTGTTGAAGGGCAAAAGAATCATTCAGCAAAGATTAGACATGAATAATAATAGAAAAAATTCTTCCCTTCATACAGAGCTCGCTGCCAGCCCACCGAGCTGGCGGGGTTTCAGTCTGGGTCTGACCACAGCAATGTGAATCTCTCCGTTCAGTGGCTCCTCCAGAGCTGCCAGCTTGTCCGGGGATCGCTCTGGGGACAGGCACTGCTCACCCACTGTCACAGCAAAAGAGGCTTTTCCTTTTCCTTGCTCAGATGCCCTGGGTTGCTGACACCAGTGTACTGGTGAGACAAACCCTCTGGTGATGGTTTTTCAGTGGCTGCCCCGTCTCTTGCTAACTGGGATCTTGTGCTGGAAACCTCCCGAAGCATCCTGGCTCAGATCCTCTGCTCGTGCCTCTCCAGCCTCGGGATGGTTGCTCTCCTTTCTCCCACACACGTGGCCACTTCGGGGCTCCCAGGGAGCCCTGGGGTCACCACTTGCTCCCTGGGACCTGTCTGACCAGTCCAGAGGGAACAGGGCCTGACCCAGTCCCTCGCTCCCTGGCGCCTCAGCACTCTGGTGACTGATGCCAGATAAATGCCTGAGATAGAGGGTGGGGACGCTCAGCCGGGCTGGAATCCCAAGCACGCACCACAGACACTGAGATGGATTTTTTAGCCACGAAGGTGAACCTGCACCCAACTCCCCTCATTCTGCTCCAAGCCCCAAGCCCCTGCCATGCTGTGTTTTGGGGTTGTTTATTTGCAATGGGTATGTTTGGCTCGTGTTTAGCAATTCCCTCTCAACTCTCATGTGCTTCTCTGCCCTTTCTCCCCAAACCACAACGCCTCTCACCAAAGGGAAGGCAATACCCAGGCACGGTGGAGCTGGCTTGGGGACAGGCCAGGGAGAGGAGAGCTGAGCACGCAGCAGCTCCAAGCATCACATCCAGATTTGCTAATTAGTTCCTCCATTAAGAACTAAAATAAACAAACAAATGGAAGGACAGCAAGGGTGAGTAATTCCCTGGATCACACAGGAAGGTGGGATGGTTTAGTGGTTAGAGTGCTAGTCTAGGACTTCAGAGAACCTCATTTAGGCTCTTCAAATAATTAAGAGAGATTGCAAACATTTTTTTTTCTGAGATCATGTATCTTGGAATATTATTAAACTGGGAGGAATAGTCTGTGTTTGCCTCTGCTCTGCTGCAGGTTTAGTGTGACCCTGGGCTGCAGTGACACCGATGGGTCCCTATGGCTCTTGCCTGTGTGTTTGCTGCCGTGGGTGTGTGTCCTGGTGGACCCCAGTGAGGCAGGTACCTGCTGTCACAAAATTAAGATCTTGGCACCACTTCCTCTGCAGGGACAAACACCACGTGTGTCACCTGGCTAAGGCTGCCCTGCTGCCAGTCCAGCTGTGGATGAAGTAGCCCCTGTGGGAGCCAGGGTTGTGATGTGAGAGAGGCCACTGAAATGCAAAAAATACCTCACAGCCCCCAGAATGAAGGGAAAGGTGCTCTGGAGCAAGTCCAACATGTCTGTGCTGCTGGCCCAGTGCTGCCCGTGGAGAAGCCTCACCTGGGGTCCTCCTGTCAGAGCAGAGGTGCTTTGGCTCAAGCCACATGCCAAAAACAACCCCAGCTGGTTTTCCTGAACCTAGCCTTTAAGAGTTGTTCTTTATTTCTAACAAAGAAAAAAAAATTCATTTAAAAGCATCTAATTAAACAGTAAGTCATGACAAGGTACATGAAACTTGGAGATAACACATGCCTGGGGGGCACCGGGGAGGTTGAGACAAAGCCCAGCGCCTTCACCAGTACCCGCGTGTGTTATCTCACATGAACACACACCTGGGCTTATCCTGGTGCAATTATAGGACATTAAAAATATAATTTTAATGGAGGAATGGTGATCTGGATGCAGTTCAGAGTAAAAACTTTCTTTTAAGTTTCTCTGTTTGATTAGTAGGTGTTCCTGCCGCGCAGCGTGCGCGCGAGGGGGAAGCGCCGGCACCGGGAGGTGTGACTGTGTTTTGAGGAACGCTGCTCAAGCTGCCGGTGTGTGCGAGGGCTTGTCGAAACTTTAAAGCATTCGTGAGCGGCACTAAGGCAGCAAAACTTCCAGTCAAGACCTGGCTTGTCCCGGGTGAGCCCCTTTTCCTACTCAGGCAAACTACCGCTGCAGATGAAGCTGCGGAGAGCTGGGAGGGCTCCCTAGCGAGCCCAGCACCCGGCAGCTGACTGGAAGCCAAGTACCTCCACCCACGGCCCTGGACAATCCTATAAAAGCTGTGTCTTCGCAGCCCCAGGTGTTTTACAGGATGACCTCATTTATTACCTTGCTCGTCACAGGAAATGATGTTTATCTAATCTACCATTCTTTCAGGATTTTTTTCCCCCCCTCTGCCACATCTGGCTTCTTACATTTCTTACAGCTCAATCCCTCCTTGCACCAAAACAAAGGAGAAATGGCACTGCTGCCGTGATGCCAGTGCCCCAGTCCCACCAGCTTGGGAGGAAGCTGAGAAGATTCAAAACCTGGAGCTCGCGTGCGGTGTCGAGTGGATTTAAGGATCTCGGTCTTAATCTCCCTCCTCTGCCGCATTCCTTAGTAGTGACAGCTACTTCTTGCAGTATTCCTGACTGTGGGCTCTGAGGCACAGCTTTCCATCTGTCTGTCCAGTATCCAGCCAAACAGGTCCACATTCCTGAGCAGAAACGCTAGCACTGCCCCTTGGAGCGGCCCGAAAGCCTCGGATGGAAACTGGAACAAGTCACAAACATGAGGGAGGGCGGCAGCACCAGATCCACAAACACGAGGGGCACTGGCAGCACTGGATCCACAAACACGAGGGACAGTGGCAGCACCAGATCCACAAACACGAGGGACAGTGGCAGGATGAGATCCACAAACACGAGGGACACTGGCAGCACCAGATCCACAAACACGAGGGACAGTGGCAGGATGAGATCCACAAAAACCAGGGACAGTGGCAAGACCAGATCCACAAACACGAGGGACAGTGGCAGCACCAGGTCCACAAACATGAGGGACAGTGGCAGCACTGGATCCACAAACACGAGGGACAGTGGCAGCACCAGATCCACAAAAACCAGGGACAGTGGCAAGACCAGATCCACAAAAACCAGGGACAGTGGCAGCACTGGATCCACAAACACCAGGCACAGTGGCAGGACCAGGTCCCGCTGCTCCAGCACGGAGCTCGGGTTCGTGAGCTGTGCGTGCCTGGGTGCCAGTGCGAGCCCACGCTGCTCACACCCTGCTCTGTCTCTGCTCCAGGTTGTAAAATGCCACAGCCAAAACTTGTGCCCGCGAGCGAATGTGCCGGCCCCTGCGGCTCACCCTGCTCCTGCTGCCACAGGGCCACAGCTCGCTCTGGCCCACACCTCTGGCAGGACCCTGGGCTGCTCCCGCACCCCAGCGTGTCCCCAGGTGCCAGGGAAAGAGATTTGTATTTTTCTTTGTAATAAAAAGGCTCTCTCAGAAGCTTTCTGCTGATCCCGAAAGGATGTGAAAGCAATAAAACCCCTCCTTATTTTACAACCAAGCTGCAGGATTTTTTGCTACTGAGCGCAACGACCTAATGCTTGATTTCATAACCAGAAGGTCGCACCCTGCACCACGAGCTCGGGGCTCGCTGAGTCCCCAGTTTTATGTCTGGGGGGTCTCACAGCCAGACCCTGGTAGCTGACCTGGGCATCTAAACAGCAGGGCAGCAGGTGAGAGGAGCAGAAAAATCCCGAACTGCTGTAGTCTAAAGCCAAACTTTTTCAGAGCTAATTTTAATGTTTCCCAATCTAATATCTTCATGGTCTTATATAAATTCTTGGAAGGAAAAGTAAAATAAATAATAATAATAATAACAACAATAAACAACCCAACCACAAACAAAACAACAACAAAAGAAAGACAGAGAAAACGATTTCTGAAATACTTTTAAAAAAAAACCAAACAAACAAGGGAGAATTAACAAAGGGGGTGCAAAATATTCATAAATACTCTGCTGCCTGATTCAAAATTTTATCCGTTTAATTCCCGAACGGAATCTATCATCCCATTTGTCACGACAGCGGGGGGGAAACTGATCCTCCGTTTTTCAGAGCTATCACATCTCTCCCTGCTCCGAGTGAAATCCCAGCTCACACCGCACCCCACAACCCAGCCGGACCCCTCACCGGGGGTTTCCCGGTCCCCCGCATCCCCCGGCGCCTCCAGCCCTGGGGATCGCCACGGCGATAACGAACCGGAGCCAGGCCCGAGGGCAGCGGTGGAAACGGGTATTTATTTGAACGCCTGTTTCCAGCCGGGATCTGCTCCCTGGGCTGCACCCGCCACCCCCGCCGCGATACCGGGACTGCGGGGTGGGGATCCCAGGGTGCCGGGGCTGCACCTCGAGCCCGCGTTTGGGCGAATCCCCCCTGGTTTAATTCGGGGTTTCCTGCAGCCAAGGGAGCGCTGCGGGCTCCGGAAAACGCTCGGAGAGAGGAGAGGGAGGTAATGCACCGCGTCTCCGGGATACCCACAAAATCCCGGGAATTATAGGAACGGCTGGAACCGTGAAAGTTTATTTAAGGAATAGGAGGGAAAACTGACAGGCGGTCAGGGATGCTCCGAGGCTCCGGGCAGCATCTTCCCCGCGGCAAAGCCCGTCCGTGCCAGGGGGACAGTGGCAGTGACCCCCCTGCCGCGGGGATGGCCCCGAAACGCCGGGATACGGGAGGGGACAAGCAGCGGGGACAGCGCGGGGCTGCGGGCCCTTCCCTCCTGGTCCGGGCTCTTTCCCGACCGGGGACTAAATGCGGCTCCAAGGACGGGAGTTAAAAAGGGAGATCTGGAGATTTGGGGCAGGTGATTAATATTTTGTTGAACCAGGAGAACACTATCTCTGTAACTAATTGGGCGAGATAGATCTGTTTTCACACACAAAGATTTCTATCAGGTTTCTGTCCGACGACCATTCCGTCAGGAATTCCAGGATTAATCGGGTTTTGGGATCTTGGTGCGATTTAGGACAAAATTGCGCTTTTTAGGGTTTACCCTCGCTCCCTTCAGAGAGGGGGTCCCCGAGCCCGCTGCCCAGCCGCCCCCTCCGGCACTTTCTGTCCGGCCCCCGCCGGGGGCTGCCTCAGATGGTTTTAATTTAATTTTATTTTTCCTGGGGTGCCGTTCACCCGCGGGGGCCCGGGCTCGGCTCTGGCCCCAGAACACACCGCAAAGCTGACAGATGCAGCGGAGTGAGAACGGCCACATTTTATACATTCTAAAAAATTAAATAAAGCCGAATGTAAAGGAATTTATTCCCCGGGCCGTGTGGAGGGCAGAGGCGTTTGATCCGGGATTCCCGGTTGCAGCTTCCATAATTCCTCCGGTTTCTTTTGAGCTGAACTGGCCCGTTTGGGAGCTTCCAGGGGCAGGGAAAGGGAAGCGCGGCCATCGGCTCCGGTCCTCGTTCTCCCGATCCCCGACAGCGGGGCGGGTGACGGAGCGGTGCCGGGACAGAGCCCCCGCTGCCGCCGCCGCTTCCAGGAGCCCCCGGTGGCTCCGTCCGTTTCCCCCCGCAAACACGCTATTGGCTTTGGATTTATCGATTTCTCCAGAAAACTTAGAGCTTTGCGCTCCAAACACAGGAATAATAATAGAAAAAAATTAAAAGAATAAAAAGAAGGCAAAATCAGGGACGGGCAATATATATTAATATTTTAAAAAATTAAAAATACCCAAACGAGAGCGGGAGTGGAAGAAGAAGTGAGCACAGGGGCTGCGGTCGAGCTCTTTGCACCATGCATGCCTTCAACAAGAGATATTATGGTTTTATTTTTTCCTTTTTTTCCCCCCATTTTTTTTTCTTTCCAAGACTAGAGGACTAGAGAATCTCCAAGGGCAAAAACCAGGCACTGAACAACGACAAATCCTCCCGATAGGAGACAAAAAATTTCTAAGTAATGGCGCTTTTGGAAAAAGGAGGGGAAAAATCTCAACGAACCACTATAACTCCAACCGAACTTCCAGACAAACATTCTCACTGCGGGGTGTTTCCCGAGGGGTCCGGGGCGCTCCTGCCCGGCCCAAGCCTCGGAGGTACGGTCGGTGCCGGCCCACGCACCCCTCAGCTTCTTGCAACCATTCCTCACGCCCGAACGTTTAACGAAACGCCTCTCCAGCGTTCTGATTAAAGCTCAATTAATGCGGGTCATTAATGTCCCGCTGGCAGCCGCGTGTTCCTAGAACAGCCTTTTCTAGGGAAAAGCGCTGCGGCGCACCGGGAGCGCCGCTCTCCCCGCGAAACGCCCGGTGGCAGCTGGGGAAGGACCGCACGATCGGGAGGATTTCCGTGCAGTTACCGGGGATCGGCTGCGGCCAGGACCAGCACCGGGAGTGCGGGGCCGGAGCACCCCCCGACCCACGTTACGGGTTCCGTTCGCACCGGTGCTCTGCGGTTAAACGCGTCCTTCCCATCCACGTATTTTTGTAAAAAACCGAGGGGAGAAGCCAAGAGAAGTGTTGGAATATTCCATGATCGCCCTGAGCACCGCACTGGACGCTCCCGGGCCCCGCTCCTCGCTCTCGCAACGCCCCGGCGGAAGGTTTAGTACAGAAGTATTTTAGGGAGTTGAGTTGTTCTACCCACCGGCTCGCTGGGATGCGGGGGACTGGTCAGCGTGCGGGACAGAACCGGACGCAGGAGAGCCCGGGATTGGAGCGGGACCTCTGCCCGCAGCCCCGTTCCCCGCGCCGGCCCCGGAGGAGAAGGCTGTTCCTCCCCTCCGGTCCCGGAGCGCAGCCCCGTTCCGGAGCGGCACGGTGGGGTTTCCGCAGCCCCGGTTTTTGCCGAGGTGGGTGGGGGGCTGCGGGACGCCCCCGGCTGCAAGGATGGGCAGCACCGGCCCCAAAGCCGCTCCACTTCTCGTCTCCGTCAAAGGCGTGCTTCCCCTCGGTACCAGTCCCGCCGAGCGGGCCCGACCCGCCGCGCTCCGGGCCGGTGTGAAACGGTTCGCGGCCCGCGCTGCGTTCCCCGCCGCCGGGCGCGGGGCTCTGACCGGGGACGGCGGCACCAGGAGCTCCGGGAGCACCGGGAACTGCCGCCGAGCGCCGCCGGCGCATCCCCGGGCTTTCCACTCAAACCGTACGCGGCCGCCGGCGGGGTGAGCCCCGGGGCTCCCCGACAGCAGGGTCCGCCCGTCCGAGCCCTTCGGTACCGGGAAGGAGCGGCTGCCGCGGTACCGCCCGAGGGAAAGCAGCGGGCCGGGGGCGGGTGGGCACGCTGGCCCGCCGGGACCCGCCGCCTTCGTTTTAGTCGCCGGCGACAGCAGTGAGCCCTTCCCGACCGGCGGGGG
>VXBU01009659.1:0-38644 GCA_013400315.1 Bombycilla garrulus | reverse complement strand
CCGTGCCCGGCGCCCGGTGCCCGCCTGAGCTCGCCGAGGAGCCGCCGAGCCTCGCCATGCGCCCTTGGTACGTAGCCGCCGGCTGCACGGGGCGCTGCCGCCTGCGGAGGGGCCCGGGCCCGGCCCCGGGGGCTCCGGCCCCGGCAGGTGCGGGGACCGGGGGGCTGCGGCGGGGGGAAGTTTCCGCAAGGAGTTTTTGGCTGAGCGGGCGCGGGTTTACATCTTCTCCCGTGAAGTTTTCCTCTCGTGTCTGTTCCTGCTCGGCTGCGGACAGCTGAGTGCAATTTCTCGAGAGGTAGCAAGCTCTGGGGGCTTGAGGAGCGCTGGTGGATCTGGATGTGACAGCATTCCCTGTAACTTTGGATTATTCAGAATTGGCAGATTTAATGCCGTTTAGCGCCTAATGACGCTTTCATTGCTCCCTTAAAATAGATACTACTTATTACCTGTGAAATAATTATTGTTTTCCTAGCGCATCAGCTAGCGATCATTTACATTTAATTAGCATATGAGGGTATTAAATAGTCTTTGGCATTAGAAAGGCAGAGAAGTTCGGTGATCCCTGACCTGTGGAGCCAAATAAGAAGCAAAGCAGGGCGTTAGCTCCCAGTTTCCCTGCTTTTCTGTCCTCTCGGTTCCCTGCTTGTGGCTGGCACCAGCCAGCACAGACGTGCCTGTGATGGCATCACTGGGCAGATGTGCAGGGATTGTCAGTGCCTGTGTCATTCTCCTGTTGCTGCCTGGGTGTCCAATCCTCAGGCATGTTTGAAACCGCAATTTCCTAAATGCCTGTTTGGAATCCAGTGGACAGCTACTGTGATACCAGGTGAAAAATGGGGTCTGGAGGAGAAAACACAAGGGAACCTTTGCACTCAGCCCTGGGAGCTGTGCCTTTACAGATTTCATTTTGGTATCAGGCATTGATAGTTCCTTAGCAACAGCTGGACTAATCACAGCTGATAAGACGTTCTTTTTCCTCCACAAATGCTCTGTTCACTTTGCACTCGTGCTGGATCTGTGCAGGAATGTTTCAATTGTCACAGGATGTTTGTGTTTCATACCCTGTGTGTTTCTAGAACCCTGCTGCTGCCCACAAAGGCCATGGAGAAGAGGTTGGAAGCCAAACCCAGCATCAGCGCCCGGTTCCTGTCACGATACTGCCTGGGAAAAGCTGTGAGGGAGCTGGGAGTTCTGCAGCTGTTCTACCTGTGCACTTGCCTGTGTGCCTTGTGCTCCTCTGCAGGTGACTCTCCTGTTCTCTCTGGGACTGTGTGTAGGGATTTTGATGGTCTTTATCCCTCTTACTTGTTTAAAATACTCTGAGAGAAAAGTGAAATGATTTGCTGGGAGACATTGTAGGGTTGTTTTTTTATTCGTTTCCTTTTTAATTGATTTTCTTAAACTAACAAACCAAAGCCGTTTTGTTTGGGGTTTTTTTAACCAAACAAAACACCACCCTTAGCAGTTACTAAATGAGCTCTCAAAAGTGTAGTTTGTATCTCAGAGACAGCTTTTTCTGACCTTATTTTTTTGACAAAAGGAGCAAGTGCTAATCTTGAAAATAATTTAATTTAAGAAAAGCGACCTGGAAAGGCAGGAATGTTTTTTAACCCTAACATTTTTAATGTTCTTCCCAAGAAAAGTGTGTCAGAAGTCTTTATTTGCCTACAGGCAGTAGTTATGTTTGTTTTTTTTATTTCCTGTTGAAATTTGAGCAACCAACCTCCTGCTCAAGTAAGCAGCCAAGTTAGTGGCTTGGATGGAAGTTTTCCTCTAATGGCTTGTGTGATGTTTGGTTTGGGAAGGGATTGGTTTGCTTTGTTTCCCAGTTAACTAGACATATTCTCCAGGCAGCTGTTATGTTACTGGACCTTCCTGGACAGTTCCCTGTGGCAGATTTGATTAAGCTAATGAGCTGTGTGATCTTAATCAGCTAATTTAGACCTTGGAAAGACATGTTGGTATTCCTGGTGCTAGCACAGGGTTGTGTGTTTGAGTGGTGAGTGTTTCCTTGTCGACTGGGCTTCCTGCAGGCATTTCCTGCCTTTAGTAACTTCTTGGAAGTTTAGACTTAGAGCTGCTGTGAGACTCCTAGAGGCTGTTCTAGACAGTGTTGGTGTGTTTAAGGGTTGCTCTGTTTGGAAGAGTTAGAGCCAGGACTCCTAAAGTTGTTAAGGTTGGAACAGTGCAGGTCTGAGATCATCAAGTCCAACAGTTAAATGAGTGAAGAGTCCATTAAATTAAAGCTTTTGCGTGTGCAGAAATAAATATAATTATATGAACATAGTTACCCTGATGTGGACATTTTTTCCATTGCAGAGTTTTTGTTATTTTGGGCTTGTTTGTGTCACTGAGGCAGCGGAGTTTGTGAAGCTGAGGAGTTCTGGCTGCCTAGAAATGAGCGTGGTCACGTGCAGTTACGCAAGACGGCCTGTGTTGACATAACTGACTGACGTGTGGCAGGTTTAAAAAGTCCACAGAGTCAAGTCTTTAATCATTAATCTGCTATCAGGCAGGATTAACTGCCTGGGCAAGTCTGTAAACCTGGAGTTATTAATAGAAGCTGTTCCTGTGTGTTCCGTTCCCCTGCTGCTCTGCAGAGCTGTGAGCTGCATCCCTGGGACAGGAACTCCTGAGTTCATGGGAAGAGCAGTTTTCTCCACTGATGTGACAAAAACAATGTGGTAAAGTGACTAAGCGCACCCACTGTGCAGGTGTCTTATGACTTGTGTGGTGCTGAGCTTAGGAGGGAACTCATCCTCAGGAATATTCCTGCAAGTGTAGACTCTGTTTTTTCAGGGCATGTAGAGTTGCCTGAATATTTGATGCCCACCAGAGGCCATAGAACTTGAAAATGAAAAGTGAAAATCAGTATATCTCTGTGGAAAACTCACATCTGGCATGCTGGGCTTTGCCTGTTCACTTCTGTCATTCCTGAGAGTTACCTGCGTTTTAAGCTGTCCTTGTACAGCAAATCAGAAGAACATACTGACTAATTTCAAATAAACGTGTTCCAGGTGGCCATTAGCAGAGTTCTGGAAGTGAAATGTAGCCAAAATATTATTCAAATCTTGTTTTAGCAGTGTGTTAAAAGAGAAGCAGAATGCTCTCAGCATGGCACTGTTGTGTCATCCAGGCTAAGTCATGGCTCTGACATGCTGAGGAGATGTTTCTGGGGATCCAGGTTTTACATTTGAGATGAATAAATATAATACCTGTGTTATTTAGTGATTTGTCACAAGAGATGTCTTCCCTGGGAACATTTTTCTCTTAAATGTGCCCCAGTTCTCAGCCTGGTACTAGAAACTGCTGCTGCATTTCACTGCTTCCATATCAAGCCTTAATTTGAGTGGTATGTGTGAGCCAGGCCTGACATATGAGGAGAGATGGATGAGCAGTGGTGGAGGAGGATTTTAGGAATGTGGGAAGCAGCACATTTCTCTCATGCACAGGATATATTAGGGACAGTGATTCACCTTTAACAGAAAGGGAATTTTACAGGCAAAACGTAAATCTGGATGAGCAGTGGTCTGTTGAAATTGGCAGGAACGTTGTAATTCTTCAATTTGTTATTGTTTCTCCAAGTCTGGAGGCAGTGTGTGTGTGTGTTTGCTGTGTACACACATTCCATATTCTGTTCTAATTCCAGCCCCATCAGGTTGGTGCCAGGAGCTGGTCCCTGCCTGTGGCTGTGGCACTGGCTGTCCAGGCATTTCAGCTGTGAGGAGCTCAGCTCTTGTCCTGGGCACACAGATTCCCTGTCTGCTCTCTCTCCAAGAAGTGCTGTGTGTTGATGAGGTGGGATGAGGGATGCTGAGTTTTTTATGTCAGCTTCTCTTGCTGTTGAACATTTGCAGAGTTTCTTTTACATATTTCATTGCTTGAGTGAGGAGCTTCTCTGCACAGTGTTGGGTTCAGACACCCACAGGGAGCTCTGTCCCCCATGACTTGGTCACTAAACTCGAGTTCATTCTCAATCAGGATATTGTCATTTAAATTCAGACTTTATTTTAATGGAGAAAAATGTTTCCCATTTGTGTTGTGTTCAAGAACTCCATTCTTGACAGGAAGGGAGCCAGATCTCTGGGGCATATTCTCCAGCTGCACAACTCCCAGTCCAGCAACACTGTAAAGTAATCTTCCAGTGACCTATTATCACTTGGATGCTGAACACAGCACAGTGTAACAGTCCCATAGGTCATTAGGCTATTTTTAGGGAGTCCTTAATCTGCAGAGCTCTGAATTTTGGAAGCCTTTAATCCATTGATCCCTACAAGCACTCAAAATTTTCATGCTAAGAAAAAAAGAATCCATGTGCAAAGCAGTTGCTGCTTTACTGCAGAGCTGAGACCTGAAGTGACTTGACTCTTAAGAGAAATTATGTCAGATGTTTGAGGTTTTTTTAATGAAAAACGCTATGGCAGGGTGGGTGGCAAGGCTTTGCCTTGCAGAGCCCTTTTCTAGAAGCTGTTAACAACTTCCCAGTGGAGCAAATTCAGTCAGAATAAGCAACTGATGTCAAATATCAGCATGGAAGAGTTAAAAATGCCCCTGTACTGTGCACCAAGCCAGTGCCACTGTCTGCAGTGTTTTCCTTCCAGGCAGACTGTGGGCAGAGAGGCAAGGCCATAACTGGTTAAAGAACTACACTTGGGATTTTGGGGTTCAATTTGTGGCCTGAACTTGCTGTGTGGCTTTAGTCCAGCTGCTCAGTGTGGGCATTATGGGCTCCTCTGAAACAGGAACATTTCTGTCTTCACTTCCTCTTCTCCATCCCTGTTGGAAAGGGTGGTGGTGGCTTAGCTAAGAGGAGCAGATTGTTCCTTAAAAAAAACTTGTGTAAGTACTGGGTAGTGAGGCCAGGTAGAGATTCTGAGAAGTCAGATTTACTTTCCTGTATCCACTCTCTTGTGTTATTCTTGTGCCCCAAACTCATCTTGACAATAGTGATCTATTATCCACTGCTTTCAAGGACTGAGAATGATCTGTTTGTCTTCCCTCCTCTTTCCCAGATGCAGACTGGAATGGATCTCAGTGCGAGCTGGGGAAGATCCTGCTTGGTGGCCGTTTGAGATCGTGGGCAGGTCACCATTTGCAGCTTCTGGAAGGGTTCCATACTCTGAGCTCCTGTCAGACCACTTGCTGCCAGCACCCCACCTGTGATGCCTTTTGGTTCTTGGAAAATATGTGCATCCAGGTGAACTGCACTGTGCCTGGCACGTGTCAGGCTGACAAGACTGGCTTTTCAGATTCTGTTTTGGTGTTTTTAAAGAAATCAAAAAGCACAGAGCACTTGATAAACTTCCATACGGAAGGTGATGTGAAGACTTGGAGTCACAAGTGGTTGGACTGGGACATCCCTGTCCACAGGAAGAAAAGATTGAGGAGATCTTTGCCAAAGTGGAGGTTGGTAGGTAACAGGGTGCAACTCCTGAGAAGGGATCTGACTGAGAACTCCAGAAGCAGCCAAAGTGAAGCAGAGAACTTGAAGGATCAAGTCCTGAGGCACTTAGTGGCAGGCAGAGCTGCTCCTGAGAAAGAAAATCAAAAGCAAGACTTGCTGAAAAATGGACAGAATCCAAGTGAACAGAACCCCAGAAGCCCACTCCCTCCTAAGAGCAATAATGTGTCACAGGATGCCGACAGTGACTTGCCCCAGGTAAGTGGTTTCTGGGGCTGGAGTGGGGCTCTCTGGGACAGCTGTCCCCCTCCTCAGTCTGGCTTTAGGTAGATTGTGACTTGGAACTGCCCAAGTGATGGGATAATGTTTCAGGTTACCAGTTTTCAGCCTGCTATCAACAGGCGCAGTCAGCGGTTTAGGGTTTTGTTTGGGTTTTGGGTTTTTTGTTTTGGTTTTGGGGTAGGTTTTACCCTCCCATTGTCTTAGCTAGGATAACTGTGTTGAAGTGGGAAGGTGAGGCAGGATGAGTCTTTGATAATACTTATCCTCTGTATAATCACACATGTGTGCTTGCCAGATGTGAAGGAAAGGTGACATGTCAGTGGTAATTGTCTGGGAGCTGAAAACTGTTATCTGTAAATTACCTGTCCAGATCCATACAATAAAATAAGCTGTTTTCATTTAAGTGCTGAATTGGGGCAGTTAAATACATTATTTTATAGAGTCATGCATAGAGCTCACAGTGTACTTTGATGTCAATCTGCTTGCTTGAGTTGGCATCTTAATGCCAAATATTCTCTTTTTTTGAAGAGTGCTCCAGTTTCTCAAATCCACCAAAGCTTACCTTGGCACTGAGTGAATGAAATCAGTTTAGTCTCTACTCCAAATACATACAGTGTTAAGCCAGTACATCTTGATGTTACAGAGAATTTGGCACGTTTGAGTTAAGTAATGTTTGTATTTTTACATCTGCAAATAGTTTTTTTTTGAGCCTTATCTCAAAAATTCTTGTGCACTCCTGATGGTGAAATATAATTCTACTTTGTTCCTGAAATAGCTTTTGCCGTGTTTCAGGGATTTGGCATTGTTCAAAACTGCTGCCTCTGATTCTGGAAATGACTGAATTTTTCAAATCCTGGTTGCAGGTGGGGCTGTGACTGCCTGAGCCACCACCCTGGAGCAGGATGTGGCGAGCAGCCAAAGGACGCTGCCGAGAGCTCCCGGGCAGCCAGGGTGACATGTGTGAAACCAGGCACTAAAACCTGACAAATGTTTGATTTTCCAAACCCCCCCAGCACTGGGGCTGACTCGAGCTCAGCTTTCTCTCTCCCCTGCAATGCTGCAGCATTTCCACCCTCCCTGTTCTTTCCTCTTCCTAGCAGTTGAGCTAAGCACGGTGACCCCATTCTCTCAGCTGTCACACATGTGAGCAGATGTCTTTGCAGCCACTCTTAAATATCTTCTCTTGCTCTTGGGGAGCAGCTTTTACCTCTCCCTGCTTGTTTTGTTTGCAGTTTTGCATTCCAGGTTATCCTGCTGTTACTGTGCAATGTGTGTCTAGTGAACTGGTTGCAACTATTAAATGACACTGATTAATCAGCTTCTGAATGTTGCTGAACATGCAGGATTTCCCACCTTTAGGAAGTGCTCCCACTGTAATTAATGTGCACTGTTGGATGAGTGCTGGGGAAAGGTTTTTACTCTCCTTGATGATTTTTGCTAATAAGAAAGTCTGTGTCTCTTAACAAAATGCAAATTCATAAAAATAAAAACTTTCTACTAAAATATAGTGGCATGACGGGATTCCTGGCATTTGCATTTCTGAGGTTTAGAATGGAGTTTTTGAGGAGAAGGAAGAATTAAAATATCTGCCTGGGCTAATTCTGGGATTATTGAACCATCCAACTTTACCTGCAAAATGCAAAGCCAGCTCTGCAGCTGTCCTTGAACTTCAAATCCAAGAGCAGTTTAATGTGAGCCGAGGATACAACACTGGAGGCTGTGTTCTTGTGACATGGCCAGACCTTCCAGGAGGGAAGGTATTCCAAGCTGGATTGGTTATGGACCAAAAATAAAGTGACACCCATGCTGAAATCAGTAGAATTTCTCCTGGGCTACATTTGCCCTGATCCATGGAGCTCATGGCTGGGTGTTTAATGCTGTTCTTTAGGAATTGTTGGAAGATGGGGACAGCACTGGTTCATACTGGCTGTTCACACTTGAGAGCATCAAACACCTGAAGTAGGAAAGGACATTTGATACCAAAATGCTTTTTCTCCTCTGCTGCTGCTGAGCATTGAGTGTATGGAAGGCAAATCTTACCCTTTGCTTTTGCAGGCTCAGAGAGAAGGAAAATGACAGTTTTGGGAAAACATTGCCTCTGTGGGTTTTAATTTTTCCTCTTGCAGTTCTGATGGCTCCACAGGCATCTGCAATGGCATTTGCTGATGTGCACTGAGCATTAATTTCTGGTTTTACTGTATCCATGCTGTGGAACCAGGATAAGCCACTCATCAGCCCTTAACTAAGGGAGATTTTAATTAAAGTGAGTGACATTTTCCAGGCACCAGGTTTTTTTCTGCCTCGTTGTACAGTTCCTTGTCAATTTTAAAATAAAGCACCATATTTAATAGCCAGTCAGGAGAGGCATTTAAGTGCAGCACTGCTGATGAGCAGGGCTGCTGCAGCACTGCAGCAGCTCTGCAGGCAGACTGGGAAAGGCTGGAGCAGGAGCTTTGCAATAGAGCTAGAGAACTCATTCCTGCCCTCACATCAAGCCCAATGTTTGACTCTTGCTGTCACACTTCATGCAAGTGCTGGTTGCTTTTCATCCTCAAGGAACAAGGAAATGTCTCTCTTTACCACCAGCACTAACTCTGTAATGGTTTCTGACATTACCTACATTTCAGTGTCTTAAGATTCTTCAGAGATGTGGCACTTACTGCAGACAGCAAGGACATCATCTGAGCTGAAAAGTGCCCATTTTGTAAATTCAGACCAGGCCTAATTAAATTCAAAAATAAAAGAAAATTTGAGGACAGAGGTATTTTTCTCTCCAGTAACTTGGGCTCAGTGTGGATTCTGATCAGCAGGGCTGCTCTAGTCCCTCTAACAGCCATGGGACTCTCACACAAGGACACCAGGTTATTTGTCTCAGGCCAAAGACATTTAGGGGTTGGAATCAAAATTGTCTGAGGCTCCTGTGTTGACTCAGGCCAATGTGTCACTTCTCTCTATTTTCTAAGCTAATAAGATAGGACAGCTGGCAAACTTCTAGTCTCCTTGTCATTTATCCCCAAGAATGAAATAATCTGTTCTTTGCTTTAAAGAATTTAGAGTTATGGAGTAAAGATAAGAAATGTCTAAGCTCACAAGCATTAGAGGCATTTTTGATAGTTATGTTGCCTCAGGCAAAGCTTATCTAATTCCAGCTCTCCACAGACATTTGGCTGTCAGTTCATCCTGAAGACTTTTGGAAGGAGGAAGATCTCTCTTAACTGTAAAGTGGGGTTTTTTTGGGAATTAAAAGTGAGTCAAGAAAGCATTCAGATCACTGGAAATATTGCCAGGCAAAGTGGGCACTCTGCTGTGGCTAGCAGGTGAATGTGGATCTCATGTGTTGTTTGTGACTCTTATTCTTGTGACCCTTCTGGGTTGTTCCCACAGGGGTGGGAAGTCATGGAAACATTCAGCTCCTGTGCCTTTCCTAAAGAGTCTGTCTCACTTGAGTTCCTGCCTGGCTGTTCCCCTCTTTCTCCTGCCAGCATTTCGAACTTAATCTTGAGGAAGGGGAGTCAGTGCCCTTTGCAGTGGTCAGTGGGTGGAAGATGATACAGCCTGGGACATCCAGCTGTGCTGAGGCCACTGAGGAGGAGCAGCATGCCAGATTTTTCCTGCATGGATTCCAAAGAATCCATCGTTTTGTTTAAGTAAGCCCATGAGCAAGTAACCAAATAAAGGAAATCAGCTTATGTCTGTAACACTAACAAATAGCGTTTGATTCTTTGGTCCATAAAGCTCAGATGTTAATCAAACAATTCTTTTACAGTCTGTGAGCAAAGTGAGCTGAGATATGGTGAGAGGAAATTATTTGCCCAAGGCTGAAACAAAAACGTTGCAGAGAAGCCCTCAGTGCCTTCACTGCCTCTCCTGGCTTGGCTGCTTGTTCAGTGTGGGCAGCACAGCTTTATTTTCACAACCAACATTTAGTTTTTTTCTAAAGCCCAGCCCATTTACTGACAAGGATGTTGCCCACCATGGTCTGGGGTGTTTTCCCAGTTCCTGTTTCCTCGACTGAATGCCAACAGCATGGTCTAAAAGCTTGAGTATATTTCCACCACTATGAGCTTTTAATCATTCCTCTGATGGGGAGTAGTGGTGGGAAATTCAGCTCCAAAGCACTTTCTGAGTCAAAGATGGTAAATTGCTGCATTTTAAATATTTAGCAGCTGTTCTCAAAATAGAGTTAGCTAAAAAAGAAAAACGCGCTACGCTCATGGACTTCACGGTGGAGGGTAAATTGTCAGGAGTAAGGCCTGGCAGGCTAGGAACTGGAATGGGGCTAGGTAAAAAGAATTTTCTGATGAAAGAAAGGAAATTGTTCCTGCCCCTCTGATTATTTTCAATCAAGTGGCTCATCCTGTGTGGATGTGAGCAAACTTTGTGCCCTGCAGCTCCTCTCCCTGCCCCAGCAGCCTCTCTTGGGGCAGGCACGCAGGAGCTGTGTGTGTCAGCTCACCTTCCTTTGAAGAGTGATTCCAAAATAAATTTCCTCTTGCTGCAACAATTCAGTTATTACGTAAAAATGCCACTGCAATCCTCCTGCTTCGTGTTGGCCAACTGAGTGGCTTCAGGAAAAGGGAATCACAGCCAAAGTAAATTAACCCCAGTTTGTGGTCCCTGTCTTTAGGGTCTGTCTTACCCCACCTTTCTGTTCTTTTAGTTCCACTCACTGCAGTTTTGAATCTGGATCTTCTCTTATATTTGCCACATCAACAGCTTTGGTACTTAAATGCTGTAGCTAAGTGTGGTGTTAACTGTGTTCAGCTGGGGTAGAAATGGCTGTCTGCTGCGGAATAAGAACATGGAGAAACACTTCAGAAGAGAAAACTTTAAAAATTCCTGCTTCTGGAAAAACAAACCAGAGATTGTTCAGCCTCCCTAACTGTGGAGGAGGAGAAGGGCAACTTGAAACTGCATTCAGGTCAAACTCAGACAACTTTTTCCTTCACAGATCCACACAGGAACATCTGCACCAGCACCGTCAGTGCTGACCACGTTCTCCAGCCCTGTGGCACTGGACTTGACAGCTCCAGGGAAGACTGAGAAGCCTGGGCAGCCTGATGATGCCCATCCTCCCTCTGAGGTGTTGCCCACAGCCAGCCCCGTGCCTGTGAAAAGCACAGCAAAGGCACAGGCGGCGACTTCTGTGCCAGGTGGAGTCCCCACAAATGGCAGTGTTCCTACAGCCCAGAGCAGCACTGCTGCAGCTCCAAGCACTGCTGCCACCACACCAGGTGAGGACTTGCAGGGCTGCAGCAAATGTCACCTGCTCAGGCTTCTTCAAGCAGTGTGGAAAAATAGGAGATAATTATGGAACCTCGGAAAAAATACCGAGGCAGCTGTGTCAGCCTGCGTGCTGTCGGATCCCAGTAACTCCTGAGGTCTGGAATGGGACTTAGGCATCATAAATCTGCATGTGACCATTGCATGTGAGGACAGCTGGGTACTAATGGGGATATCTTAATTCCCAGAGTGAAGGCTGAGATGTGATGTGGGGCAGAGTCCCAGGAAGTGTTTTTCCAGTAGCCTTGGCACGCTGCTATCCATCAAATCGAACAGAAATCTTAATGTGTGCTCAAAAAAAAGGGTGTAACTGATTATTTTCTGTCCCTGAAGTGTCAGTGGACAGTTCAGCCATGAAGAACAGTGTACTTGGCTGTTAGCCCGTGCTTTGCTTTGCAGCATGATGATGTTTCTGTTCACACTGGTATTTCCTAAAACAGACTGTTGAAAATGCAGAAAGGCCAAAATGCCCTTTGGCAGCTCTGTTCCCTCGGGCAGGCTGTCAGCTCTCCCTGTAGGGATGGCTACGCACAGGGAATGGCGTGTACTGCTCGTGTGGTGGCTCAGAATTCACTTAATCCACTGTGCTGAAGCATTCACAGCTGAATTTCTTTTGAATTTAGGGTTCCTTTCCCTTACAAGGGAACAAATGGAAAGTGTAAGGGAAGCTCTGCATCCAAAGATGTTTTTGGCAGGAAGCTCATTGGCTGCTTGGGCTGACAAGTTAATGGTTTGGTTTTTTCTTTTAAGGGCTTACCCCAGCTAAAACTGGAAAATATGCTTTAAACATCTTCATTAGTTTGTCTGGGAAGACTAACAGAGCCAGGGCCTCCTGGTTTTGATAACCAATGCAGAGATGATGTAAAGAATAGTTTTTCCGAGCTACCAAGTTTTTCCAGGGTTTTTTATCTGTCTGGGTTTTGTTTTTATTATTTCCTAATGAGATCTGATTTGCTTTTTGCCTTAGAACTTTTTGCAGGTGAAAGACTGATGGAGTATTTGAGAGGGAAAAAAAAGGTGTTTAATTCCACTAGCTATTAAAATTGGAAGATAGATAAATAATAGATAATAAAGGTGGGGAAATTGCTGAATGTTAAGGTCCTTTTTTCCCATTTTTTTAAACTTGGATTTTTTGTGCATACCTCTGGAACTTTGTCTTTGACAGGGTCAAACTAAAGAAAGCATATTTTCTATGCATAATTCCCAGCTCCAATAATAAAAAGACAAATATAAAGCAAATGGGAAGGGAAGAGGGAGGTGAGAAGGCTAAGAGGTGTTTTTAAGAAATGTGTTCAACTTTCTGGTTATCTTAATGCTAATAAAAAGCAGAAAAAAATGTCCTTAGCCATAGTTTTCAAGGTTACCCTGTGGTCTTTAAAAGCAACCTGTCAGTTTATTTGAAATGGAATGGCAAGAAAATTCTTGAGCGGGATTGGAAAAGAAAATATAAATAAAAGGACCAGGTTTGTATCTTGAGCTTCCATACCCAGTGTGGCAGCTCTGCAGGTTTAAAAAAATTCTCTTAGCCCTCAAGCAATTTTTCAAAAAAGAAATTCTGTGGATTCTTTATATATTTGTGAAGCTCTGGAATTGCAGTTTGGAAGTAGCAGTGTTTGTCTTGCTGTGCCACGAGCCTGCAGCTGAGTTCTCTGCCAAAAAGCTGTCAAGTAAAACCCTTCCCATCCTGCTGACCTGGGTGAAGAGAGTCCCCTGTGCAGGGCCCAAGGGCCATGTTTCAGCACAGTATCTGCAAAGAGAAAGGTGACTGAGTAATTCTGGGCTTGTCTAAAAATTGTAACCCCCAAAAAGCACAAAAACCGCTTTTGCGTAGACCAGGAAACCAAAACTTGAAATGGGAGGTCTGTTAAGGAACAGGATGTTTACAAAATACATCATCATTTAGCTGGGGTTTATTCCATAAACTGAAACCAAGATGGATGTATGTACATTTTTTTTCCTGTTTTTCTTCCAATTCTGTGCTTGTCCCTTTCAGCTATGAAGGAGCTGGTGGTTTCTGCTGGAGACAGCGTTGAGGTGACTCTGCCAAAGAACGAAGTTCAGCTGAATGCGTTTGTGCTTCCTGAGCCACCCCCTCGTAAGGCTTCCCTGGGAATTCTGCTGAGGGCTTGGGATGTGAAAAGGCAAACAGTCATTATGTGTGGCATGTAATAAGGGCAGTCTTGAAAATGTCTTTTGTCAGACAGCACTTTCCTGTGGAAATTTTTCATACTTGGCTATTACCTCGTGCTGCCTCTCAGAGAAAATAGTGAGACACAAAAGAATGGAGAGTGCTACAAAGCCAGTGGATTTGGGAGATTGTGGGGAGAGATGGGAGAAGAGATGGCACATTCTCAGGGTGATGTGTGAGGAAGAATTGGATTTTTAGCATCTATTCTTGATATTTGCTGATAGGAACTGAGCTGTATTAGCAAGTGATTGAAATCTGAATTGGGGTATTTGCTTGCTGAGGAACACATTCTGTACACTCCTCATTTCCTCATGCGAATTGTTGTCAGGTATTTTTAAAGTTCTTATCTTAACTCTGTCCACTGTAGCAGTGGGAGCTGCAGAGGCAGGTGTGTTCCATGTTGTGCAGCAGCAGGGTTTGATTCATTCCTGTCCAAAAATTGCCATTCCCGTGTCTGCAGGATCTGAGGATGTGATAAGGCTTTTCTCTCTTATTATCCTGGAGCTGTGATTGTTCCAAAGCTCTTTATTGCCTTGGAGGCTGAAAGATGGGTTTTGATTCCAGAGTAAATGAGTTTAGAAGCACAGATTGTCTCTTTTCCTGGGTATATTCCCAAAAAGCCGCAGCCCAAGCTGTCTCATTTCTCCACAGTACAGCAGAATGTGCCTTGTAAATGTTTAATACCTTTGCAATTCTTTGGCATGGCAGAAAGACAGGCTTCGAAAACAAACATCTGGACCTTTTATTTTTTTTTTTTTAAGGAACCACATATTCCTATGAATGGGAGTTAATTACTCATCCAGAAGACTACAGTGGAGAAATGGCAGGGAAACACTCCCAGACCCTGAACTTGTCTAAGGTAAAGCTTTGGCTGCTTTGTATCCTGTGGTGTTAAATGCCAAGTGGAGAAGATGGGGACCTCAGCAGCCAGGAAAGACTTGTATGGGATTTCAGGATGAATAGGAAATTGCATGATGGGCAGGCTGCCAACATTCAACTGCAAGCCCTCTTCTGAGGCTCTTAGAAAAAGGAGATTGATCTGGCACGAGGGAAAGAAGAAATTGATTTCAGGAGGTACAAGCTGCCTACAAGCAGTGTGACAAGGCACACAAATGGCACAATTTAACAGTAACAAGGGGTGGGAATATTCCTGAACAGTGTGGTAGTCTGGTTAGGTCTGAGCCTTGTACTGCCCACTGGAAGAGGGACTTGCTGCTTCCATTAAGGACAGCCCTGCAAGGCATGTCCCTGGCTGCTGCTCTTAGACAAGCTCTAACAGGGAAAGGGTTGCCAGTTCCTGCACGTGGGGATTCTTAACAAGGAAATGACTCTAAGTGCTGTGAATATAAAGTTCTGTACTTGAGACATTCCTTTGAGCAGCCTGAATTCTCCTGCACTCAGAAAAAAGATCTACAGCCTTTAGTAAGGATATCATGCAGAGCCAAACCTTTTGAAAGAAGTGTGCATCTCTCTGTCAGGGCGTCAGGCTTTTGGGTATCAGGATTGTTATCCATCACCTGGTACCTCACCCTCTCATTTTGGCTCAACAGTGAATGGTGAAGAGGTGACTGCCTGGCTCATGTCATCTAGAATTGTATTTATAAAAGCACACAAGAAGAGATTTTCTTCTTACATGTCGCCTTTCTCACCTCAAATGCAATCTGCTAGTACAGATTCCTGTGGCCAGACAACCTGAACTAATCTCTATTATCACTCTTCTCTTTGCCTTTTGTTGCTGGAAAATAAAGCTTGACTGACAATCCTGTGGCAGAGAGAAATACAAGTCTTTGGTTTCTGCATAGCCAGTGTAAACTAAAACATGAGAAATACCATTTTGGCCTGGAAACCATCCTTTGCTGTGTATACAGAGGCTGAAGCACAATTGCTTGGGTGCTCCTGTGCCAAAGCACAGGAACTTGACCTTCCACTAGAGCCTGTAGGTAAATAATGCTTTGTGTTTGTTTCCAGCTTACTGTTGGCCTGTACGAGTTCAAAGTGGTCGTGGATGGGGAGAATGCACACGGAGAGGGATATGTGAATGTAACAGTGAATCCAAGTGAGTGGTGGGATTGGATTTTCTTTGATTTCACTGTCTCTGGCAACCCAAGGCAGCTGTACCATGGGGTTAGATTATTTGGTTTAGTGTGGTGATAATTCGTTGTGCTGTGAACTTGCATGGTGTGTGTATATATACATATATATAAAATAATTTCCTGAGATGAGAAGCTATTGCTAATGCACTGCTATATTTGCTGTACTACCAACCACTTGATAAAAGAGCTGTAATCCTGTGTGAATCCTGATAGTGAAGTGCTCAGCAAACCCCTCACCCTGAAAGGCCACTGCTTTCATAAAAACTAGCTGCAGTCTGACAAAAAGCTTACAGCAGCAGGAGCAAAAACTGAAGAGAAACCAGAGCTTTGAAGCTCCTTTGGAGGTTACCTTCTTTCCTGTCCATTAAGGAATATCATTCCCAACCACAGGCAGGTTAAGTCAAATCTCATTCCTTACTGTAAGACGTGATTTGCAGATGAGCTGATGGAGATATAGCATCTTGTGCTGACTGCCTCACTTTTTAGGTGGCCTGTGTAAACAGACAACCATGGCTTTCAGTAAAACCTCTTCATGTTGCAGTGTGCAGCAAGACTTCTTGTACAAGCTTTGTGGGCAAAGAAGGGCTCTTGCACTCCTTAAATTAGCAAGAGTGTGTGGCTGGTGTTCTGGGGTGCTGTGGCAAATCATTTCCTTATAAGCAGTGGCTGTGCAGCTGGCAGCATGCACCAAAATCCTTCACTTTTCAGAGCAGCAGCCACACTGTGGCAAGAAGCTGTAGGTGCTTGAGCCAGTAGGGGAAAACTGATGCAGTGCAGCTTTCCCAGAGCACTGGTGTGCTGGCTGTTCACCTCCACGCTGGGTTTGAACCCCATTTTGGTGGCATTAATTCCCCAAGATGGTCTAGAACGTGCTGGAAGCACAAATCACTGTTGCTGATAGTTTTGCAGTTCCTTGGCCAGGGCTTTCTGCCTGTGGTGTCATGGTAACAGCTGGCTTGTTGTTGCAGAGCCCCGGGTGAATCAGCCTCCTGTTGCCATCGTGTCCCCAGCGTTCCAGGAAATCTCCCTGCCAACCATTTCCACTCTTATCGACGGCAGCAGTGAGTACCTGCAGGTTTTAGTGCAGAATCCAGCAGGGCTGGGTTGTGTTTGGTCCTGGGCTGGCCCTCTGCATAAAGTTTAAGAGAAACAGTGAAACTGTCAAACACAATTCAGGAAAAGAATTAGCCTCTCTGGCCAGGAGAGCAGAACATACACAACAGCACCTCTCCATGTTCCCTTTTGAAGGGCCTGAGCCAATCTCCTAAAAAAGGAAAAGCTCTGGAGGTTGCTGCTTAGAATCAAAAAAATAATTACTGTCAGTCAAAATTACTGGGCTCTTGGCTAAACTTCAAACATGGAAGTTACTGACACACCACCTTCAGTGATCCTGGCCTGCACTAGAGATTTTCAGGAGTTCCTTTAAACAAATTCAAGTTGTCTTAGCCCCAGCTAGCACTGATTTGTTACAGTTTGGGTGTCTGAGCATAACAGAGACTCTGGGCTTGGACCAAAAATGCCTTTTCCCGCTAAGCTTAGGGCAGAGGTAGGAACTGACCATCTGGAATCTGCAAAGCAGCATTTTCCAACTCCTTGTGTGTGTTTTCCTCCATTACTGAAACAGAAAGCACTGATGATGATAAGATTATCAGCTACCACTGGGAAGAGCTGAAGGGTCCCCTGCGGGAGGAGAAGGTTTCCAGTGATAGTGACATACTGAAACTGACCAACCTGGTACCTGGGAATTACACCTTCAGGTAGGTCACACCTGGGAGAGTCCCTCAGTTCTCATTCCTTAAGAGTGCAATGTATGAGATTCCTGAAGTGTTAGTCTGGTTTAAAAAAAAAACCAAAAAAAAAATAAAAAAAAAATAAAAAAAACCCAAAAAAAACCCCACAAAACATGGAGAGAACTCCATTTTGTGATGTTCTCTCTATCCACTCCTACACTTTCAAGTAGTTTTGTAGCTTTGCACTTCAGGAGAGATAAGCTGTCCAGCTGCTTCTTATTCTTGACTTGTAGCCCTGGTTCTGGTCTGTCAGTGCTACAAAATGTCTCTTGAAATGTCAAATCTAAACTCTTCGGGTAAAGGCTTAGGAGGAAATACAGTCTTCAAATCCAGTTTTTAAATGCAATATGTTTCTCTCAGATAAGTGAATGAGGCCTAATGGTTTGATGCGCAGCCTGGGCAATAGGTAGTAGCTGATTTTACTTTTCTGTTTTTCCTGTGTTTTTCCTTTGGCCTGTATTTTGGCATGATGTCCATCACTACATCAGCAGATCTATCTGAAGTGAAATAAACTGGAGTACCTCTTACTGAAGGCTGCTTTCTTGTTAGGCAGTTGGCATATGAACTAATCAGATGCATGTTCAGGTCTAGATTTAACAAAAAGCACTTGTGTTTTGTGGTCCCAGCCTGCCTGAGGAGATGTGCTGTGTCCAGGCCACTCGTGGGTTAGTAATGCACTTCTGTGTTTCACCTTGGAACTGGTTGTTAGATTTCAAGTGAGAGATGGATGTGACTGTTGAATTCCTTGCATAATTTTGAGGCTGATAATTGGACATTTGGGGGAAGTTTCTATTCAGAAAAGGCTGTGTTCAGCTCTGATCACCATCACTCTTCAGTGCTTTCACTTCCTTTTTCCCTCTTCAGTTTAACAGTTGTAGACTCAGATGGTGCCAGCAACTCCACCACTGCCAACTTGACAGTGAAGAAGGCAGTGGATTATCCTCCAGTGGCTAATGCTGGCCCAAACCAGGTGATCACCCTGCCCCAGAACTCCATCACACTCTATGGCAACCAGAGCACAGATGACCACAGCATCGTCAGCTACGAGTGGCTGCTCAGCCCAAACAGCAAAGGGAAGGTGATGGAGATGCAGGTCAGTGCAGATCTCCAGTGTTCCACCTGGATTGCTCACTAGCTGGGTTTTTATCTATTATCAGACCAGTTTTAATGGACTGTTAGCAAATATCTTGTAGAATCCTACAGAATAAATGTGTGATGATTAAGTATATACTTAAAGTTAAAATCCTTGTGAAGCTGGTATTGGTTTAGTGGCTGAGCTGGTGCACCAACCTCACCACTGGCATCCTGTTCCTTTCTTAAGTAATGCAGTTTTAAATCCTGCTGAAGAAGATTGAGAGAGGTAGGAACTTTTGAGCTGAATCTTGGAGTCTAAATTTTACTGATACTGGCCAGACTCTCCTCAGTGCTAAACAGTAGATGTTGAAACTTGTTTCTGTGCCATTTTTCTTTTGAAGATTATTACTACTGTCAAATTTACAGAATAAGAAAGTCCATGTATCAAGTTCACAATGTGTGGGATTTGCACAGGGCTCTCCAGAGATTTTACTGGAGTTGGGAGCTACTGAATCCCAAAAGGTCTGCTTGCATGACATTACTCTTGTTATGTCCCACAACAGTGTCCTTGTGGTGTGCATAAATTTAGCTACAAGAGCTTTGCATGCTGAAGTGGCACAGACTCCTGCTCGCATAGCAGGAGTTGGTAATAACCCCCTAGAATGTGCTGGCAATAGTTACTTTAGAATCAGAGTCTTCTCTGCATCATCTGTGTGAGGATTGTTGTTAATCCATGAATATCTTCTCTCACAGGGCGTGAGGACACCGGTCTTGCAGCTCTCTGCAATGCAGGAAGGTGATTACACCTACCAGCTCATAGTGACTGATTCTGCTGGGCACCAGTCCACTGCAGAGGTCACTGTGATAGTCCAGCCAGGTAAGCTGCCTTTACCTGCTGTTGCTGCTTCCCTTCCAGGGATTGGAGGTGAGCAGCAATCTGTCAGCAACCTCTAGATCTTATGGTGACTTTCAGAAAAGCTGTTCTGATCTAGGACCATTCTGGGCTGGTGTATTACTGATAAATGAGCAAAAGAAAGCTTGTAGGAATATTGCCTTTGTATGCTGTTCTCTTATTTTACACAATGGAACCTAATTGATATCTTCCTACAATAAAGGAAATTGTGTTTCCAAACAGCTGTGTCTGCCCACCTTGCTGGGTTCTAGGATAGGGGCAGGAAAAGTGGAACAGTACTTAAGAGAATGAGAGCAAAAATCAGAACTTCTAGTTTTCAGTGTCTTTTTATTGCAGATGTGTGAATTAAATGCTCATTGGAATTCTTAACTGCTTTTAACCTCATTTTATCTGAGTACAAGGTGGTGGGCAGGGGATGTACTGGGGATCATGGAGAAAATCTTAGTGGTGGTGTTTGAAGCTTCACCTTTGTGGTGTGTGTATGAGAAATCCTGCATTCTTTTCCAGAGAACAACAAACCCCCAAAGGCAGATGCTGGTCCAGATAAAGAATTGACTCTTCCTGTGGACAGCACCACTCTAGATGGCAGCAAGAGCTCGGATGACCAGAAGATAGTCTTCTTTCTTTGGGAAAAAACACGGTGTGTATCACTTTCCATGTTCTTGTGTATCCAGATCTTTCATTTAAAACAAGTCACACCCTCACACCTCCCTTGTGTTCAGTCATGATCACAAGGGACAAGTTTTACCAGTGACCTGAATAAGACAAGGACTTATGCTTGGAAAGAAGTGGAGTTCTCTTTGAGCATGAGAAATAGCTTTGCCTTCATCTCTAGGCCTGATTCCCACTCTGAGTGTGGTGGGGCTCAGCTGTGTTTCCATTCAGCAGTGGAGCTTGGTCTTGGTCTCATGGAGAGACTGACCCATGTAATCAAACAACAGCAGGGCCTCCTAACTTGATGCTTTTGCAGAATATTTAAATGAAGTAGAGTTCTCTTCTGACTCTAAATTCCATGAAATGCTTCAGGGAATTGAAAAAAAAAGCCTATGAGCAACTTGCAGTACCTTTTTCTGTTTGCTAATGCAAAGTCTGTGCAAAGCCCTAGAAATGAAGGACTGTTTTGCTTTGCACTTTTTTTTTTTACAAATTTGGCTCATTGTGCAGTTCACAAGCCAATTTGCTGAAAGTACTACTATTGTAAACACCACTTAAGTGCTGTTATCAGTGTTTCTCTGGTTTAAAATTACCCAAAATATTAAACTGCCAGAAATTAAACTGCTTGTTCTGGATCCTGTACTTACTCTTTACATTATCTTGCTGTAACTGGAGAACATAATTTTGCTTTTTATCATGGACTTTTGTTTCCAGGCTCCTGTTTGGAGCGAGACTGCCTCCAGTGCTCTGTGCAAAGTTTGAACTGATCAAAACCCCTGAAAAAGGTCAAAAACTAACCAAAGCCCTTGTGTCTTGGTTAGAGGTCCAGATGGTGTGAAGCTGGAGAATGCCAACAGCAGCATTGCCACTGTCACAGGCCTCCAGGTTGGGACATACGAGTTCACTCTGACCGTGAAAGATGAGAAGAACCTGCAGAGCCAGAGCTCTGTCAACGTCATCGTCAAAGAAGGTGCGTCCAGTCACAGGTTATCTGTGAACAGTCCAGCAAAACCTGTGTTCAGAGACACAATAAAAGTAAGGAATGGAGGGGGATGATGTGGAGAGCACTAAAGTGGCCTTGAGGTTTGCCCTTTTCTGGAAGAACAGTGTCTTCAGCTTAATCCTGCAGCATTTCCCTTCTCTTCCCTAGGGTTAGAGAGGGATTTCTGGAGTACACTGGAGATCTAATGCAGTAATTTTTGATTGAGCATTACAAGATCTTTCTCCAAGTGCTTTCTCTCTGTTTATTTAGAGATAAACAAGCCTCCTGTTGCAAAGATTGCTGGTAATGTTGTCATCACCTTGCCCACAAACACAGCGGAGTTGGATGGATCTAAATCCTCTGATGATAAGGGGATTGTCAGCTACTTGTGGACACGGGATGAGGGGAGTCCTGCAGCTGGGGTGAGCTTTCTTTTGTAAAAGATCACAAAAATCCGTGCAAGGTAGTGTTGACAGCTCCTGAAGAAATACAGAGCTCTTTATTGGGCTGTTACTCTGTCATATCCTGAAATGTGATGATACATGGTGCTACTTTGATTCTTTGTTTCCTCGTACTTACTTTGTTCTGCCTTCCAGGAAGTCTTAAATAATTCAGACCATCATCCTGTCCTCCTCCTGTCCAATCTGGTAGAAGGGACCTACACATTTCACCTCAGAGTAACAGATGCCAAAGGAGAGAGTGATGTGGAAAGAACCACAGTGGAGGTCAAACCTGGTGAGTTTGGGTTTTGTGCTGTACCACGTTTGCCTGCAGCCCTCTGGATACAGTATACTGGGATTAAAATGTGTCATCTAGTCCAGTTTAGAACTGTAAAAGTCAAAAGTTTTGGGGGATATGGTTGTGTTTTCCTGTGGTTTTTGAGGGCTGGCTCTCACTGTTTCTGTTCTGTGAAAGTCATACTTTTATCCCTTCCCACAGTGCCACTCTCTAGTTCTGTGTTCAAATCAGAAACATTCTGGAAAGGTAGCTAAAAACCTGCCTTGTGCCCAGGCTGCTAAATAGAAACTCTGAAGATCTGTACTGTCTGCATTCTCTCTAGATCCTAGGAAAAATAACCTGGTGGAGATAATTCTGGATGTGAACGTGAGCCAGCTGACAGAGCGGCAGAAGGGAATGTTCATCCGGCAGATAGGGGTGCTGCTGGGGGTCCTCGACTCAGACATCACCGTGCAAAAGATCCAGCCATACACTGAACAAAGGTGGGATTCATCTGGGAGGGTACACAGTGAGGAATTGCTTGAGGGTTTGGAAAATCAAGGCTTCTTGGAAAGCAGATTGGATCATCGGGACATGTGGAGTTGTTGCTTAATGTTGATATTCCTGCTTGGATCAGAGCTGCCAAGCAGGTCTTGAGTGTCTTTCCCCTCTGGAGATGATGCATTGCCCATGAAAACTGCTGCTGCTAATGTCTTTTCACCTCAAACCTGTAAAGTAAGAACAAATCTGATTTGTTTTTTGAAAATTGTGGAGACTGTGTGAAGGATGTTCTGCAGCTGTGATTTGTAACTGGAGAAGTAATGGGGCTTGGTGCAGGAGTTTACTGAAACACTACACACCAGAGTGTGTAACAGTCCTACTCACCTTCATGCCAGATTAGTGGTTCATACAATCACAGACTGGTTTGTGTAGGAAGGGACCTTAAGGATCATCCAGTTCCAACCACACAGCCACAGGCAGGGACACCTTCCACTAATTCTGAAGTAGCTTTATTGCCTACACACCTGCTTCAACTTAGTGTATGAAAAAATCTTGAAAGCCAATGTAATTTCTGTTTGAAAAGATAGAAAAGCTTAATTTTGATTACTAGTTGGCCTACAGAAAATGGCATTTCTCCTAAACACGTGGATTTTGGCTGCTGAGCAGGTCTGTAGGTCAGGGTGGTCAGGTCAGTGGCAACAAGCCATGAGTGGCAGTCTGTTGAAATAAGTGCAGTATTGCACTTAGTTTTTATTAATAGGGGAGTAGTTTTAAAGTACCTAAAGCATTGAAGAAGATTTAAGGGACATACTTAAAGTCCTGCAGCAAGTCAGCAATAAATCTGCTGTTACTTTACACTTCCCTGAGTGCTGTGATGTATTGATTCCTTCATGTCCACGTGGCCTGCTGTAGCAGGAAAATCAGAGTTCATTGTCCATGCAAACCTAGAGAGCTGAGAACAGAGGAGCTAGCACTTTCTGTTGTAACATTAGCTCTCTGTCTCTGCCATGAGCAAGCCAGTCGCCCCTGAGTAAGGGATTCTTGTCATTAATGCTTCATCTGTTTATGTGTTTAAGCAGACAAAAGAGTGGGAAGTGTTTTAAAGGAGCAGAGTTTATTTCCTGACAGATGGCTTTACGATACCATTTTTGCTTCCACTATCAAAGTGAAACTTGTGCCGTTTAAAAAAAGCTTTTTCCTCTGACTGTTGGTTTGTTCTTTTTCACATACTCTGAGGGTTTCACCCTCAGCCCATTAACTCATAAGCTCACTAGTGATAATAAATCCCAAACATTCATGCATCTTTTTGTGAGTCTAAAGGATCCACAGGGCTCTGCAAGGTGAAGCCATGAAGAACAAGTTCTTCTGTCATAAAGTTTATGCAGCAAAAGCTGCAGAATACAGAATCCTGCACACCTGGCTTGTTTTTGGGCTATAGCACTTGGTGCATTCAAACTCAACTCTGCAGAAGACTGTAAACTTTTACTGTCTGGTGCTGGAGCTCTGTGCTGAGCAGGCAAATGGACCCCCAAGTTCCAGGTGTAGTAAAGTCTAAGGATCCCACAGGGAGGAAGGGAGGAGAATATGAAAACAGCAGGACCTTAAAGTTTGGGGATCTGCTGCTTAGAATGAACATGCAAAGATCTGCTTGATGTGCAAATTCAAGAAGAGTGCAGCCCTAGCTTGGAAAACATGAATGGATCAGATATCCTGAAGGGTTTTCTACTGTAGGATCAGGTCTGCTATTGCTGCTTTCAAACGGAGCCAGCAGTCTGGTCTTCAAATAAATTTGAGATTCTCTAATGACAGACTGGAGAGTGTGGCTCTCTACCTGCTGTTTGGAGAAGCAGCAGGTAAAAATTCTTGCCTTTCTTCCAGCACGAAGATGGTGTTCTTTGTGCAGAACCAGCCTCCCCATCAGATTTTCAAAGGACGAGAGGTGGCCTGGACTCTGAAGAACGAACTGCGGAAACAACAGTCGGACTTCCTCATCTTCCGGGCACTGGAGATTAACACAGTCAGTAAGTGAGAGTCTCTTGGGACAGACTGACCATCTTTTACCTTCTTTCAGCTGCCTGACAGAATAAGGGTGCTAAAACACCCACAGGTGTCCACACACTTACACTCACTGCAGGAGCTTTCATGTAAATAAATGGAAAACAGAAAATTAAGTCTGTTGGACTATTCACGAATCACTTATTTACCAATTAATTCTGCCTATTCATTGTTCAACTTCTTATAAATAATTACTTGCAGTGTTGCTGTAATAAGAGTTCACAAAACCAAAAGCAGATTGATACTTATGAAACTAAGATATACTACTGCCACTGAAATAAGTGTCATCCTGAAAACAAAAAACTGCACATCTTGGTGGCTGTGTACCCACTCATTTCCTGTGTAGAACAAACATCAGTCTGCAGGAAATGTTCTCCTGTCATTATTTTACATCTTTACATTAGCACTGTTTTTCTTTTATGAGATCCATCCTGTGAGGATCATTTGCTGATCAGTTAAGAGTTTTGAAACTAGAATTGTGTAAAGTAACTATTTTCATTACTTCCTCATCTTACAATTTTGTGGCCTTCAGAAGCCGTTTTCAGTTCTGTTTGGTCCCTCCAAAGGATCTGTTTGTTTCTTGTCTGTCTCACAGGTGGGGTTTGAATTGGAAAACCAAAACTTTGTTTCAAAACATTTATTTGGCAAATATACAAATCCTGTAACTTTTATATCAAAATGAGGATTTATTAGGCAAAATGTATGCTGTAATAAGAGTGGGATGTTGCAGTTTGGCACGAGGCCCAGGTGCTTACGTTTGCACTTCTCACCTCTTGTGGTTACGGCTGAGCTATGAATGAGCTCCAGAGGGGCCACATTCAGGTCAGAGCCTGTAGGAGGGATTGGCTGTGTTGAACTATTTTGTCCCATTTTTGCCTCACCTCTGAGTCATTTTGAGTTCACCTTGCTGGTTTTGGCCCCCAGCCTGTCAGCTGAACTGCTCTGAGCACGGGCGCTGTGACTCCTTCACCAAGCGCTGCGTGTGTGACCCGTTCTGGATGGAGAACTTCCTCAGGGTGCAGATGGGGGACGGCGAGAGCAACTGTGGTAAGTGAACCCCCCTGGGGTGGGCACCTTAGCACTGAAACTCCTGTTTGAAACCCAGGCTGGGCACAGTGCCAGCCACCTGCTGTCCCCAGTTATCTGATGAGATGCTGACACCAGGACACAGTCCCTTGTCTCACCTTCAGGGCAGATGATTTATGATAGGGGAGTGAGTCCCCTTCAGACCCTGCCAGTGGACACTCACTAAGAGTTGAGTGCATTCTGGGTGTATAGATCACATTTCTCTTCTGTCATGTCTGTACAGAGGCTTTCCTGACACAGGAAAGTAAATTTTATAATTTTCACCAACACATGGTGAAAACTCCCCAGCAAGTTCACACACACTGGACCTTGAGCTTCCCAAGGGGATCTGGTGGTGCTGCCAATGGGGAATGCCAGCCTCTAATTCTGCAAAGGGCCAGGCCTTGCCTTTTCTTTCCCAAGAATACTCCCCTAAAAGGTGCACTGTCAATTGTACGAGGTGCCAAAACATGTTTCTCTGTGGGGTTTTGCTTGCAGAGTGGAGTGTGCTGTATGTGATCATTGCATCTTTTGTCATCGTGGTTGCCTTTGGAATCTTGTCATGGATGGTGATCTGCTGCTGCAAGAGGTGGGACTGAGACCAAATCCAGGTTTCACAGCCAAGTGTCTGCAGTGGGAGGTTAAAGATTCAAACCCATTGTCCCAGCAGGTCATCTGCTGAGCCTTGGGATGTTGGGTTTTCTCACTTAAGTGTTTCAAGTTAAATGTTGAAGTCACAGAACTCTGGGTTATATTAAAAAGCAAAATTTGGATTAACCTATAAATGTGCAACTTAGCAACATTTTAGTGTTTCACTTTGTAATGTGAACATAATCCTAAATAGCAAATGCTTTAGCTTTGAAGATCAGAGTTGCTTTTCTTCTGGCTCTTTTGGAAATGGACTGTCTCTTAATTCCTTTTCCTCCCCTTTAGACGGAAAGGAAAATCCAAAAGAAAAAGCAAATACAAGATTTTGGATGCAACGGATCAAGAAAGCCTGGAGTTAAAACCAAATCCCAAAGCAGGTAAAACATGAGAACTCTTCCTCAGTAGACTTAAAATCACAGTGAAACAAACATGATGTAGGGACTAAGAGAGGGGTCTCAGAAGATCTAAGAGCTTGTCTCAGATCTGTGTATGGGGTACTTAGTAAAGTCATCTAACCCTTAGGTGTGGAAATTGGGGCTGAAACTGGCCTGGTCCTGATGTCTCCACTTGGTACCCCTGAAGGAGGAAGTGGATGAATTAAGCTGTGCAGAGTGGTCTCACCCAGGAAGCCCAAAATTGAGTCTTGACTGTAACTTCTCCTGCTCTGAAGTTTTCCCCTGGGTTCTGGTAGTTCCCTTCTTGCCAAAATTGCAATTCTTTGGTCATTCTCTACAGAAAAACAGGAATTCAGTGGCACTAAATGTTACACTAAACTGATCAATACCTGAAAACAACCTCAAAATGCTTGTTTTCTGGAGAGATTGAGGTTTGTTTCTGCTCTGCTACTCACCCACCGCAAACAACCGGTTTGTCAACTTATTTATTCTTGCTCTTGTGCACATCAAGCTGTGAAAATTTCACATTTTAGCTCATCCTCTAGTTTTCTAGTAAGCAGGTGCATTTTGGAGGGAGATCCATGAATTCCTCAGTGCTCTGGGTGGCTACAGGTCCATTGGCCCATTCCAGAAAGGCAGGATTTGCCTTCAGTGTTCTTAGCCAGCATTTTCCTGCCCGAATTGCTGTCCTGAGAGTGCTTGTCAGGTGCTTTGCAAAGATCAGGGAGTTATTTCAGGCTGGAGTGGTTTTATCTGATATATGAACCAAGCCATGGTCACCTGCTGACTGACCAGGAAAAGAGGAAGATCTTGGAAAGGATGTGCTAAGTACAACCCTGCTGAATGCCAGGGAGCTCTGTAGCTGCTGAAGTGTGTTTTTCATATCAGAGTGTGTCCTAGTTTTGTTTAGAGAAGGGGATGTGTTAACTGTGCATGGAAAAGAGTCCCTGATCCTTGTTTGCTAGTGGAAAATAACTGCTCATCCCAGTATTATCCCATTTAATGGTGTTCCAGCAAAGTGAGCAGTGCCCAAGAGCAGCATGGAGGGCATTGCAGTGACAGACTGATCAGCTGTTCCTCCAAGCACCAGGCTGTCCCAGCTGCTCAAACACGGATACCCTTGCAGGAAACTGGGTGTGTTTCCCTCCCTCAGCACCCAGCTCTGCTTTAATCTGACCATCTGTCACCTTGGAGCCCACTGTGCAATAAATGTACTAAATGTGCCTCACCACTTGCTCTCTAGTAACTAAACTCATCTTGCTGTTTCTGAGGCTGGCTGCTGACTGTAGTCTTTTTTCCTGCTAGATATGTCCAGGGAGCTTTCTGCTAACAGAGGAAATGTTGCATTTCTCCATTAAGGAAAAGCTAAATTTAAATATTTCCTCTGCTGACAATATCAGTACATGTCTCTCTCCTGTCCTTGTGCATTAATCTAAATTCATTCTGCTAATTTATTTCTCTTCCCTTGCAGGCAGAAGTAGAAGAGAGGAGAGTAGGGAGAGGGTAGTGAGATGGCAGAGATCTTCCCTCACACACCTGCATATCCTCTTACTCCAGTGCTGAGCCCTCTGAGCATTTTCTAGGCAATGCGCAGAGCAAGGTCAGGGAGACACAGCTCTCAGTGTACTCAGAGCCCCTTCTGGTCACATCATTGCCTTCCTGTCTGCTCGTTGTGCTTTGTGCTGTCTTGAGTGTTATTGTGACCTCTGACATGCCAGAGTGTCTGAGACAGGATCACTTTGGCTTCAGCATCAGAGGGAATAAGAGACTCACAGAGGAAAGTCAGATTCTGCTGCCTCGTAGATGTGGTTGGAAAAGGAGACTTAGAGGGGATGGAGCAAGGTGAGGTGGTTCACTGGTGTTAAAAGCATTTCTAACCTGGGAATGTTTCTCCTTCAAGGTGGCAGACAGAAAGCTCAAGTCCTGAACACGAGCCTGATGCACTCAGAGTCCGAGCTGGACAGTGATGAAGCCATCTTCACATGGCCTGACCGGGAAAAAGGGAAACTGCTCCGCAGCCAGAACGGCTCCTTGCGCAACGGACAGCTGACACTCAAACCCAAGAGCCAGAGAGAGGAAATCCTATAGCTGCCCTCAGGCAGCCTTGGCTGGAGCTCAGCAGGGAAGGCCAATCCCATCCCTGCCCTACCAGGGCCTTTGGAGGCCACTTTGACTAGGACAACGCTGCTAACTCGTTTCACAGAAAATAACTTCGGTTTCGTGGGTTTCTTTTCATTCGGTTAAAACTGGTTGTACTTGAATTTGAACTTCAAGGGAAATCAAAGGGAGGAGAAGGCAACTGTGAACCCCAGGGGAAGAGTCAGAAAAGGACAGAGCTGGCATCTGGAGAGGGCAGGACAGAACCACTTGGAGCAACTGTGAATGTGCAGGACCCTCCTAAGCCACCTCAGACTGCAGTGGAGGGAGCATCTGTGGACTTGCAGCTCACTTGCCTTGGAGCTCCTTGGAGAAGGAAGGTCAAGTCCTTGAGCTGTGCTCTGAGCTCCCTTCAGACTCCTGTAGCCTACCATGGGCTACTTGTGCTGTCCAACAACTTTCTTCTCCTTTACTCCCACCTTCCCTAATGGTTTAAGCACTATTTTAATGTAGACTTATCCTTTCACATGCACTTGGCTGCTCTTGGAGTGTAGAGGAGGGGGAATGTAAACACACTGGTCACACTCTGGCAGTTTGCAGGTAGGAGAGGGGTTTGTGGCTGTTCTAAATCGCTGTCAGGCCGCTCTCATGGGGAGTGCTGGGGACTTGGTGCCTGTTCACGTGTGAAAAGCTGACCTGTGGTTACTGCCCAGGCTGGGAAAACCCCTCCTGCAGCAAAGTCCTCCTGGGTACCAGAGCTGGGGGGACACAACCCCACCTTTGGTACCTGTGTCCAACGTCTGGCTTCATTCCAAAGCTGTGACATATTCCATGGCCCCAGCACCTTCTGTTGGTCACCAGGCCGTCCATGAGGCCGGATGTTTACCATATCTCAGTTATGGAACATTATGTACTGTGGTTTTTTTGTTTGTTTTTTACTTTTTTTTCCCCTTAAAATTTGCACATCCTGGGTGATGGGGACTGGTCTGTGCAGTCCCCAGCTGGCTGCTCCCTCAGGCTGGCAGCTCACTGGCCTCGTGCTGTTGTGGCTGCAGAGCCCTGCGTGCTCCTGTCGCAGTGTGAGGAGCGCACATGGTGTCCTTTCATGGTGGAAAAGGGAATTCTTTGTACCCGACAGGGTGGGCAGTGCCAGCAGCATTTGCACAGTGTGTCACTGTGTCCCTGCTGCCTGAGCCCAAGGGCAGGCAGGGGGGTCCTTTCCCATTCCCACTCCCTTATCTCACTGTGCTGCTGTCACCCTGTCCTCGGGCAGAACTCAGCCTAGTGCTGGCATGAAGGATGCCACTGCTTCTCTGGGGATGGGTGGGCAGTTCATTGCCTTTTTTGTGTTTAATTTAAAAACTGGAAACTGGTTTCATTGGCTTTTTTTTTCTTCTTCTTATTGAGCTATGAAAGCCAAAAGGCTTTAAGTTCCTCAGTTGTATTTATATTGCTGCACTACTGATTTGTGTTGAGCTAGATGAAGATTAAACACTGTTGAACGTGGGGGGACGTTCCCTCACTGAATGTAGTCGTGGCTGCTGCTGGGTTTATTTTTTGGGCAATCAGCTTTTCCTCAGGCCCAGCACTGGAGCCTGCAGCTCTCCCAGTGCTGAGGCCACGGCGTTTGCTGGCGTCACAGCACGGGCCACCCTCTGCCTGGGCTGTCTGGCACACAGCTGGGGCTTGGCCCAGGCTTCCCCTTCCTGGAGGCTCCTGCACCCGCTCCCCCCACGGCTCCAGAGCCGCCCAGGCCACACACAGAGAGGGCACAGCCCAGCCCTGGCTGTCCTGTGGCCACACACTTAACTCTCGGGTGACACCACCCTCTGCGTGTCCCTTCATTTGGATGTAAGTGAACAAACTGGGGGGGTAGGAGAGTTTGGAGCTGCAGAGATTGACAGGCGGGGTCCTGAGGCTGCACCTGGGAGTGCTTTGTGCTGGGATAGGGGAGCTGTTGGGCTCTCCCTGGTTCTGGTCCTTGGGGCTTGTGCTTTTTGAGCTCGTCACTCCTGCCTATCCCAGGGAGGACCCCCAGCAGCATGTGGGGGCTCAGCTGTTGGGCATGGGTTGCTGCAGGGGTCAGTGCCCTTCTCAACAGGCACAGGGTGGGCTTTCCAGTGAGCCTGGCTGCTTGTTACGGGAGAGGGAATTCACTCCGTGCAGCTGTTACCTCCAACACCTTTGTTCAGCTGTGATCCTTTCCTTCACCTGTGTTGCACTGTGGGGTCACAGCCCTTGAGGTGGGGGTGCTGTACTGGGGGGCTGCACCCCAACCCAAGGCTGGGCTTTGAGGGGGGCTTTGGCCTTCCCTCCGTGCCCAGCAGCCCGTAGTCACTTCCCATCTCCGAGTGCAGCTTTGTGACAGCACAGCACAAGCTCACATTTGATTCCTAGCCCCCATTAGTATTCCCTGGCTGTGCAGCTTCTTCCCCCTGGTAACCCTCCAGATGCCACCAAGCCTTCAGGAATGGGGACAGGCAGCTCTGCACCCCAGCTTTGGGGGCACAAGGACGTGTGGGGCTGACAGAGGAGAGGAGACCCCCCAGGCTGAAGGTGGGAACTTCTGGCCCGAGGTAGGAGCAGGGTGGGCTGTAGTGCCCCAGGAGTACAGCCCTCCCCAGGTGAGTGCACAGAGCCTCCCTGGGGTTGTGGAATCCCTTTCCCTGCTCTCCTCCTCCCCCAGCGTCACTAATTTTGCTACTGCTTTGTTACCTGAGCGCCGTGAGCGTGACCTTGCTCAGGAAGGTTTCTGCATTGCTATGCTTTATGATTTCACAATTAGACACTGGCTACAAGTTGCCCACGTGTGGAAGTTAAAGGCTGAGACATCTGTCAGATGAACCAGCACCTTCACTCGGTCTTGTTTCCTTTAGCATATTCAAGTGCTGGTGAAGATGTTTGAGGCAAATTCTAGTTTTGGAATAGTCTGCTCTTAAATCTTTTTCTCGTCCTGCTGAGTAGCTGGGGGTGCCCAACCTGCCTGCACTTTGATTAATGATGTTTGGTGATTCCAGTGTTACTTGGACCAAAACTATAAGTCTTCTTTTTTTTTTTTTTTTTTTTTTTTTTTTTGAAGAATTTTTTTTTTTTTGGTAGCAAACTGTTTCTTGCAAATGGGAAGATGTTTTGCTTCTTTCTCCAGTTTCAGCTGTGGGACAGTTTTCACCAAAGATTTGATTTCACAGGAAAGCAAAATAGCAGCTGCCCCATACCTGGAGAGCAGCACCTCCTCATGCACCAGAGGAACATTTATTAATTGGTGGAGTCCTTGAAGGAGATGAGTGTGGCCACCCAGCTCTGTCTGGGGCTGGCTCTGCAGGGAACACACTTGAGCACCATGGCAGCCAGGAGGGACTCGATGGCACTCTGGGACACAGATTTTTCAGAGAGGGGAGAGATTCAGAGTTGCCCTTCTGTCCATGAACAGCTCACGTGGTCCATGGGGTGGGCTGGATCCCTCAGAGTTCACTTCCCTCGATCTCACCTAAGGACAGAGGAAGCCAAATCTGCTGAGCTCCTCACCTGCGGGCTCGGCTTGATGGGTGGGGAGAGCTTGCAGCAGCCCCGGAAGAGGAGAATGAGGTTTCTCACTGCCCTGAGGGCAAAGAGCTGCTCCTCCTTCCAGCAGTTTTTCATCCTTGTCACATCCCCGGAGAGGGATCAGGGCCTGGGCTGGAGCCTCAGAGCAGTCCCAGGCTCGAAGTCTGTGAAATGGGTTTTATTGCTGAAATTTCACCGCTCAAGAAACTGAGGCAGCTGTGACGGTGGCCAAGGCAGCAGCTCGAGGGCTCTGCCCACCAGGGCTGTGCCGGTGTTTTGGTGGTTCAGCAGCCCGGGGAAGCCCCGCAGTCCCTGGGGACGCGGGTGCAGGGATTTGGCCGCAGGCACCGCGGCCGAGGCCGAGAGCAGGCGCCTGTCGGACCGTGACGGAGCCGGGGAGATCGGGATTGCAGTCGCAGCTACTCCACCTATGTCCCCTAAGCAGCACCCGGGTCTACGAAGAGTTAAAAAAACAAAAAGCTGTCTCTGGAGCCAGAGGAGCACGGTTTTTCCTCAATTTGTACTCATCCTGCTGCATGTGCTGTCCTTGCTCCGACCGTGTGGATTTGGCGCTGCTCCCCAGCGCCTTCCTGTCATTAGGATTCCCTGGATTGCTGCTGCTTTCCTTCTTCCAGCCGGGCTCTCCCTGTCCTCGGCGCTGGCAGGAGCTCCCGCCCCTCGCCCGGGTCCCCGTAGCCGCGGGGGGATACGGTTACAGTGACGATGTGCTCCGTGAATGACCCTGTGCCGAGGGCGTGGGCACCCTGCAGGGGTGCTGGTGGCTCCCTGCGAGCTGGGGACACATTGTGGCACCGCTGGCATCCTGCACCGCCCCCGGCTGCGGGGGACGCCCCCGGGGCTGTTCAGAGCCGGGCACGAGCCCTGAGAGAGGCCGGGCTTTGCAGGGGGCTCAGCTGGGGGACCGGCCCTGTGCCGGCCATGTCCCAGTGCGAGCTGGTCGCCCCACCACAGTCCACCAGCACCCCTCACTGAGCACAGGCCCAGAGTCACTCCCCGAGTCGCTGCTGGCCCACTAGGAGCTGTTACAGGCATTTTGGGGCGAGCGTGGCCGGCTCGGGGCAGAAGTTTGCAGAGCATCCCTGCTCCTGCCTCCCTTCTCCCGCTGCTCCTCCTGCTGAGGCAGAGCCCCGAGGGGCATCGGGAGCGATGCGGGGGCTGCGGTGGAGACCCGCGGGCACGGTCACCGTCCGTCCATCCCTCCGTCCATCCCTCCGGCCGCCCGTCGGTCCACGCGGGGCCCCGTGCGCCGAGTGAGTCCGTCTTTCCATTGTTCAAACAATCTCTTTTCCACACGCGCTGCCAAAGGCTCCCCGCTCGCTCCCGCACACGCCAGTATATTTAGCTGCCTCTAAGCCTCTACCTTTCCTTATATAGGAGAGGCCAAACGAATTTCTCACTCTCATTATTAATAGCCTGAGAGGAGCTCTTAGGAGGCTGCCAAAAATAGCAGGCAAACAGAGCGCACCCGGGGTGGGGAGGGTGTCGTGGCAGGCAGGGAGCCGCCAGGACCGCCGCGGGAGGGATGCCACGCTGCTGCTCCTGGCTTTTCCCTTTGGGAACCACACTAAGGTGTCTCCCAGCACCCTGCCCCCGGCAGGGCTTCCCCCTCGCCCCGCCAGCTCTCCGCAGGTAGGACCGGCGGGGCTCCGGGTGGGCAGAGCAGCCCTGTGCCCCCGGACTTAGCGGCTGGGGATGCTGGAATAAGCGTTGGTGTTGGGGACACCCCAAGCGGGTGGCCTGGGGCAACCCAGGGATCCCCATCCCCGCGGGGTTCCCCTGGCCACGGGGATCTCTTGTGGCTGAGGTGGTGACAGGTTTTCTCCTTCTGTGCGCTCTGCGAGCTCCGTTTTGCCCTCCAGCCGCCCTAGGCTGCTGCTGGGCCCAGTGCTGTGTGCCGGCTCCCCCCACGACATGGCTTTGGGACCCCGCCGGGCACCCGGGGGACGTGGGGCAGGTGGCAGAACTGGCCGGCTGTCTGCGTGCTGGGGGCTGCCTGCCTCAGTCCGGGAGGGACAGGGTTTCTCAGCAGAGATCACCCGTGCAGCATCCCCGGAATTGGGCACCGGGACACCGAGACCGGGATGGGGCGAGCGAGGAGGGAGCTTCGGGGTGCCCAGCGAGCGAGGGGTCTTCAACTGCAGCCGAAGATGTTGCATCCCAGGCAGGGTTTGCCTTAAATCCCTCCCTCCTCCCTCCCTCCCTGGCGAGGAACTTCTCCTGCTGAACTGGAGGATGCTGCAAGCTCCTGCGGACGAGCCGGAGGAGTCCTGTGGCAAAGTCAAGGCTAGCGGGGAAGCAGCGTGCTCGTGCCGGGTGTCACCGCAGCTCGCTGCCGCCAGCCCAGCCTGCTGCGGGCCGCTGTCACCTCCAGGACCGTGAGTGGCCTTGCGGGTGGGAGGTGGGGGGTCCGCGGGGGGCAGCGGGGCTTTCCCCGCCGCCAAGGTTTAACCTTCAGCGAGCCCGGCCGGTGCTGAGCCCGCCGGGGCCGGGGGTGCTGCTGGGCGCCGGCAGCGGCTCGGGGTGGGCGGGGAGGGGACACCGAGGGGAGGGGGTGACCGCAGCCCCCCTGCTTGGGGCCAGCCCGGGTGGAGGCGGAGAAGTGGGGGATAGCAGCGAGTCTCTGTGTGGCTGAGGGGACAATGGGGCCCCCCCGGCAGGTCCCGGCTGCGGAGGGGTCCCGGGTGGTGAGTGCTCGGGCTCTGCAGGCAGCGCCCGGCCCTTCTGCCTGCGGGTGTCCCCCTGCCCCGGGGCCGGTCACCCCCTCCCCAGGGAGCCGAGGGGCCGTCCGCAGTGCAAAGCAGGGACACCCCACGCCTGTGGGATAGGGTGGGAAGGGAAACCAAACTCCTGGGCTCCTTGGCATCGCATTTTGGACTCGCACGGAGGGAAGTGCTGACCACCACGGCCGGGTGCACCAGGGTCGTGCGCCCACCGTCCCGACACGGGCAATGCCACGAGTGAAGGGACGGCAGGACGGGAGCTGGGGTGCTTCTCCAGGATCCCCTTGAACCCCACTTCCTTGCTGGGCCTCTCGGTATTTTATAAGTCACTCAGCAGCTGCTGCAGTGGGTTTGCCGGGGATGGATGAGCAGGGGGAAGCCAGCCGGGGGGGCAGTGCTGGATGGGAAAACTTGGAAAGGCCCCTGCGGGGCAGCGGCTGCAGAGCTCGGCCAGGGACACGGCGCCGGCGGAGCCGGGAAAAAAAGACTCTTCCTTTTATAGCCAGGCTGGGGTTGTTGGGTGCCTGCGGGCGCGTGGGTGCCCGGCCCCGGCAGCCCCCCGGCTCCTCCGCCCCACCCCGCAAAACCGTCTGGTGCCCAAAATCCACCCTGCCAGTGCAGGGAGCTGCTCCCGGGGCAGGTGGAGAACACGGGGTCTGCCCTGGCCGGGGACTCACAGCCGGTCTGCAGGCATGGAGAATTCGTGGAAGACGGGCTGCCCCAGGCCACAGCTTCCTGGTGGGTTTTAGCTCGGGGTCTACAGCTGCCAAACGCAGTGCTGGGACTGGGGAGGGCTCGGGGAGGCCATCGGTGGTGGGGACACGCTCAGGGCTGCAGAGGTGTTGGTGGTGATGACTGGGAGTGTCTGGGCACAGAGAAGGCAGTGGGGTAGGAGCTGGTCTGTGGAACATGGCAAAAGGGGGTGGTGAGAACAGGCAGGGGTGGCCTGGGCTGGAGCTGGGGGACACGAGGTGCCCTGGATGCAGTGAGAATCCCGTGGAGCTGGGTGCAGCCCTCCAAGGTCACAGGGAGAGCCCGGCTGAGAGCTGTGGGAACTGTGCCACAGGACAGGGCTGTGTGGGCCACTCAGGCTGGGGTGTCTCTAACACCCAGTCCTGGGAGGCTGCCCAAGGTCAGCCGAGGTGACTGAAGAGGAACTCGGGTGCAATGTGAGAGCCCAAACGCTGTGCCCTGCCTTTGAGGTTTCAGGATAGGTGCAGCTCTTGGCTGCCCCTGAACCCTGGCAGTGCTGGCAGTCGCTGGGAGCCTGGCACTGCTACAGCAAATCCTGCTGGCAGCATGGCACTGCACTGCGGGGCCGGCAGAGCCCCGGGGCTGAAGTGGGAGCAGCTCTGCAGCCTGGGGCTCAGGACACCCACTCACTTTGCTCTGGGCTGGGACAGAGCTGCTGCTCCTGCCCCACACGCTCTGCCCCACTGCTCCTGCTGGGCTGGGGCCTTGTCCTGGGTGCTGGGAGCCGTGTGTGGGATCCTCAGGGCCGGATCCCTGGGGCGCGGCCATGCGGGAGCTGCTGGGTGCTGGCAGAGCATCCTGGGGGGAGCATGGCTGTGTCATGCTGTGCCCCATGGCAATGATTGGGAGGCCACTGAGCAGTGACTGCTGCTTGTAGGTGCTGTGAGCTGGGCAGGTGACGTGAGGCTGTAGTTGGCACCTGGGGCTCCTTGCCGGGAGCCATGGTGTGTGTGGCCACAGCTTCTGGTGCTGAGTCACAGCCACACCGTGTCCAACCAGCCCCTCTGCCCAGAGCCAGACCCCCACGCACCCCTCATTCCCCTATCCTGGGAGGGGGCAGCCCTGGGAACCCAGGAACACTCCCTGTACTTACCATTGTCCCGTTCCAGTGGCACATTTAGGGCTGGAAAGGCCATTGAAATCAAGGTGCATCCCCTCTGTCACCCTGCCATGGCCAAGCTGTGCTGGGGATGGGAAGCCCCCCCAGTCCCCTTTGGGTCTCAAGCCTCTGAGTTCTCAGCTGAATCCCTCCTTCCATGGGCAAAAGCACCTCCAGCCATCCCTGTCCAGAGCTGCTGTGGGGGACAAGGGTGAATGGCCCAGACTCCTGAGTCCTTCTCCTGGCCCTGCAAATGAGGTGGGCAGGGGCATGGGGATGTGGGAGGTGGGTGTCCCCCTACGCTGGCTCCATGTGCACCAGCCTGAAACACTGCTCTGGCACATGGAGAGATGTGGGGATGTGGAGTCTGGGGGCCCCAGGGGGTGCAGGGGGGGAGGGGAACAAGTTGGTGCATCCTGGGCCAAGGGGGTTCCCCTTTGGAAGTGCCTTCCAGCACAGGCACCCACCTCTGCCATCCATCCCTGCTGGCCCCTGTGGGCTCACAGGACACTGCCCTTGGCTCTGCCCCCAGCTCCTCACAGCTGCAGCTCCCCAGGTGCCCCCACAGCCCAAACCACCAGGGTTCAGCTGCATCCCAGAGCATCCCATCACCCACAAAGAGCAAACATCTACTGAAACACCAGCCTGAGCACTCTCCAGCCACCAAGAGGCCCACATCAGTTGGCCACGGCTCCAAACACGAGAGGAGCTCCGGGGTGGCTGCAGGCCCAGGGCCCACATGGGCAGTGCCTCTGCCTGGGCTGCACCGGGCGGAGGTGGAGGATGGCGCTGGTGATGGGCAGGAGATGCTCCCCACAGCCCTGCCCAGTCTCCACTTTCACCATGGCCTCTGGCTCCTTCCAGGACCTCACTGGAGCTGGAGGACACGGCCCCAAGAGGGACAGCCCCATGCCCTGCGCCCCCAGCCCCGCAGCGCCCGCCTCTCCCTCCCAACCCTACATACTTCTTCATATGCCCATACGGAGCCGGCCGGCCTTATGGAATGTTAAGAAGTATGTATTTTTGGGCTGGGACCCCCACGCCGGGAGCCCCCATCATCAGCAACGTCCAGACGGTGCCTCCGGAGAAATGATGCGTCCCTGGGGCTGGTAAAAAGGAACCAGATCAACTTGCAACTGGATTTGGTCCCCTTCAACCAGCTGCAGCGGCGCATGAGCTACGGCGGCCGCTGCCCCTCACCGCTGTCGCCGGGTTGCCCTGAGCGGGCTGGGGCTGAGCAGCAGCTGCAGAGAGCAGGACAAAGTGGGGTGCAGAGGGGAGCTTGGGCTGGGTTTTGAGGCTGCCCGGTGGGGAGGAGGCAGGTGGGGAGGCTCAGCTCTGCTGTGGAGACTGCCCGGGGCCCTCGGCAGAACCGTGGAATTTCAGCGGTCAGGAAATGCCCCGTGAAGGCACCGGAGGCGTGGGTCAGGCCTGAGCAGCCCCCGGCCCGGCGCGTCCTTCCCCCTCAGCTCCCGCACTTCCCATCCGAGGCGGTCGGGACGAAAGGGCTCCCTGTGGGGACACCACCAGGGCCCGGTCCCCAAGGACGGGAGAGCCCCAGCCCCGCTCGAGCAGAGACAGAGGCATCAAGAGGAAATGCGAAAGTGAAACTCATCGAGAAGTTTTAGAGCTTCCCGAAAATCAGCTGACCGAACACACCCTAGCTACCGTTGGACCCTCAGAGCAGACCGGACACACAAGAGGCTGCTGGCGTGGGGTGCTGCTGTCCCGTGGTGGGTATTTGGGTACAGTGCCATTTCTCTGAGGGGCGACAATAATGGGGGGCTGCTCACCTGTGCTGGTTGAGCAGCCACTGAGGCCTGGGCCTGGAAACAGTCTGGTCCCGGGCTGAAGGGTCTCTTCTTGTGAGGGGAGGGGGCCAAGGTGTCCTGGGTGGGAGAGGGGCGTCTGGGGGCGATCGTGCAGGGCAGCAAAGCCCCGCTGACCCCACCTGCTGCCCACAGAAAAATGCCTTGTTCTTGCTTCCCAAAGGACCAGGATTAGAGCAGACCCAGGGCAGCTCTCGCTCCCGCCAAGCCCACCATGGGTAAGTTGGGTGGCTCGTGGGGTGGAGGGTGTGGGCTCTGCAGGGAGACAAATCGGGAGGACACGGGGACCTTGGGGTTCGCCCCTCCTCCCCTCTGCTCCCAGCCCTCTGCGGGGCTGGAGGGGGGCGGGGCAGGGAGAGCTGCGGCTGCCCCCGGGCCCCTGCCCCGCCCGGCACAGGGCACTGGGCTCCAGCCGGAGGGAGCTTTAGTGCCCACATTCCTGCTCTTTTGTCAGTTTCACCCACAGCAGTCAAAGCAATCGGCATTGCGTTGGCATCAGTATTCGTGATTGGAGTTGTCATAGGAGCTGCAATTGTAGGTG
>VXBU01009657.1:123377-143569 GCA_013400315.1 Bombycilla garrulus | reverse complement strand
GGACTAAGGGTAAGGGCGAGCCGGCCCTGCCGTCGGGGCGCCGGGGGAACTTTCCAGCGGCGCTCAGGGGGTGCCCGGCTGCCGCCGCGGCTCCTCTGCCCGGCGGGGCGGCTGCGTGGGCGGCGCGGGGAGCGCGGCCTTTGCCAGCGCCGGCTCCCGCCGACCCCCAGGGCTACCCGGCGTGGTGCTCGGGAGCTGGCGGCTTCCCGCCTCCTCATGCCGGCGCTGCTCCGTGCCTGCTTGTGCCTGCTTCGCCTTGCGGGATTTTGGGTGTTGTTTTGTTTTATTTTTCTTTTTCTGACGCTGGGAAGGAGAAAGCTTTGCAGCGAGACTGGCTGACTCGAGGTCCGTGTGTGTATATATATTATATCTGTAGTGGGATCTCTACCCATGGCTCGGTTCTCCCTGTGTTCGTCCTGGCCAGCCTGCTTGCATGGAGGTTACCGTGCTCCTTCAGGCAGGTAGGATCGTGGAATCACAGGGTCGTTCAGGTGGAAAAGTTCCGCGAAAGTTAACTTTCAGCTTCTCAAGCGAAATACATTCACGGTTCGAAAAAACTTCAGGCTTGAAAGTTAAGCAAGAAGTTTTTAAAACAAACTCAGCTAAGCGAGAACTCTTTATCCTGTTCAGCGGCGATGGGACTGAAGCGCTGGGCTGCCGCTCGGAGAGGTGAATAGCGGCCCCTTCGTCCGCCAGTCTGTCCGTCCATCCCACCCACCCCTCGTCTCTCGGGTGTGTGCTTGTGTCTCTCCCTCTCCCGCCGGCAGAAACATCCTCCTCTGCTTCGAGGTTTGTTCGCAGTGCTCGAGCGAAAGCCCCGGCGGGACCGCGGAGTGCATCCCGCCTGCCCCTGCTGCGCCCAGCCCCGGGGGCTCCGGGGGACGGGATGGCTGCGGGCACCCCGCTCCTGCCGCGGGCATTTCGGCAGCGCTGGGTGTTGCCGGGGCTTCCTCTGAGGGCAGGTTCAACCTCTTGTTGTCATACTCCTCTGGGACTCTGCGAGTGCTTTCCGAATGCCGGCCGGGGTGTTGCTGTCGCAGTTCCCGCTCTCCAGGGAATGAATCAAAAGGGAAGTGGAGCTATGAGTTAGGTGAGGGATTTATAACTTTTGGAGTGTACGTCATTTTTTTTTTCCTTGCAGCATTACGTTTTAGTGTGATCTTCTTTGGTTACATAAAGTATTTTCACAGGCTTAGCTGGAGTTTAGGTTGATGAGAAGTTAGGAATGTTTTGAGAGGTGAGAGTTTGCTCGGATTAGAAGCTCGCTCACAGCAGCCATTACTGCCGTGTGTCAGGACCATCTTGCTGGTTGGACTACGTGCCTGTGGTCAGCGCTTGGCAGCAGCACGGCTCAAAACTGAGGCAAATTTGGAAAGCAGACTCATATTTTCAGACGGCGAGAGATGGATACTCCCAGCCCTCCTGAGCGCGAACATGTGCCGGAAGGGGCCGGTGCCAATGAGGGACTGTCCAAGCAGCCTTTGTGAGGAGAGGATTCCTTACAAACGTGCTGTGAAGTTATGCGTTAACATATAAATAACTTAACCAGAAAGATCTCTTTTTTTTATGCTTTATTGGTTTAAACAGGAGTGCATTGTTCCAATGAAATAAGCCTTTTTCTTTGGCATGTGGAATATTTATATAAAGCTTTTCCCTCATTGTGTTTTTTCTCTTGGGTGCTGAAAGTTTGTTACCTTGCCAGATTAAAGAGTAAGCCTGCTAATCATTTTAAAAGCCTTTATTATTCTTAAGCATGCTTGGCTTCCTTTCTTGCATAATTTATTTTACTTGCAGGTTCCTTGAACAGGTAACTCTTCAGCTGGACCCTCAATTAGTGTTATGCAGAATAATTTGAGGGCTGGCTGTAGTTGGGAGGTGGATCCTCTGACTAATGCAAACACGTGTACTTTGAAATGTAAAGGAATAAATTAAAGACTGCTGGTGACTTTTGTTTGTGCTGCTGTTTTTCAGTTTCTAGGTGAGCATTTGACTTGTTTAGTACACGGAGTCATTTTATGTCACTTCCTGCATGACAAGACTGTAATAAAGAAATGAGATGTGGAAAATTTTTCTTTATGGTTATACTTTCATCTCTGGACATGAATATAGACGCTTTAATAGCTAGCTAACAGCCTTATTAGTACAATGTTTCATAGTTTATTTTCAACCTGAAATAGCTATTTACTGTGTAGTTCACAACCACTGGGTTTCATGTTTGACCAAGACCAATTTAATTTTCTCTTATGAATATTACATTTAATTCTCAAGGTTAGTTTTATGAAACAAATTATTGGAAGGGAGCTTAGGCTCTTTGTTTTTTGCACGTGTCTTCTGTGAGAAGTGGTGACATGATCTTAGCTGAATTGGTTGAACTCTGGGAAAAATTATTTGGCTGATGATATCTGCTGCCTGTAGTTAGTGCTGTGGTGCTGTGGAGATGTATTTTAGGAGCATGATGTAAAAAGCTGCTGGGAGATGCCAGTTCTCAGTGGGGAGATTGGTTTTGCAGATAATGCTTCATACTTATACAATGATACAAAATATCTTGGCCAAATGTACAGAATGGTGGAAATAAGTGGTCTGACTCAGTCCATTTTTATAGTCGATGTTCAATGTGAAACTGAAAATATTTCTCCAGGATCATTTCCCCTTCTCTCCCCTCCTTTAATCACACTTTGATAAATTAAATTTGTTTTCTAACTTTTCCAAACCAAAAGGAATCATGGAAACTTACCCTTTTACATGAAACAAACCCCTAAAAGTGAAATCCCAAAGTGGGCTGTATGACCACTGCTGGACAGCTTATTTGCTCTTGGTCAAGTTATTTTTTTATTTTTATATTTTGAGTTGCTTTTAAGTAACTTTTTTTAACAAGGTAACTCTTGTTCTGAAGAGTTTTGCTCTGAGATTTTGAGTTCTTCAGTCCTTGGTAAATACTGTAAGAAGCATTTCTATAGAATTTAAAATAGAACCCATCAAGAAGTTTACTACTGAACATAAATATTTTTAGATATTTGTCTTCAGGTTTTAAACAAAAAGTGCTCTGTTCATTGTTACCAACAACAGCTGATACAAAACACAGTTGCTTGTCTTCTCTTGCTAATTCAGACTCGAATGCTGCTATTTTTTTGTGAATAAGGGTGTTTTTTCTGGCACAGGGCTCTGTTCTGGCAGTAGCAGGCTATGCAGCTAATAAGAGCTGGTCTAGTTAAACTGAAGTTGCAGAGGAAGACTTGTGCTTTTATTGCTAGCGATTTTCTGTATGTGTGAAACATTTCTCAAGCTTTGGCCAAGGATGTGATAACTTTTTAGCTACAGCATTAGTGTTTGAAAACTATCTGTTTTGTTTTTTTTTTTTTTCTATAAGCACCACCTTGATTTCTGTCTGGAAAAAGTGATGGTGTAGTTTAAGGTTTCTCTTATAGCACAATGAATTTATATAGTATTTAGGGGCCATATTCAGCCATGAAAAGGTCCATGTTTGCCTAGGATGCAGTGTTGGTGTACTTATGCCTGGGCTGGCATGGAGTTAATGTTCTTTAAACAACATTGTCTGCATTGTTTCCTAATTCTGCTGAGAAGATGTGTTTGGGGTTTGTTTCTCTGGGTCTTGAGTTGATTCTTGTTCTCTTACAGACTAACATCTGGATAATGTCGTAGTTGACCTGTGATCTTGCTTTTGTGCAGTGTAAGATGATTGGGGGCTCAAAGTCCTCATCTGTATATCACAACTTTCTCTTGTGTGCCTGAATTTGAGAGTTCCTCAAGAGGTATTCCTAGAGTTATTCAGCTTGTTGCAGGGCAGATGAATGGCCATAGGAGTTACAGCACATTTGCAGTACACTGTATAAAAGTGACTTAATTTTACTGGCATAATGACAGCTGATGGTATGGTCGTACTTTTTCTGGTATCAAAGCCCCTGGCTACTGGAAACCCCTCAGCTAAGGTCATTCCTCAAAAGATGTGAGGAAGAGGAAAGCAGCGTTTGGCATAGAGCTCCTGTGTGAGAAATGTCACTGTCGTCTTAGAGAATATTGCTGTGCCTCCTCTTTTGTTTGCTGTAGCCTGATCTGTGTCTTCCCCCTTTCCCCAGGCTTCACATTCTTGTGTAAGTTGTTACTCCAAGCAGAATTTTACACGGTAAAGACAGTTTGATGTGTTTGTGGTTAGGAGCCTCTGTTGTTGTGAGGCTTCATTACAGTCTGGCCTTTGTCTCTGGAGCTGTAGACTCAGCTGACTGGGGATCACGCATCTGCTTTGGGCTCGTTATTGCACTCCAGGTTCAGTTATTCCCTTTCTGAGTAGTTTTTGGACATTACTTATTCCTGCATATGTCATGAAATACTCAGATTTCCATTCCTGGTAAAGCTGTTGGGCAACTACTTTTATAGGTATGTCTGTGAGAAGAGGGAGAAATAGGCTAATTTATTAATAGTTAGCAATTAATCGTGAGGGCCTGGTGTTCTTTTTTTAGAGCTATCTTGCTTACCCAGAGAGATTTCAACAAGGTCAGTCATGTTAACTGTGTGTGCTGGGAGCTGCAAACCAGAGCTGGATTTTAGAACAAATTATGGGTGATGCTTAGCACTGGAGTTATTTTTTTAAGTTCTCTTTTTAGACACTCTCAAGTGAATGCTGTTATGTTCAAGTTATTTGGGAAAATGTAGCACTAAGAAACCCCTGGTTATTTTGTACGACAAGAGTATTTTGCTTTCAGTGAGGAATAGCAGGGAGAGCTGCCCATGCCCGGGATACAGAAGAATCCCTTCCCTCTTTCCTAATCTTTCCTTGGTTACCTAAAATTACTCAGTATGAGTATTTGTTAATTAGATCAGAGAATTGTATTGAATAACCGCTCTTTGTACATCCAAGCTTGCCCATAATGTTTTACTAGCAAAAGGTGGAATATACTAAATACATCTGTTTGTATTTATTTGTGGGCTGAAACTAAGTAAAAACTTGCACAACGAGTTTGTTCTACTGCAGTCTTAGTTATTCATGGGATGAGTGAATACATATGAAAACATAAATCAAAGTTGGCCTGTGTGTTCATGTGTTTAGATCACGTTTTCATGGTTTTTGCTGTGTTGCACTTTCTTGAGCTGCTTGTGGGTTGTGATTTCTTTTTCTGTTTTTTTCTTCCCTTTTCATATTTGCAGTCAACTCTGTTTATTTGCCGTTAAATTGCTGTTCAAACTACTGTAACCAAACATCAGAAAGTCTGTAAGTTGAGTGCCATCAGCATAATGTCTGGAAAGGCAACATTTTAAAAGCTGAAATCACAATAGGCATTAGTGGAAAGTTGATTGTAACTGCAGAATGTAGTGGAACTGCCTAGTTAAAGGTGCAGAGATTGGCCACTGTGCAGGCTGCTTTTCTCCTTCTTTAAAACTTGAGGGTCAGGAAGTAATTTGTATCTGTTGTTGGAGACTTCTATAGGAAAAGCATCATTTTTCATAAAATATTGCTCGGGCTCCAGATTTTCAGAACTTTTATGTGTTCTTTCCTTGCCTTTCTTGCCTGGAACCCTGTGTTTTCAGCATCCAAAACTTCTTGAATGAGAATCATGCCTCTCCTTGTTTTTACACTCATTAGCACATTGCAAGAGCTACAGGAAGACAAAGTACAGGGCACTGGATAAAAATATATGTTGAAATTTGCCAGGATGATTTGTTTTCTTCAGTAAAAGACCCCAACAAAAAGCTGTTACTCAACATCTGCTACAGATGAATTGCAGTTGTGAGTGATGTATGAATACAGCCTATTATCAAGTACTCAAAAGTATGTAGGGGTTTTCGGATGGTGTTTGTTTGTTCCTTTCTGTCTCAATTTCTGAATTGCCTGGTTTAAGTCAGGGAGCTCCTTCCAGGCAGGTGTAACAGAGGGCGACTAGTCACAGGGAACTGTAAAAGAGGTGGCAAGACTGCTCAGTTTTTGGTTTGCTTTATCATCTTATGACAAGATTTTCACTGATGCTTCGCACAGAAGGCATATTTGTGAATAAGTCTAAAAAATGCCTCTGAATTAAGTGAAACACTGATTTCCATTGTATATTTTCCATAGAAGTGATACGTTGTTCTGAATTTGCAGCTTGTGTTTGCCTAATAGTATCACACAGTCAAGTCTTGCCTTCCTAGAGGAATGGTGAACCTGCTGTTTTTCTCTTGCTCTCCACACACCCCAAATAAGTCCTGTCAAAAGGTGGAGGTCGCGAGGTATTGACCATGGCAAGGCACATTTGAGGAGAGGAAAGGAAGGGTGGGCAGGAGTTAATTGAACTGGGGTTGCTGTAGCAACCTCTCACACATTTATGGGAGTTCTTCAGGCCCCAGCTGCTTGTGGTGATGGGATAGCTCAAGAAATTTGTGTGTTTGTTCACAGGGCAGCAGTAAAAGATAGGAGATTCAAATAAAAATGCCGTTTGGCTGTGGGTCTCTGACTGATGTTAGATCTGGTGTAGAGTCCTTGTGTCATTTGGGCTCTCATTACCACAGTGGGATAACTTTGGAGTCTATCATTCAGCTCCCTGCGCCGAGCTTCCTTCACATGGGGAAATTGCCTGTGGGTTTCCATATATCTGCCTCCATCTTTTCAGAGTACAAGCAATAACATTTCACAGCTTGGAGTATCTGCAGGAGGTACAGGAATCAGCCAGATCTGTTTTGCTGGCTTTAAACATTACCTGTTAAAAATGGATATTTATGGTATTATGCAATGTAGCTAATTTTCATCAAACATCACACATGCTGGACAAACCAAGCATCTGTGTTTGATTTGGTGAGATCAGATCACTGACCTCTGTAACTCTGGTCTCAAGTTATGCACTCAGCACCTGGCTGAATTCTGTAATATTGCATCAGTGCTGTGTTAAAGTAGTTTCTTATATGTGTTTCTCTATACACCCTTTTGAATGAAGAATGTTCTTTGTCACTCTAATAACAAAATATTTTTGGACTGTTTCTTAGTAATTAGGTGTAGGTAAGCAAAGTGCATGGTGTGCTGTTGCAATCAAAGCTTCGTGGCATAAATGTGATCTTATCTTGTTTCTTGATCAAAGGAAAGAACTTAATTGGTGCTCATCAAGGGCTAAGGCTTCTGCTAAGCAAGTGTTGGTACATGCTTCTGGGCTAATCATCCTGATGTCTCTCTTGGGTGTGCAAAATGAATATTGCTTAGGTTGCCGTGCTTTTATCATTGGGTTTATTTATGTCAGTCTTGTTTTAGCAAAATGAAGTTGGCTGGGTGAATGCTTTATTAAAAACTCTGCAATAAGTTCATTTTGTCATTAAATAAGAGACCTTCTCTGGTACAGGTGCTTTTCAAGCCAGAAGAGAAGGACTCAAAGTTTTGCAGGAGGCAGAATGCTGTACCTGAGCAGGTGTCCTAGCACTGCACTGCTGAGGTGTGCACTTGGCCATGCAGGTGGGGAGGGAGAAGGGAACAAAAAGGGAAGAAGATTTATTCCCCCTCCTCTGCCATTCTTCCCCCCACTCCCCCCTGCTTAATAGGACTTGCCCTATGTAGAGGGCTCTAAGAACAAGTTCAGACATGCCTGAAGAATGTGGCCTGACAAACATGTGTGGTAGATGGAGATGTGCCCAGAGAGTATTGCAGGGGAAAAGTGGGAACCTAGTGAAATATAGATACCTGCTCTAACATGAAGCTTTCTTTTTTTCCTCCCTCCCTGTCTGGTTCTAGTCAAGATATGCATTCACATCTTCACTTGCATCCTTTGCAAGGTGCTGGATTCTGTTTGTATTCTGTTGGTTTCACCAAACAGAATTATAAAAGCATTATGGCAAAAGTTACACTGAGTAATTGTTGGCATTCCTAAGGTGAGCTGCAATGGAAACTTTGGAAGAAAGAGGAGACAGAAGATAAATGTGATATAAATTCTATATCTATATTCTTCTTCATCAAAATTTGTAGTATTTCTTATGGTATTTGGACTTTGTTTTTATTAGTGGGTGTAATGTTATGCCTCTTGAAATAGAATCCCTGTGTCAACATAAAAGCATTGTAGGTGTTTCCTTGTATTTCAAAACAGTTTGTCTTTTCTCTCAGTTATACCTACTTCACACTGTTTCAGACAATAACATTGGATAAATAAATCTATGTGTGATGGAAACAAGGAGTTGGAAATCAAACCTGCCAATAACATTTCTATATATTGCTGGTTTTAGTTTTGTCTCCTTATAACATATTAGGCATCACTTCATTTAAAAAAAAATTGGAAAGAACATATTTTTCCCTCAGTTATGAGTATAATTTAAGGATAATCTTGGAGGAGCATGTAATATTGATGTTTGACTGAGAATAAGTTTCATTGCTCCTTTGTGAGGGTGAGTGTGGGTTTGATGCAGCAGCTGGAGCATTCAAATGGACTGAGGTGGGTGCTGTCCTTACATAGCAGGTACTCGCTGCCACTGGGTGCTCTGATGATAGTTTCATGCTAATTTAATATTTGGTTCCTTACTGCTTTGAGATTAGGTGTACCAGCATGAGGCTGACTGGTAGGATTCTGGCCAATTGTACATTTATTCAGATTTTGAAACATTAAGAGAAGATGACTGAAGTAGAGCCTTGAAAAGTAAATCCTTTGGGATCTGATGAAGTTCTTTTGTTGCCTTATGCAAGTTTTGTCTTAATTTAAAATTAACACATCATTGTCATGGTGTCCCTGGTGTTACATGTTTTTTATTTTATTCTATTTCAGACAATAACATTGGATAAATAAATCTATATGTGGTTGAAACATGGACTTGGAAATCAAACCTGCCAATAACATTTTTATATCTTGCTGGTTTTGGTTTTATCTCTTCATAACATGTCTTTTTAAGTGTCTAAGTTCCAAGCTAGTTAGCATCTTTGATGTATAAAATTGCCTCTTTAAACAAGACAGTTGGACAATCCCATTGGATGTGGCCATGGTGCCAGTAGCAGCTATACGTGCCGGATTTTATTGTAGTAAGGTTATTACTGTCTTTTCAAGGTGATGTATTTGGAGAAGAATTCCAGCTCCCAGTAGAGTCAGTCATGTGCTAGGTATGTCTGGAGACATTTGTTGAGCTACCTTTCATGGAAATGATAATTTCCAGGATTGTCAGGTTGCATGTGTATTGCAGGTTTGCTCAAATTAACATGGCTTGCTTGCTGCTGAATACTGAATGGACTGTGTGGTTTCTAACACATGTATAATTGAGCATAATGCATGTAAATTTTATTGACCAATATCATCCTCAATTTTCCAAGGGTTAAGAGAGCATTGAAATGATAGTTGGAAACTTAATTATCTTTTGTGGCTTTACTGAATTACATTTTGCTCTTTATTATTCTGCCCTGTCATTGGGTGTTCTCAAAAATGTGTTAACTTCTGCAAACTAATTTTCTGTTAAGATTTAAATTATTTTCATTCTGCCCTTTATCCCTCTAGCAGCTTTGTCAGCCATGTGTGCGTGGGCCTTCCCTTGAAATACTTCTTGCGCCTAGCAATTATGCACTGTCTGGAAGTTGCACCTAAAAAATTTGTACTCTGTAACAGATAAAAAAAAAAAAAGACCAAACCAAATTTATCTGTGAGAAAGAGGCAAATAGCCATCAGTCAAATTGCCTGACTTCCTGACAAATATCTGATGGTGCTTTTTTGTGGCTTAAAAGTATCAGGGAGGCTTGTCTGGAGCTTCAGCAGAGGGCCAGAAATATCTTGACACCACTCCACTAGGAGGGTAGAATGTCTGCTCTTGCCTGTTCATCATCACAAAAAATGAGGATGTCAGATGGACAGGCTCAGGTGCTTGTAGGACTCTTCCCTGCCCTCTCCTGTTCTACTTTTTGTCTAGGAAGGTGATAGATCTTCTAGTCAGTTTAATGGTATTTGGGACTTGTCTATGATTCAGATAGAGCCCTCAGCTTTGCCACCGATGATCTTAAGATACCTTTGGGTTTGTTACCGTTGGGGTGTTGCACTTGAACTCTGAGGTCTCTGCTATTTTAGGAAGCAGCATCATAACTAGGGCTGAAAGATGTGAAATAATGAAAATGGGTCTGGCAGCTAATCATTTCAAGCAGTTGCTTTAGGTCTTTAAAGTGATTATAAAGTTACAGAGAAACGAAAAGATTTGTTCTTGGACTGCTCAGTTGATACACCTTGTTTTTTGACCCAGTTGTGATGTGCTTTCAAATGCCTTTTGTATTGGGAGCTGATTCATGGTACATGCTGGTTCATGGAAGGCACTCTGAGGCCTGGGTAAAATAATGCAAGGAGGAACTTTTTAGAAGCTAGAATTCCTATGGAAATTTTGTGGGGCTTTTTAAAATGAAGTAATTTATGTATCCAAGTAATAGCAGCAGCATCTTCTAGGAGAATCCAGTAGTGATTCCTGGGGATCTGTCCATGATGGAAAGGTGTATGCATCTTTCTGTTAATGTCATGTCATTCAGCTTGTTGAAGTCATTCAGCTTGTCATTTATCAGCAGGTGCTGATGGCTGGTGATTCTCATGATTTGCTGATGACTGTCAGACCTCAAACCGTAAGGTGCTAGGCATCGGTGTTTCCTAACCGAGTAGGAGGTTGTCATCGGAAAGCTTGGCTATCTGGCAGCTGCATCAGCTGTTGCCTTGCAGCAGGCTCCTCCCTGACTTGCTCATGGGTGGAACAGTAATCACAGTGTCTTGCAAGGGTGCACACACAAAGGAGAGGCAGATGTGAGTAATGGACCTTGCTGCAATCAGCCAAAACAATTCCACGTGGTGCTTCGAGAAGCACCAAACCAGATTAAAGAGATCACCCCATTTCTTTTTGGGAGACAAGGGTAGGCAGTTTTGCAATGTTTCTTTTTGTTTCCACTGTGGGAACAGGCAACAGAGTGTTAATTGCCTGAGTTCAAGAAAGGGAGCTCTTGTGACTAATGAACTGCTCCTTCAGCCACAAAAACCTTGTAACTTTTGAAAGGCAAGCTCTTAATTGTGTGGCCGCTGTAGGGCGGGAGGGGTTGTGGCTTCGTATTAAGCACATAAAGTTATCAGGCGCGCAGGATTCATTTGCTAGACACACAAACAAGTAATGTAAAGTGTACTGTTGCTTCTTGTGGAAAATGAAAAATTTTGTGCTTGACCTGTTGAAGGATAAGTATTTTTAGGATCAGCAGAGACCAATAATGAGTATAGAATTTATTCTTGCTGCAAAAATGTTGACTTGTTTTCCTCATGGAAGGGCCATAACCTATTACAGCTGACAAGGCATGGAAGCAGGCACCTGAGGAGGCATGTTTTGAAGGGGACAATGCTTTTGTGTTACCTGTGTTACGCAGCAGTCACTGTATAAATACTGTGATTAATATTAATATTGCGTGTGATTGAATTCTGTGCTTGTACTTGCTTTCATTTTATTCCTTTAGACGCGTAATTCTCTGTGTTGCTGTGAAGTTCTTTGCAACAGTAAACCAGATGGGCAGAGGCTTGGTGATGAGATGTGTGTATGGGCTGATGGAAGCCCAGCTCCAGATAAAATGGGCTGAAGGTTGATTTTTGCCTCTGGGTGGGATGGATTGTTTGTTTTTCAAGTTGAGTTTTGCTTTGCCAGGAAGTTTTGCTGTGCAGTTATTTCTAAAGGCTTCCCTTGCTGGGGATTTTTGCATGGAGATGGGTGGGAGTCTGGGCTGTCCCCTCTGTCCATAAGCTCCCCAGACCTGAGCAGTTTACCATCTAGGAACAGAGATTGAGGAGCTGCTGTTAGCTCTGGCTTGCAAGTAAATACATGCTTTTGGTTTCTGTGGCGCTCATTCCAGCATCTTTTCAGCAGGATCAGTGTGTGTGCATGAGACGGGTAACAGTAGTTGAAGTTTAGTGTCTGCAGACCAAAAGGTTGATGACAGTTTTATATCTTTTAGAACTGAAAGCATTGGGCTAAAATAAATGGCTTTCACATTTCACATGAGTGAGATGGGATATCTAGAGACAGTAACTTTGGGATAAGAAAACTTCTGTGTTGCCCTGTTTATTATATACTTGTAATGTTGTCCTGTGGGTTGCTTGCTTTTGAGATACTGCTAATTCTGTGAATTTGAAATAAACATTAAGAGGAAAATAATGCAAAGAAATTTTTTGTGCTTGCTTCAGTTGAAGCAGTGTGGCTGTCTAAAGGTCTGTTAAATGATTGCTTTGGCATGAATGTCTTCAATGAAAACTTTCAGTAATAATTTCTCATCAACTTCACTCTTTTGGCTGTACTTCCCTTTATTCCTTGTATTTTCCTGTCCATGTGATCTTTCCTAGATGATATTCTGTTATGTTGGTCTTACTTGGGTGACTTTTCACTTACTTGACGTTACTTACTTGTCTCCTGGCTGTTTTACAACAGTTTGCAGAGGTATTTGGACTTTTTTCCCCCATTGTAAAGAAGATGCTTATAGATGTGACAAAAGGCAGTAAGCATATTTTTTTTTTAAATTTTATTGTTTTAGCCCTTTTATGGAGTGCCCTCATTCTTTTCCAGCTAATGGTAAGCAGAATACAGGAATGCTTGGTGGCTTCTGTGATGACAGCTTGCAAATAAGTTGTTCAGTTTTCTGCTTATGGGTCTCTGTTACTGGTGCAGAGGGCACTGCTGGAGTTGGTGGGTTTCTTGGAAGTTTTAATGGAGAGAATGTGGGGAAGGTGTCACTTTCAGTAATGGTATCGGTTTGGGGATGTGGAGCCAAGTCTGCATGAACAGGGATTAAAGTGTGAGACTCTTTGCTATTTCAATAACTTCTACATATCATAAATGCTTTTTAATTTAGAAAATAAACCCTCCTCCTTCTGCCTCTGCCCTGCCTTCTTTTCCCTTCCCCCACCAGTCCCCACCTCATGTAAGGAACTAATGATTAACTCGGGTGTAAATAAGGTCACTACAGTGCCTGTAAGAGAAGAATAAAGAGTGATCAAACAAGCTCCCATAAATCGCCATCTTAAAAGTCCATTTCCATAAAGTTAACAAATAGGGGCACTGTTAGGGGTTAAAGTGGTTCAACCTGGTTGCAGGTTCTGTCTTCCCTTGTAAAGTACCACACTGAAATATTACTTCTGAATTTATGTTTCCAAGTACTTTGGGCTCTGTGAGCAATTTCTTACAATTTGGAAGTTTGAAAAGTCAGTCACTGGCTGGAGATTGTTATGCAGTACTGACTATGTGATATTGACTTGCTGAAGTCTGATCTGAGGACTTGAAGAGGTTATTTGGTCTGTTTAGGTAGCTTAGAAATAAGGCTCTGTAACATGTGAGATACAGTATGCATCCAGGAGCGAGGCTGCTCAGACAACTTGAAGTTGGTCAATACAAATAACTGCATTTAAAGAAAACTCCTGATATTTCTAGATTGGATGTAATATCTTTTTATTAATGGGCAAACATCTGCTTCTATGGTTTTGCACGTTCCAGTTTCAAACAGCCTTTGTACCCACCAGATGACATTTTTAAGAAACAATGGAAATGTTGGTAATAAGTGTCCTGGCTTCTTCCAAATCGGTATTTCAGGGACCAGAAAAGCATTGAATATTTTACAGTGCTCATGAAATATAACTTAATTCTTCTTTCTACCACATTCTTCAAGTATAATGTTAGTCACAGAGCTATACAAGACACTCAGTTTGACATGAAACCTTGCATTTACTGCTTCTCATTACTAAGTGGAGCAGTAAGTAGAAGAAAAGTAAGAAACTGTCTAGGTAACCCTAGAAATATAAACTGGGGAGGGGGAGTATGTCATGTTAAAAGACAGGAGTAAAAATTATTGCAATCATTGTTTTTAGGACACCGTTTGCATCTGTATGTTTCTAGCTTGTTTATTGCAGCAGGAGGACAACAGTTTATTTTTGGTGTTTAAAGTAATGTCACAGGTTCAGCATCAGGGCCTTACTGTGAAAGATGGCATGCAGTCTTCCACGTACATGCAGGCACACGTGGGGTGCTCCCAAATGACTAGAACAGGGATTAAAGTGTGAGACACAACTAAGTGTCAAACATTACAAATGCAAACCACTTATAAGATTTTCATCCCTTCATGCATCCGTTTTGTAAATACAGAACTCAAAGCTTTAAGGGCAGACTGTCCACTTTATATTCTCTTGGAAGAGGCTGTTAAGTGGTTATGTACCACTTTCACAAATATTATCCCATCCATCCACCCTTCTTCAAAATCCAATTTAGAAAATCCTTCCCTTTGGTTACTATACAGCAGTAATGTGGTTGATGTGAAGTTTGGCATAACTGAACTAGAGAAGAGTTGTTTTTAGGAGCAGGAGAAATATGGTGCTTACAAGGTGGATCAGCCACTGGCGTAGAACATTTTTCTCTATGAACAGCTTGAGGGTTTTAGGAGCTATCTGCCAGTTTGTGCCTCTTGTAAGGCTTTCCTTTATCTATCAGTTCATAGTCTTTCAGCTACTGAGTTTGTATTAACTGACACAAGCATAGGAATTATGTTTATTTTTCTTTTTAAACTTGATTAATTAGTTTGGTATGAAAGCCATTCCTAATGAAAAAAGTTAACTTACAGAGAAAATGATATTTTGCTAAAACAAGCTCTAAATGTAATATTGTTTTTAAAATAAGAAAAACCAAATAAAAATCATACAAAACACAAAATCATTCAAAACAAACCGAAAACCCCCACCCAGCTTTATAGTGACACAGAAAAATCTCAGTATGAGTAAAAATTGATTATTCATAAGAATTCAGTGATGCCGTGTAGACAAAGAGAATAGCTAAATGCATGAAAATAATGAAATGAAGAACTGCTTTGAAGTGTCTCTAGGTAAAAAGATAATATAGTTGGAAATACAGGTGACTGTTTTACTGAGTTTACCTCTCTGTGAAGCAGAAACACTTCCTCTTTCAGACACCTTTGAGTTTTTGACAACTTGAAGTTTCATCTTATGATGGTGCTGGTGCAAACTTTGTGTTACTGTGAATGCATTAACATTACAATTGGAATTCCAAGACTCTGCAAGGGAAAAGGCTCATTTAGTTGTTCAGGAGCATGAAATTTGTTCAAATCCGATTTTGAATTACTTTATAGTAATAATGAAGTTAGGTAAACTGGAAAAGTACAATGGTGGGTTTAGGGAGATGTTTTATTGACCAGGAATTTGGACAACTTAGGTTTGGCCTAATTAGCCTAACAGAGGCCTGCAGAGGCCTGTGTCCTTGCAGTCACCTTGAAAGGACGGAGACATGATCGTAGGAGAAGCCTGAAACTCTATCCTCTTTGTAATTATACCAACAGTATAAAAGTTTAGACACAGATCAAGAAACTGAAACCAGTTAGACAGCGCGTTCTACAATGACTATGTAAACAATTTTATCAGTATATAAGAAAGTTGTGATGAAATAAACTGAGTCTGCCGTGGAACTATATCCGTAAGACTGGTGTTCTCTGGCCAGCTCCTCGATTGGGACCCTTGCTTCAGGTGGGAAGCTGCCTTTTTGTAAGTTTGACTTCATGTCTGCTGCTTGTTACTGGATTTAAGAAGATGTGAGGGTTGAAGTGAAATCTGCCAAAGGACATACCATTTTGTAAGGAGTTAAAAGTTTTTTTTTTTTTCCAAATATTTTTTTGCAAGCAGTGCAACCCTACATCCTTTACCACGCTCTACTCCTCACTGTCCTCTCTTTTGTAGCTTTCATTGTCTTTTGTCCAATATCCTATCAATTATTAAAGAGCCTTATATTCCTTAAATCCATGCTGAGTGCAGTCTTGCAACTGGTTGCCCCTTGTATNTTTTTTGCAAGCAGTGCAACCCTACATCCTTTACCACGCTCTACTCTTCACTGTCCTCTCTTTTGTAGCTTTCATTGTCTTTTTGTCCAATATCCTATCAATTATTAAAGAGTCTTATATTCCTTAAATCCATGGTGCTGAGTGCAGTCCTGCAACTGGTCACCCCTTGTATGGCACTTGTAATTCCCCGAAGCTGTGCCTAAACCTCTGCCTTGCATGGTGTCATTTGCTGCTGGGTGGTACACTAGTGTGCCAGGGATGGGGAATGTTGGTCCAGCCTGCTATTTGCAGTGTTTCTCTGGTGCCCTGNAATATCCTATCAATTATTAAAGAGTCTTATATTCCTTAAATCCATGGTGCTGAGTGCAGTCCTGCAACTGGTCAACCCTTGTATGGCACTTGTAATTCCCCGAAGCTGTGCCTAAACCTCTGCCTTGCATGGTGTCATTTGCTGCTGGGTGGTACACTAGTGTGCCAGGGATGGGGAATGTTGGTCCAGCCTGCTATTTGCAGTGTTTCTCTGGTGCCCTGGCATGCCTCCCAGAATATGCTCAAATACAGTCAGAGCATATGGTGAGACCCCACTCGTCACCTGTAGTTTTCCTTGCTTTTGAAATGGCAAAAACCTGTAGTTTTCTGGCAAGGGGCAGGTAGTACGGTGCAGGGAGGTTGGATCAAGAGACTCCACCATGGTGACTTCCAACTTTACCTGTTCCGTGATTCAGAAGTGAGAAAGAAGGGGACCCAGGGGCGTTGGAGAGAGGAGTGAGACAGACAGTGGGAGGAATGAGACTAAAGAGGTGGTCTTCAGCCACACATCATGAACTACAGACTGAGTCCAAATTCCATAATTTCCACAGCTTCTAGAGTTTTTGCCTCTGGAGACTGAAACAATTTCCTATTCCTGCTATGGATTAAGCTGCAATATGTATCCCACTTGAACAATAAAACAAAATTAAATTGTTTCCTTTAAGAAAAAAAAAAAATCTGGTTCTTGTAATCTTGTGGATGACTCCACAGCTAACGTTGGAACTATATTATGTTCAGTGCTATTATACTTCTGTAAGCAAAATAATAGTGTTTTAAAGACTTTTTTTGTAAAAATTCTCCTGTAAAATGTGTGTGTTAGAATAGTGGTATCAAAAAGAAACCACACAACAAATTCGGCATAGTTGTGTGAGCTGGAAAATTCTGGGAAATATATTTCCTCTGTGGTTGCATTGATTTAGTGAAAACATATGAATCAGTTAGTAGCAGCAGTAAGATTTCTTTTGGGCTTCTCTTTGGAGCTGTTAATGGGTGTGAGGAAGTACAAATGTCTAAGTGGGATCTGCAGTCAGTCTAATGAGGAGTGCATGGTGGGGGCTCACAATGCACGAGTCAGGTCTCAGATAGAGAAGCTCTCCTGGTGAGAGTTGTGCCATTTTCTGCTGTCTGTGCTCCACCCCCTGCATCTTTCTGCCCTTGTGTTTTGCAGTAACTCCACAACAGAGATGGCAGATTGGGTTGTGTCTTCCTATGTGTTTTTCCAGTTTGGAGCCCATTATACTGGCTGAAGCTGCTGCTGAGCTTCTAAAGTCCTGTTACAGTAGTTGAGGCACAGGCATCCTCATGGCTTGCCTTCTGCTTGCAAGAAGTTGATGGTTTGTGGCCAGGACAAGTCTCTCTGGTGGTGTGGGGGAGCTTTACCTCATTTTTTGGTAAAAGTGAATTGTCAGTAACCAGCTGTAACATCTTTGTGCTTTCTGGGATCTAGTAAATCTTTCATGTTGTCCTCCTGCGTGAGACCTCCGTACTGAGAGAGTGAGTCAGGAGGCTGGACCAGCGTGAAGCTGAAATGGCAATTGTTCTCCCAGCCCTGTTCCTGTTGCCACCTAGCTGCAGAAGGGATCCAATGCTGTTGTATGCCCATGGGTGCTTTGTTTCTGTAGCAGTCATGCTATGTGCTCTGTACAGGAGGGAACACATGGTGAAGGGGATTGATTCCCTATAAATCCAAGCACTGTATGGAGGGAGGAACAAAGGCCTTGTTTGCAGATTTTTCTCAACTGCAACTTTCAATGCTCAGATACCACTGTGCTTTCCTGTTGGCCAAAACTTTCCTGTGCCTAGGCAAAGCTGTTATTTGCATCAATGAAGCAAAGCAATTTTTCGGTGAGTGACTATAGATCTGCAAACTCCTGTTTAAGTACAATTTAAAATGTCTCAGCCAGCATGTCTTAGTGTACTTAGTGTGAAAAAAAAGCCTTAGAGAAAAATGAATACTGGAATCATCTGGTTTTCTCCACTTTTTGCTTTTGATTTTACCACTTGCCTTTTTTTTTCTGCTGGAGAAAGACTTAGGGGTTTTTTGAGTTGTTGGGAAACAACTTGTGGGTATCCAAGAGGAATGTGGTTTTCAAAACCCGGGGTGGAACAGATTCCCCATATTGAAACTCTGGTGAAAGTTTCATTGTCAGAGTTTTGACACAGTACGTGAGGGTGATGTGTTATCACTAACAGTCTATAGGACATATTAATATATTCTGATGTATGTGAAATAGTTCCATACTCACTGTGTGAGCGTAGTGAAACTGCGGTATGCTGATGTAATAAAGTAACTAACTGCTAGTGATGGCCTGTTTAAGCAAAATCTTTGGTTTAGTCGGCGTATCAGTTGCAAACCGCTAAAGAAGAGAATCCTCTAGGATGTAGGAAGAAGCTGGCAGTATTTTAATTTGTGTTGCATCTCTCTCAGTACAGGTATTTGGTTGTCTTTCTTGCCTCACATAATGTATGCAACTGTAAAATCACACCAAGTGATTATCCTTCTACTGTGCTAAAAGATCTGTATTTGTTGACACTGTCGGTCATGTCTTTACCAGCAAAATTGTTTTATTATGTTGTGACAAACACTAGGTTTGGTTCAGTGGGCGTGATGGCTATCAAAAGTTTGCATGAATTAGTTCAAGAACAATCTTCTTTTGTTTATTGAAATGTGCATTTTTCTGCCATTGCAGTAGTCTACTACAGTATGCTGTGCGTACCTCTGTGGATTCAAAGTAATTTTTTGTGGGGATATAAGTTGGTTGCTAGATGTAATGGTAAAGAATTAGAATGAGAGAGAATAACAACATCTGGGTCATGCTGGCTGAGTGCTTGTGTGTCAATTGAGAGCCATTCTAAATCCATTTAACTACCACTGTTTTAAATACAACCAACAGACAAGTAGGCACACCTTTACATGTACCAGTGTGTATTGGGACAAAAAAGGATATTTCCTTGTTTCAGTTTGGAGTTCATAGTAGTTCTTAAGTGATACTGGAGCAACAAATGTTTCTTAAATAAAAGGGCCTCATTACAGCTACAACATATGGCCATTGTATTTGTTTCATATTGCCTTGCTTGTGTTGCACCCAGCAGATGAATACAAGTTGCACCTTGCCACAATTAGGATATTGTTTTTATGTGAAGTGGGGGAGGATATTGTCAGAAGTGTCCCTGAAGCCATCCTGTGGCATTAGCTAGGAAGCTATTTGGGCTTTTCTGCCTAAAGCAGGTGTGTTCTCTATTTTAATGTGTTTGCATGCATATGCTGAGTGTTGGCTTTCATTACATGTTCTGTTGGAACTGGGAGTGCCAGGTCTGCACAGAACATATGGATATGCTCTGCTGCCGTCTCATTCATGTAATGTGCCAAACAAAATCTGTTAAAGCATGGAAAGATTGATTTTGCAAAACGTAGCTGGTCAGTGAGTGATGCAGTTGATCCTTAAAAGAGAAAACCAAAGCGTGAGTGTTGCTCTGTGTGAAGCTACTGCATCATATGGAACTTAGTCCCTGACGCATACACCAAGGTCAGCAGGAAAAAATAGTGTGCATCGGTTCTCTTCTTTTTTCATCCTTCATCTTTCTCTGGTCAGGACTCCTTTTTCTGGTGGTGGCTGGGATTAGCAACGAGTTACAGCTGATATGTTGGCAGCAAGAGATGATGCTGCTGGGTGTTTGAGTACGAGCCCTTGTTTGTAGTTCCTGTTGTTTCTTGGAAGCCCATTTTTTTTTCCCAGCATGAGTACTTGGGGTAGCACTGTGGAGTCTGGCTGCCTGGGGCTGAATTGTAACTCCTGAACAAGGGGGTGTCCCATCTCTTCCCTCTCTCTCCCATGTGAGAGAGAAGAGCCAAATGATACTTAATGGCTGAATATTCATAGATCAGTCAGTCTCTTAGGGAAGTGGGTGATACCAGTGAATGTGATGGCACCAAAGCCACATGGGGTTGTGGCCTAGGGCCACACAGCTTTGCACAGATATCCAGTCCAGTTCTGCTGGTGACAAGCATGACTGCATGTGTATTCTTATACCTGCCTTCAGATTGGTGGGAATGTAATAAAACTTTTTTTTTTTTTTTTTTTTTTTTTTTTTTCTGGTTTTCACTTTCTGGCCTCTTTTTTTT
>VXBU01009657.1:111527-122254 GCA_013400315.1 Bombycilla garrulus | reverse complement strand
TTTTTTTTTTTTTTTAACTGGTCTGTAAAAGCTTTGGTTTTATCTTTGGCTGAAATTGGTATCACAATTCAATATTAATGTATAGCTTTTTCTTCTTCCTCTCTACCTCCCCAACTCCAATTACTCTGTATATAGTTTTGCCTTTTGGGGAGAATCTTGTGTCACTATTACAGAAAATATTAAAACCAGGAATAGCTTTCATGAGTTGAGAGAGACAGTTTTCTTAAATCTTAGAATAGGAGCTTACCCTTACTGTGAGAATGGTGAGGCACTGGCTCAGGATGCCCAGAGAAGCTGTGGGTGCCTCATCCCTGGAAATGTTCAGTGCCAGGTTGGATGGGACTTATATCCACCTGCTCCGGTTGGAAGATGTCCCTGCCCATACTGGGAGGGTGGAGGGAGGGATGTGGAAATAGATGATCTTTAAGGTCCCTTCCAAACCATTCTGTGGTTCTAAAAGTAATTTAAAAGGAAGCTGCCATCTACGTTTTGGTGCTGTGTATGGCACAACTGTGATAGTCCTGTGTTCTGTACTGCCTAGCTAAGTGTGCTGTGAAGAATGTTTGCCAGAAAGGGGTAATTTAAGCAATATCAGGAAAGATTACACATTGTATTTCCTCTTGTAGGTTTCCTCAAGCCTTAAACCATCTCTGAGTCTGTTAGGGTCAGACTTAACTTCTGTGGCACTTTGATGAGCCTCTTCACCTTTCCCTGAACCTGTGTATGATGTTGAACATTTATTGCATACTGCTGTGTGAAGAATCACTCCTTTATTACTTGTTTGGACTTGTTACATGCTTGCTTCACTCTCTGATTCCTGTGTTGGAAGAGATGATGAGCAATGGCTGTTCTTTCTGGCCACTTCTGGTTTTACAGGCCTTTATCATGTCCTTCTCCCCAAAGTATTTTCTTCTGTAAAACTTATTCCCTGTCTGCTTAGTTCATTGAAAATATTTTTTGAGGAAAATTTGAGTGATGTTTTCTGGCTTTTGTGGAAACAAGTCTTGCCTTATAAAACTTCTGGAATAATGAAAGGGTTCAGCAAGCTGTTTTGACTCTTCCTGAACATACTTCATGATTGTGAAGTGCTAAAACTTAAGAGTTATCTTCAGATTTACTGTCTGGACCAAGGTAGTAGGCACTGCCAGAATTGTTGCAGTCGGTGGCTTTGTGGGAAGGACTGATAAAAAGTGTAGCATAACACAAGGAGTGTCAGTCTGAGATTGTATCTATACTGAGTAACTAAACTTTAAACATAGTCTCTGTTTCCCTTCTGGTCAGGATAGTTTACAACCTAAATTTACCCACAAGTTCTTTAATTACAAGGCAAAGCTTTCAGTTTTGTGTTAAAAAGAAAAGTAAAAAGCGAAGGGATTTATAGATGGATTTGAATGCAATGAATGGATTTATTTTGAGGTAATATGAATACATGACTATGGAACCTGTTTTTCCAGGCTGAATATATTAGTTTAAAATACTGAAAATAGAAACATGTTGCAAAAGCCTTTCTGTGCAACTGGCAGTCACGGGGGATTACAGAGGGGACAGTAAAGCGCTCATTGTCGAGGTTGAAGGCTTCACTATTTCCCTCTGTCCTGCTGTGACCTTAATGAGAGAGCTGCCCTTTGCATCCCAGCTGGCAGGCAGAGCCCAGCAATTTGTCTGGTACCATCCCTGTGTGATGGGGGAGATATGGATCTGCCAAAATATATGTATATGACGAGAAACTTTTGTACCATTGTAGCTCATCTTGTCAATGCCTGTCCTCAGCAAAGCTGTACCCAGTGCCAGGTGAGGCAGCCCATTGTACCTGCTTCATCAGAGTGCAGGTGCTCAGAGAAAACCACAGAAGAGTTGCTTACAATTGACTACGTGAGGAGAGCTTACTTTATAAACAATATGGTTAGGCAGGTGGCATTTTTCCATGGTGATAGTAAGTAGCTCTTGCTCTTTGATTCTGTGTTTTGTTTTTTAAGTGATTGATACTTCAGATGGTGACAGTGTTATGACTAATTGTGGAATTACATGACAGTAAAAAGTGCAATGAGGAAGTTTTTTCATGTTTGTACTGGACAATAATACAAAGATCTCTTGAAGGCATTTTCTTGTAAAACTATGACCTTTGAGCTCTTTTCTGGCCCCTAAAAATATCTCACACTAGTTGATAAGTAAACTTTTGTTTCAGAAACTTTTGGAACGATTTATGTGAAAACATTGGTGATGGCTAACAGTCAGGCATGTGGATCCTAGGAAGTCAGTTCTTACCTAGGCTCAAATTATTAGCGGAATAAGTTTCTACTGACTGCTCTAGATGTAATTCTTTATCCTTGCTTTTAAAGAACCTTGAATTCCTCTGTTAAAGTCATTCCTGGTTCTGTTTGTAATACTGCAGGAGGAGAAAGGCATCTGTGAGGTTACTGTGTAAAACCTTCCCACTGTGTTCTATATTAAAGAAAACGGCATGTTTATTTTCTTCTCCTTGAACTTTTCTTATTTATTTTTCCCCTGTATCTGTCCTACTGAGCTACTTCAGCTTTCGGCTGCCTTGCAGACCCTTTTTCCTTATTTTCATTTGCCTTCTGAGGTGCTGGTTCATCTGCTTAGGAAGTAGTTATTTTCTCTTTCTAGTGTTCATTTGCTGCCTTGATTCCCTCTTGCTTTATCTTTGATTAATTTCTTCCAGTCCTGGAAATAGAGGAAACGATGGGAGGAAGCTATCACAGTAACTGTTACAAAATGATGTGGAATGTAAATGACAGTATACTGTGGGGTATGCCAGAGATTCTCTCAGAACTGATTATCTTTCAAGGCTTGAGAGGGATGAAATTGATTTGTGCAGGGCATCTTTGGATACTAGAAGTGCCAACTGTATAGACCCTGAAGAGAAGACCGAAATAAGAGTGACTTTTTTAGATGGAAAGGCTAGTTGTTTTAAGGTGATGAGGCAAAGATGATTTTGGCAGAGGAGAGAACATGAAGATAATAACGCTTTGTTTCCTTGACGCAGCGAGCAATGATCCCCATGTTCCTGCTAGGTGAAGGAAAAGAGTTGGCACTTGTGAGTTCTTCCTCTGTTCAAGTGGCTTGTGCTCCTTCTGTTTCCTGGTGTCAACTTCTGGCATTTTATGAGCTGTCCTGAGAATCCGTTCAAGCTCTTTGAATGTACAGAAAATAATCCCTGTCACATTCCAGCTTCCCCTCCCCGTGCCTTCCTCAGTCCCTGGCCCTGTCTATCTCCTCTTCCTTGCTCTCCGCCCCCTCTGCCCTGCTATGTCGGAGTCTATAGACTCTGTCTTGACTGTGGTATCACAAGAAAAGGGAGTGAGGGAGGAAAAAAGAGGTGGTGAGTCGGCTGTGCCTGTAAGGGATTAATTAATTGTTGCTTTATGGTAGGTAAATTGTTTGAGAGTGTCCAAGCAGAAATTGAACAAAAAGTGTGAAACTGCTTAATGACTGCTCACAAAACACACCTCTCTAGTTTTTGGGGAGTCAGGTATGCCGCTCCTCGGTGACTGAGACATCTCTCAACTATAGAAATGTTAATTCTCTCTGAATAGAAAACCCAAGCCTCACCCTTTACTCCCTCAAAGTTGTTCCTTTCTTCCCCTCAATTCTTATGCAAAGTAACTTTCTTAATTGTGGAAACAGGCTGAGATTGGTATCAGTGCAAATCCTTAAGTGTAAAGTCTATCCTCATGTTTTTGCCTGAATGCAAGGTATTGAATGATTTCAGGGGTCTTTTTGTGGTGGTTATTTTAGACAGAAAAGTCTAGACAGTTCTTAGGCTCTGTTGCATATCTCTACACCTGCCAAAATTTGGGAGTTCTGTTCGAATTACAGTACTGTTCCTCAGAAACGTTTTCACAACGTGCATAGCACTAACTGAATTAGTGTGTCTCTCTCACTCCCTCTCCCCCCAAAAAATCTCTGCTACTAGTGTTCTAAAACCGGAACAATGTTCTGCAATTACTATTTTTATTTCTGCCTTTCCTCATTCTCTAACAATTACATAAATAGAAAGGACATTCTTTTGTTCATGGATTTGCTGTATGTGCAAGAAATAATGTCAAGTGTTCACACACGTGATTGAGACAAATGCTTTTAAAATGCACGGAACCTAAATTTAATAGATTAGCTTTGAGAAAGGCTCTTCAGTGGATAAAGGAGATAAATATAGGTACCTTTTTTCAATGTCCATCCTAATTGTATTTTTTCAGAAATACAGAAAACTACTTTCTGCTTGAACTTGCTAATATTGCACCTTTGAAAATGACCTGGCATGTAAGAAAGTATCTTTATAAGTAATGTAAGAAATTATCGAAGTAGTGTCGACTTGCTTTTTATAGTTTTTAGTTTGTCTAAGTTCTTCAGCAATATCCAGAAATTGCAATCAGCAATACCAAGTCTCCATAAGGCTCTGAAGTTAATGGAAAAAATACATGGAAACAATATAGATATTTGGAAGAGGGGAAAAATGAGCAGTTCATTTAGACTACTAGTGACATTTGAATGCTGATTTAAAAGCGTTCCTTAAATATTATTAAAATTTATTGACTTGGGAGGAAAAAATTCATAACACATCTCCTTTCCCTCTTCGAAGTGTGGTTTGCACATGTTTTTTATTTGCATATGATTAATAATTTCATTCATATAATGTAAAAATTAAACTATGGGCTATAAAATGCGATTGAAATCTCAATTTAAATGTTTAATATTTTCCCTTGGGTTTCTTAGTAAAACTAATAAGTCTTCCTAATGTTGGTAAGCTCATCTTAAACTATCTACCAATACAAGAGTTTGTGGTTCTGACTTCAATTCCTGCTTTGTATGGGTTTGGTCATTTATCTTAAATATGTGTTTAGCTGAGCAGTTATACCACTGTGTTGGCTATTTTGAGTCCACATTTGTGCAGTTTTGTAATATCTTGTTTTATAAAATATACTCCTACAGTGTGATTATAAAAGTACTGTTTTTAAGGGCTCTTGATTAAATTTTTTTATTAAAAGTAGCCCTTCAAGTTTTTAGTAAACCTTTAAGAATGGGCAAGCATGGGTTAAAAAAAGCACAGGCAAACTAAAAGCCACAGTTGTATTTCTTGGGGATTATATCTCCATGTTTTAGTATAGAATGAAGTTCTAGAAAGGATAGAGGCAAAAACCAAACTTCATTAAAAAAACTTAAAAGATAAAACCTTAACTGCATGCTGAATTAAGTGTTTTATTTTAGGTGTTTGTGTAGTTTTTAATGGAAACTATGGGCTTACAAGGGCAAATTATGGGAAACAGTGGTGTGTGAGGCAGCAATAAAAATTGGGAATGCCAAATATGTGCACTGTATGTCAGCCTTGGTTGTGAATTTGTTTGAAAAAGTAAATTGCTAAACAATGAAGGCCAGTTATTTTTTTAAATTATTTTTCCTGGGAAAAGAGATTGTATAGCCTAAGGGGGAATTCAGTGCCTGTGGGAAAGAGAACAGTGGGCTCAATTTTCAAAATTTGTTCGGCTTTGCCAAGACATATGGGAAGAAACAAGAATGCACCCTGAACAACTGTAGCCCTGGGAGACCCTGCTAGTCTTGGATGTGGGTTTTCCCCTTCATAACTACGCTCAAAAATCAAGCTACATGCTCTGGTAGTTCTGCATGGGGAGGAGCCAGGCTTGTTCAGCCAGATGTTGATTTACTCTAATAATTAAACCTGCCCGAGTCATGTAAAGGGGTGTCTGTCCTCATTAAAGGAAACATTGGAAAGGCAAGTGGTGTGTGTTTAGTCAGCCTGTGCCTTTGGGAGCCCATCCTCTGCTCATGTACTGCGAGCAGGCACTGCGAGGAAGCACTGGCTGCTCGTGCCGCTGTTTGGATGTGAGTGTGTTCCATGTGACTCCTCAAATCTCCTTTGTGATTTTTGTCAAGTGTTTTCTCGGTGGTAGAGTGCCCTGGGAGTGCTTGTTTTCCAGGCTACTGCTGCAGCTCAATGAGTGGAACTGAGTGCTGGTCTCTTGGCTCTAATTTCTCTATAGTTCAGGATGCTGTTCGTGTTTCTCATCTGCTGCGTTCAATATCCTGTCCATCTCAGTGGCTTCCTTTTGAGCCAGCATTGTGCATAAACATCCTTTATTCAAGTAAAGGCGCAACCTTTTTTTTTAAAAAAAGGAATAATGAAACAATGTAGCTGTTGTGGACAGTACAAAGATGTCAAATGTGTTATCTGAATTTTTGCTCATGTCAACTGTTTTCAATGAGTGTGGTGTTTCCTGTGAAACAGAACTAATTGGGTCTGTTCCTTTTGCTCAAAATATTGAAGGGGGACAGAGTTACAAGAGCACCAAAACATTTTTAAACTAACGTATCCATCCAAATTCCCCCCAGAATGTTGCTGCTCACAAGCTCTTCAACAGAGGAAATAAGGAGAATACACAAGGAAACAGGATTAACACATGAAGTTTAGAATAAAATAAGATGAAAACCAGAAACACTTTCTGTAATCGCTTGAAAAAACCTACTGTAGAGAACAGGATCATAGAATCACAGTTTAAAGTGAGGATTTTGGGGGATATTGCTGGGACAAAATAGTCTAAACGGTTTTAAAAATACTTCTAGATAGAAAAATTAATTAGATTTCTTACTGGTGTGTATTATTGAGCCTTAGAAGGGGGTAGCACTTGCTGCTTCAGGAAGCTGCTGGCTCTTATAAATCAAGGTAATAATGAGACTGGAGCCAAACATCCTTTTGATTGCTTTGCCTTTGTTTTAGTTTTTTGTTGATTTTCCTTCTCATCATTTTATGCTTTTGTTTATTTGCTTGTTTAACAAGCTTTGGGCAAGATCTTTGTTGTTCTTGCCTTGCCTTGTGTTTTTTTTTTTTGACAGTTGTTATTTTTTTGTTGTTGCTAGGGATGCCTCTCAGGGTTTGGGTTACCCTGATGTGTATGTCCCTTGGTCACTTTGCCTGTGCAGACAACAAAGGCACATTTTTGCTGGCTGAGCTTGATCCACAAGGAACAGTCGGGTTGAACATTGACCTAGGTGACCCAAAGATCCCCATGTACTCTGTTTCTGTGCTCCCATGGTACAACCTCATGTACACTGCAAGTTTCCTTCATAATTTTGCTTTGTGTATTATATCTATATATTATGTAATATATATTGAACTTAAAATTTCTGTCTTTTACAAGGTCTTTTTTTTTTTCCTTTTTTTTTGTGTGTGTGTGGGTGGTTGTTTGTTTGTTTCTGATGTCCCCTTGTCTCCCTTTTGTGTTTTGGTAGGCTTGGATGATTGCCTGCAGCAGTATGTCCATAAATTTGAACGGGAGAAGATAAATGGGGAGCAGCTGTTACAGATCTCTCACCAGGACCTTGAAGACTTGGGTATATCACGGATTGGACACCAGGAACTGGTTCTAGAGGCTGTGGATCTCCTTTGTGCACTGGTGAGTGAAGTTGTGAACAGATACACAAAGAATTTCTTTAAGTGCTTTTTTTCAGTGAAATAACCAAAGCAAGATGGATAAAACCATTGTCTTTTGCTTTCTGTTGCACATCACATAAAAGAAAAAAGTAAGAATTTGTTTAATTTTTGCAAGTTTTGTGTTAATAACTCACTAACTTTTTGCTGATAAGAGGCAACTTCAATTTGTTTGGTTGCGTTTCCAAAGGAAGAAGTTGTCTGAGTGACATTGGTAGATCTTGTGGCTCCTGTTAGTGAACAATTTGTGTTAGAAGACAGAAGACACACTCTTGAAATGACATGTGCTAGAAGTTCCTCACATCAGTTGAAATGGGTTTGGGATAATTCTGTAGCAAACCTAGGAAGTGAAGAAAAATTAATTCGTGACATGAGAGATGTTTAGCCACCTCAAATACAGTCTAGCTGCATTCTTCATTAGATTCAGAACTTAAGCTGTTCCTTTGTCCTACTCCTGATATATATCTGCAGATACTTTGAAAATAAACTTACTCTGAAAAGAAAAAATATATTTTTGGATTGTTTTACTAGTGCAGGCTCTATTTAAAAGCCATAGTTCGGTCACAGTCTTGAAGGCCTGTTTGATGTAGTGCAGTGTAATGAGCACCAGAGTTATATTTAATTACTCAGGGAGGAGGGTGGGAAAGCCTGCCTGATGATTCCTTGGCCAGCAGTGGCCTGTCTTCCCTACGTTAGGCAAGGCTTGCAGTAGTGAGCATATGTTTCTTAAAATGGAGAGTCTTTATTGTCTGTGTGACACATGCCTTATTTGCTGCAGAGAGGTGCTACAGGGAGTGTTCCTGCTCCACAACCTGGAGCAAATTGTACTGAAGGAAGCATATTTAATGAAGTCTCTTCAAATGACCTAAAATGTGTCTCAAAGAGTTACTCTTATACTTGAAAGACACTTTATTTCCTTTAGGTAGTTTATGGTATGGGAAGGAATTTCTTGGCAAGTTCAGGGTCTGGTGAGTTAGTAAATGTAGTGTGGGCTGTAATATGGTCCTGACTGAAGTAATCTATGTGGCAGTCCCCAAAGGCACTTTTTTATTCTCTTAAAAGTATTAGAATAAAGTGAACAAAGCTGGACAACTGCCAGAACCTAAAGCTGTGTTTTATCTCCTACAATTTCCTTCTAATTTCCTTTGTAGACAAAAGTTTTGACCTCAGACCCATTTCTGGAAATCCTTTGTGAAATGCAGCTCAAGTTAATGCATTAGACAGATATTGCATATTACAGCTGAAATATGCTTGTTCCCTTTTTAAGAGGTGAAGGAAGAATTCCTGTGTTTTCAATATGCCCTTTGCCTTCTTCTTGATGCCTATTCTCTTGAGTTTTTGGAGCTGCATAGAAATCACCACTGTTTTTGTTTCCAAGGGGATACTAAGTGCTAGTGACAACTAGTTTTTTGTTGTTGTGGTTTCTTTTCTTTTTGTGCAAGAGAGAGGTTTCCTTATTCCACCTGCATTAGTTCTTTGAAAGTGGGCATGTTTGGATGTTTTGTACATATGCTGACACTTCCCCAGCTTTTGGGGCCTTGTTTTTTCCTTAAGTATTTTTTTTGTTCCCCATTTTTTTGACCCCTCTGCTACCTCCACTAAGCTATCAGCTCACACTGTGGAAATGTGGTATTGGTTATGCCAGCTTAATGTCACTCTTGGAAAGGTTGTCATTCTTGGCAGAGAAAGGCTGAGAGGGGGTTTTGGTGGTTTCTCAGTCCCAGAGTTCCCAAGAAGAATTTCCCTTCTTATCTAGTTTTTCCTTGGCAGTTTCCCAGCTGAGTTTCCTTCAGATCAGTGCTTTGGTTTCCTCACACCATCAGATCCCATGTGGCTCTAGAGGCACTGGGGAAGCTCTCTTTGAAACATCTTTCTCCTGCAGCATCTCTTTTCAAGCTTTCACCATACAGACCTTTGTTCCAGCCTCAGTAGGTCAGTCACTAAATAGAGTGTGAACATAGTCCTTGCCTTGAGAAAGTATGCCAAATGCACCTGATTTTTTAATTTAGCTTTCTAGGGGTTGTGTAGTATTTGGCAGCACTGAGCTAAAAATATGTCTGGAAGGTTTTGGTGTGAAAAAAACAATACATCTTTCTGTACTGCTTTGGTGATGAAGTAGTGTTCCTCGTGTCCTCGTAGCAGTGGCTGCATCTGCAGCATCTTGAAGAGTCAGCAGGAGAGTGTAGACTGGGATAAACACATTTCTGTTGCTCTTGAGGTGGTCTTATAGAGTTTTCTGAACAGGTGTTGAAGACTTATTTGAGGAATTTAGTGGATATATCGAAGGACCTGAATTCCCCCTAAAGAGGGGAAAAAATATCATCAAGTTGAGTATTTCAGCTTTTTGTTGACTGTTCTGTTTGGTGTGGAAGGGAATGGAAGAAAGATCACGTTTCTTTGTTGATTGAAGTATTTGAGGGAGGGGGGGACAAACATACATAACTTTGCTTTTCAAACCACAAAAGCAGGAACAGAAAACAAGCTTTTGAGGGCTTAATGAATATAAAACAATGCGAGCAAGAAACAATGCAAATATTTTCACTTTTAATGTGTTCTTTGGATTTGATTTCTGAATCTTTGCCTATGCTGTATGATGGGAGAATTTGGAAACAAAAAAAAACAGTGGATTTTTCTGGAGGGTAGTATGAAGAGATACTAATTATGTACAATTAAAAAAACACCTCATACCGTGAAAAAAAACCCATAAACAGTTGAGCCTTTGATAATTTTACTGGTGGTAATGTTCTCCTAGCATATTTGCAGCGTAATAAGATATAACATCATAACATGAAAAAAAACATGCCTATGTGAAGACTTGCCCTTTAGGTCATAATCATTGTCAAAGGATATCTATGCACTACCATGTTAGATTTCAGGTTTTTTAGACGCTTCAACTTTTGTGTTGTTTATTAGGAAATTTTCTACTCCAGAGCATTCTTTAGAATATATTTTTGTTAAAAGGAAAAGAGCAAGAATGGATGACTGCGACAGTACCTTGTGTTAATTCAAATGTTTATATAAGCCTGCAGTGAGTTGCATCAGCATCTGAGCAAGCATTTGAACTGGTTTTATTAGTATTTTCTCCCAGAGCAGGTTTTCAGTTCAATCAGCCAGCATGTCCAATTCCTCACGTTGCAGCATGTGAGCATGGCTGTGAAAGGGAAGAGGATGATGCTGTCCCTGGGCAGTAGCAGAGCTCTTCCTCAGCCCAATTCAGCTCTGACACAACTGCTCTGCACTTTGACTTCAGTTAGCCACATTTGGG
>VXBU01009657.1:74723-111495 GCA_013400315.1 Bombycilla garrulus | reverse complement strand
TCCCCCCCCCCCCCCCCCCCAGTTTTTATTGCTTTGTTATGTTGGCTGCCTGATCTTAAGCCATTATTTGGTCAGATTACTTTCTCTCATTAAATGTGATAGAGTTTAGATGGAATGAGCTCATGTGCTCTCTCCTGCACGTGTGGGTGCTGCCTCTCCTCCAGCCCTGCATGTGGTTCCCCAGGTTAATGAGTAATAGCCTGGGAATGTTAGACAGCATGTGCTCTTGACCACTGGCTTCAGCCTGTGTTTAGATTAAAACAACTTTGATGTTTAAAATCAGGAGCGATAGTAAAACATAGTTTGTTTTTTGGTTCATGAGCAACATCTAAAACCTTTTGGTTGCTTAAATAATAATTTGTTAGCTCTTGTAACTTTAGTCCTGTGGAAATACTTCAAAAAAAGCCTGCTAAGCTTTGCACTTCAGCTGTGTGTCACTGTGAAGGTAGTTTGGTGTGCTGCCATGATATCAGCATTCCTGTCTGTCCTGGATTGGGACTACAGTTCTATGACAAGTTAAATTAATCCAAGTGTGCTGCTGTCTCCACCCCCTCCTGTCCTCTGATTAGTGATCCTTTGTGATTGCATTCACCTGACCTTGAAGTGAGCTACTTCAGGGAGCTAAACCAAAGGATTAGATTTCTTTGTATTGTTTAGATCCCCAAGCCAACCCTCTCAACAGACTGGACGTTGCAAGTGAAGGAGAAAGAATAGTTTGTGATGTGAGAGCTGGTCAAGAGAGTTTCAGCTTGGATAGAAGCATTTCTGTATCTCATGAAGGGGCAAAATGCTTTCTGTGTAATAGAGCAGACAGTGAGGGGACTAGTGGGGCAGAGGTGGCTTGGGTTGGGATGACTCCTATTTCTGGGGTAGTTCATCCACTAAGGCTGATCCACTGTTGTCCAATTTGGTGTCCTGGTGCTCAAGAGCTGCATACCTTGTGTTGTGCTGGATAAGTGTGGTGCTTGGTCAGGGCCTTTCCTGGAGCACAGACTATTGGTTTAGCAGTGGAGGTGCACTCTGTGGAGCCTTTGGGAGAAGCTGTAGGAGAGCTTGAGCAGTGACTCAGTGCTTGGCTGTGATGTGCTCTTGAGAGTCTGTTGGGGACACCATGAGCTGGAGCCGCTGCATCCCTAGAGGGAAGCACCTGTGTTGCTGAAGTCACCCTCAAAGCTGAGAACTACTTGATAGAATTATTTAAAAACCACCTGAACTGGAAGAGTCATGCCAGACTCACCAATGGTATAAACAAAGTGAAAGAGGTGTGATAAGGGGTATGTGAATGTTTTAAGGCCAAGCCCAAAATCTTATCTGCTATATCAACAGGTGTCCTCTTAAATGCTGGTGCCACCTCTAATCTCAAGTACCCACAGGTGGTTGGCAGAGTGTCTGCATCTGAATGACAGAAAGAAAGATCTGGACATAATTTCATAAAAACTCTCAAGTTCTGATCAGAGTAGTGAACCAGGTGGTTGCACCTCTGCACAGAAAAAGTATTTTCTGTCCCTTTATGAAAGCAGGGGATCAGCATCCTCTAGCTCCCCTCTTTAAGGGGAGGATTTCTGTTATGTGGCTACTTCCTTGTGGTCATAGGAGCTTGCCTGACATCCAGACCTGTTTGTTAAAAAATATTCCCTCAACAGTAGACTGATATTCGAGCATCTAAAAGGAGGATAAAACTAACTGCAAGAAATGCATCCAAATAGAATTCTTGGTGTGCTGGGGTTTTTTTTTGGTGTTTTTTGGTTGTTTTTCTTAAAATTAAAAGGTGATAAGTTCACACATCACAGTGTGCAAGTACTTTAAAGTTGTTTGGTAATCCAGATCTTTCCCTTTCTGTGATCCTGGAAAATTTAAGGATATCCTTGGCCGTTGCAACAGTGGCATTTTTTAAAATTGGACATATCCTTTCAACCCCTACTCTTGGCTGCACTTTAAGGCTATTTCCTTGCCAAGAGCCCTGAGGTGGAGGAGGGAGGCACTTGTGTAACTTAAACCCATTGGGATCTTATCCATAGGAGGTAGTAGTATTTTAAAGGTAGCTGTGTAGCTGAAACCTCTCCATACACTTAAGACGCGTGTTTCTCTGGGTCAAAGGTTCTTATATTTTTTAAATGACTTAATCTGGAATATTCCAGCCTGTTTTACAGATGCTTCACCCTGGAGGGAATGGAGCTACAAGTCAGCACTGTGCCCTAGCAACATCCTGGTCTGCATTAATGGGAGAGGGAGGGAAGTGTTTATCACTCTTTAGTTGTCCCTCCTTAGTCTAAATATGCCCCCTGCCCCTAAATACAGCAAAGATACAGGGAAATTAGAGCATGCTCAGTGTTTGTCAGGGCGAGGACAGGTTGAGGGACTGGGACTTCTTCAGCCTGGGAAAGAGATGGTTCCAGGGAGGCCCAGCTGCAGATCCCCAGCACCCACCATGGTGGGGAGCAGTTGTCAGGATGACAGAGTTGGGCTGTGCATAGCAGAAGTTGAAACAAGATGTTCAGGCTGGGTGTAAGGAAATATTTTCTTACTCTGAGGACAGTCAGACCAGGTGGATCAGGCTGCCCAGAGAGCTTGTGCACTCTGTCCTTGGAGGTTTTCAAGACCTGACAAGATAAAATCCTGAATAAGCAAGTCTGAGCCTACAGCTGAGCCTGTTCTCAGCAGAGGGTTAGCCTAAGACTTCTGAATCTGTCGTTCTGCCTGGATGGTGATCCTGAGTGGAGGTATTAGGAACTTATGGAAAATAGGAATTAAATGGAATTAAAATTTGCCTTAGTTGGTTAAGTTTTTGAGTAGGAAAGTAGAAAGAATAGAGAGTATATCTGACTGAACTATGGAACTTGGAGGTTAGTTGCAAGAATCTGCAGCAGCAAGAGACTAGTGAAGGGCAGGACTTGTATTTTTGTGTGCTTGTTTTGTTCTGGTGGGAGTGGTTTTTTGTTGTTTTTGGTTGGTTTTTTTCATCAAGAAAAGTAGGAATTTGAATATATAAAGTTGACGTTATAGGCAAGACTCAGATTAATTCTTAGGTTTTGTAAATGAATGAAAAATTTCATGTCTAAAAATGGGTTTAATTATCATGTGTGATGTTACCCCTGTCCTCAAACTTGCAAATAATTGCACTGTTGTAGTCAAGGAGCACAGTTACTGAAAACTGGTGATCTAAATATTTACTCAAGCTTTTGATTGCAAAATTGCATTTGCTTCCTGTTGATGTTTTCATCTCTTACCATATTTAACTTATCTTTAGTTGTGAATGAAATGTTACTTCAGTGTTTATTTACCACAGGATAGAAAATATTTTTAAAAAAGAAAATGCTTGTTCTTTAACACAAAGAAAACCAACACAATCCAGTTATTAACAAGTGATATCTGTGAGGACACTGGGACCTCATTCTGGTGAAAAAGTATCTCATTAGGGACAGAAACTGAGGCTTGCAACCCACAAAAGCATTCTCTAGTGACTATAGTGTAAAACAATTTTTTGAAGGCATTTTTGCCAGAAACCGTAAGAAACTTGTGCAAATTGTCAAGGCTTTTAATCCCATGTGACCTTTTAGCTTGTTTTATAATAAACAGGAGAACTCAACAAGGGTATTTATCAAGCCTAATAATGTTCCTTGCAGAACTATGGCCTTGAAACGGACAATATGAAGAACCTGGTTCTCAAGCTGCGAGGATCATCCAACAATCTGCAAAACTACATCAGCAGCCGTAGGAAAAGTTCAAATTATGATGGAAATACCTCTCGCAAGCCCCCCAATGAATTCCTTACTTCTGTTGTAGAGCTTATTGGTGCTGCTAAAGCCTTGCTTGCGTGGTTGGACAGGTAAGAATAAAATGGTTATATTTTAATTTGCTGCTCTAGTGGATTGCTTCTCCTTGTAGGGCCTTTTGCAGATGCTTGGGTGTAAAGATCTTGATGCCACTAACCCCTTTTTTTGGTGTTGCTGGAAGACCTCTAGTGGATAAATTTAACCTAGGGTATCTATTCTTGCACTTTTCACTCTTGCTAAAACCAATAAAACTGTTAACATTGCATTCAAACTGGTACTTACAAAAGTATGAGTGTTCCCTTTTTGGTCAGTTTCTCATACACATGGTTTTCCCAGCTTCTAAATGACTTGTTATTGGCAGGTCCCTTCCTGAAAGATATTTTTAATGTTCTGCTCAAATCATGGCCTTAGCTATGTGATTTGAAAGCTGAGTGTGGGAGAGATTATCCTTCTGCTGTTTCGTTTTCTCTTTTTTTTTGTTACAGGCAGGGGTGCAGTCCATGATAACAGATGAACATAAATTCTTAAAGCCCTTACTAGCTTATTGAGAAGTAAAGTTAGGAGAATAACTGCACAGGGACTTGGCCACAAGGAGTACTTTTATCCTTTATCCTGCTCTCAAACAAGGAGTTGATCTGTGTCCAAGCAGTGATGTTAACAGTTTGTGCCTCTCACCTGTCTTCTCTTCTCGCTCTGTTGTTGACAGCTCACCCTAATTTTTTTCTGTAACTCACAGTCATCAAAATTGCTGGCTTGTCCATTTCCAAACCTGCTGTAGTTATTTCTCAACCCCTCTTCTAGGTTTTGCAGCTGTCTGAAAGGTCACAGGTACGACTCTATAGGCCCTAAAGCTGCCCTACCTGTAATGATGCTTCTCTAAGTCTCACTGCACCTCTGTGTGTAAAATGTGAAAATCTACTTTTCTTCTTTTAGAGAAAAATTTTTTCCTTGTCCAGGCAGAAAATTGGAGGTCTACTCACTGGTAAACCCTAGGACTGGGCTAGAAAATTCCCAGTTTTGGTGCAAGAGTGGAGCAGGACTATGCAGTCAGGAATATTTACATTGTAAAACTGTCCTCACACCTATGACAGTGTCAGAGTTGCAGCACTTGCTCTCATATGCTCTTCCTCACTGGTTAGGTAGGATGGGAGTAGGCTGGTCCCTCCAATCTAAGGGGAGTTTTCTCTTGTAGGACTCCATTTACAGGTATTGCTGACTTTACATCAATGAAGAACAGAATCATTCAGCTCTGCTTGGACCTCACTACTACTGTTCAAAAGGTCAGTTGATTTCTTTTCCTCTCTACTTTCCCAAAGGGAAGGAAAGGGGATGTTTGGGGAAGTAATGTGCTTGCGTTGAGCTGAATGCTAATGAAAGGCAGTTCTGGGAATGAGAGCTTACTTTTATCTTTGATCATCCACGAAGGTCAGTTTAAGTTGACTGTGTTTCTGAGTTGTGGGGTTTTTTTGCTGTTCCCCCTGCCCTTCAATTTATTTATCAATTTTGTTATTGCTGTCAGTATCTTAAATGACTGCAGCCTAAAGGCAGCTCTCATTTTCTTGAGCTTTATTGGAAAGAGGGTTAGTCTATGAAATAGCTGATGTGCATTTGAAGATTTTCATGTTCCAAACAGCATGTTGAAAAACAGTTGTCAGTGCTAACTCTAAACAAAAATATGGCTCCATTGGTTTTTATACCTATGTTTGCAGACTATATAGATCTAGTCCCATGCAGGATGTTTTAGCCATCACATGGGAAATGCTGCATGTAATGGAAGGAACTGCCACCTTTATGATACAAAATCCCACTAGCCAGACTGCTTCCACCACCACTGCAATACCAGAATATTATTCAAAACTTTAATTTACTATGATGAGTGCTTGTACAGGTAATAGCTAAAAGGACATGTAGCAACTGTGGTAATCTTGTCAGTTGACATAATTTTGCTCTCTGATTAATACTGCCTGTTTTTGAGCCTGTTCTGAGAGCATAGTGCTGCTGAGGCTGTGAAGAACTGTGTGCACGCTTCAGTGACCCCCAAACTTGCTCATAACCATTATTCTGTGCCCGTCTAATGTTTGAACTCTGGAGCACCATGCCCTGTGACATGCATGATTCCCTCCCCATGCTGAAGGAGTGATGTCAAAGGACAGAAACATCCTGAGTTGTCAAGCTGTGATGCCACCCAGTTATGTCAGAAAGGATGGTGTCTGGGTGCCCCAAGGTGCATGTGCCTTGCTGCTCAGTGCCCTTCTTGCTGGGGCGCTCTGTGTTCAATCACACAAACTCAGTGATTTACAGCTACAGGTGTGCAGATTGTGCAGTGGAACAGTACGTGTTTCTAGCAGCAGATGGTGCTCACCCAGGAGTGCTACAGGAACTGAGATAGGAGATTGCTGAATATATTAATAAAACTGCTAAAATGGTGTTTAATCTTTCTGTTAGATCAGCCTTTGATGGCAGGGGAATGGAAGTTGTGAATACAACCCTGGCCTTTTAAAAAATGTCAGACTACTTCTCTGCCAATTTGATATGAACTATAATAAAAGATGAGGTTGGTGCATATGAGAAGCATTGGTGGGGGAAGAGCCAACCAACATGGTTTTGTCCTGGGATGGGGCAGAATAGTCTGAAGGAGTCTGCTGATGTGGGAAAGAGATAGAGTTGAAAAATCTTTAGGAGGATTTTTCAACTTCAGAAGTATTTCTTATTAAGGTATAGACTATAGAAACAGGTGGTCAGTTCTAATGGTGAAGAAGAGGCCAGAGTGACTCTCATGAAACCAATGCTGCTCTGAATAATCATAAATGATGCATAAAAGCATGTCATAATAAAGCAAGGCAAGAAGATTCTAGTGACCTTTGATGATAGCTATATAGATTCAAGGACAGGATTTTACTTCACTGAAAGTTCCATGTCAAACTTTAGGGCTGAAATAATAAACAGTATAAACATAAATAAATGGGAGCAGAAGGACTTTGCAATATTGAGCATTTTGGCTATTTTATGATAGATGGCATTTGCTGATATGCAAATGTATTTAGCAGGGGAAAGTCCTCCACAAATTTCTGCTACATGACTCCTTCTAAAGCTTATTGAAATGCTTGGGGGTTTTCTCCTTGTAGATATTGTAAATCTTGTTTTGTTATTTACATGCTGTTTTAACTTTTTTAGTCTGAGAATATCATCAGTCTCCTATTCTGCATTTCTTGCAGAAAACGGTGATGACTTCTGTAGATTTTTAGGTGAACTTGTTTCAGTTCAAAAGCTTTTATACCTGGGCTGTGTAAATAATGCCTCGTGTGCAGTCCTCTGCCCTTCAGGAATGTCATTGATAGCATATTTTTTTAAAAAATCACTTTCCCTTCTATTTTTAACAATATGCTTTAGAACCCTTTTGATGCCTGGGGCAGAGGAGTGCCTGAGTTGGGGTTTATCATTGTAAGGCAAACATATCTTAGAAGGTCTGGCCTTCTGAGAATCTGAATTAATTGTGCAGGGTTCTGCTTTTCTGGAAAAGTCAGCTGTTGTAATTGAATCCCACATTCTCTTGGTTTTCAAGGTTTATTATTGCTTTCCACCAGGGCCAGAAAATAGTTGTTTAACAGTCCTTTTGAGCCCTACTGGGTGAAACTAATCTGACTAATCCCTGCAGCATGAATAGCTCTAGTTCTATTTGAGGTTAAAATGGAAGTTTTGCAGAGTTTTCAGAGATGATTTGTTTCTGTGTTTATTGGTTAATGTAGGGGTTTTGTTCTTGTTTTATTTTTAGGATTGCACTGTGGCTGACATGGAAGATAAAGTCCAGACTGTGGTAAGTTTGTTTCTGTTGAAACTCAGCTGTCTGCATTCACATTTATTTCAGTTGCTTCTATACTGGCTGGTATTGACAACAGCTTCTCAGTCCCAAATGCATAAGCATATAATGTAAGCAAACATTACTATGAATTGTTGTGTGAGTATTCTTTACTGTAGAGGAAATCATTGGAATTTCAGCAGATGGATAGTGTGTGGTGATAGCATGGAGTCAAGTATTTCTGAAAGTTTCATTACACATCTGTATTTCCAAGAGAATTTAACCTCAAATTTTCAAGGGAGGACTAGTACTATAAAATGATCACAAGCTAAATAAACCAATTATGCCTGTGAAGTGCATTTAGCACCTTAATTAAGCAGATGCTCTGCCTTACTATGCTTCTTCACGAGAAAGAACTGTCCTGCCACAGAACTGAAGCTCTGGCTCTGTATTTGAGCTTGAGTTTCTAGGATTGTTTGAAGCAGCTTTGTGACCAAATGCAGAGTGTAATGGAATGCTTTTTTGTAACAGTTAATCATTGCTTCCTGCTTTTGACATGAGCCAGGCTGTGCTCTTTGATAAGGCCTTCCGGTAGCTCATAGATGCTTAGGAATTTAGTAGCACAATAACTAAAAATAATTTTGTTCATAAATAACGAGACCATGTTAAAGGGAGTTTTCTGCATCTTTCTTTTTCCATTTGTGCACACCCACACTGGAAGTAGGCATTGTTGTTTGGAATTCCCTTGTTTGAGCCGTTCCTCCCATTCACACTTAAACATTGTTTTGATATATTTTATTGCTGCTCTATAAATCTGACGTAAAATGAAACAGAAAACATTGGAGCTATTGTTTCCAGGGACCATTGTAATCCAAACCAATGTCTTCCTATGACATAGCTCCCCCCACCCTGATTCTGTAATTACATATCTACTTTGTCTAAAGGATTCAAGTTCCTTGTGAAAGATGACTTACCTTTCAGGTTCCCAAACTGTTTATACCTAACTACCGTACTGTGTACTAATCTTCTCTCCCCTCTCCTTTAAGATTTTGTAACCTGCTTTGAGTGTCAGCCTTGCTTCAGTTGATGCCAAGATGGAAAACCCAGTGGGGTGTAATGAAATTTGTGAGTGTAGAGAGGGCACAGATTTTATGACTTTTTTTTTTCTTCTCTTTTTCTTGTTTAGTTAGGCATTCTGATAGTTACATGCCATTCTGCCTCCATCTTTACCGACGTACATGCCAAGGTCAGAATTAGCCTTTAGTTATAATGTTGGCTTAGGATCAGATATGTTTTGGTCAAAAGGAAATATGAACCATGCCTGTGTAAGCATTCCAGAAGAGGTCAGTTCAGAGGCACAGTGGAGAGAAGTACTGCACAAGCACTTAAGTGCTGGGTGGCCCTACCTTATACTGTAAGGTTTTGTGCAGATATGTCAATGGCCAGCACATCACTTTTTGTGACACATGGCCAGCTGTATTCTTATAGTGGAAATACAGAACAGCGTGAAAACTGTCAATTGTTCCCACAAGAAATCATCTAAATGTTTCAATATTTTAATGAGTTCTATTTTGGTTAAAGCAAACAAACCCCAAACACAATTTTTTTTGTACATTTTGTGGGATTTTTTTTTTCAGACAGTGTTAGTGATGGTAAGGTGGCACTAATGGAAACAGGTTGTTTCTGTTTTACAGAAATAAAAACAGAATAGACCTGTACAAATAAATCTTGTGTTTCAGTGATTTTTAGAACTAATTTCCTTTACATCTTTTGAAAACTGGAAGAGGAAGAAGCCAGGAGAGAATGTTCCTAACTGTTTTTGTATGTTCTCATTGCAGGCCAAGACTTTAAATGGCATTTGTGATAAAGCTATCCGATCAACTACAGACCCACTGATGAGCCAGTGTGCATGTCTGGAGGAGGTCCATTTAACCAACATTAAACCTGGGGAAGGCCTGGTAAGAAGCAATTCTGGAGTATCCTGATGTTCCCAGTATTTAATAGGTAGCCCTGTGAGCTGGGTGTATTTGTAATAAGGTATTTCAAAACCGATAATAACCTGAGGGGAAAAGAAAGAGGCACCAGAAGGAGCCCTAAAGGTCAGTTGTCAGGTGATGTGCTGGAGTGGCTGCCAGGGACAGATATGCATGTTAATAGGCTTGATCCCAAATACAATTTCTGATTCTAAATTGTCGAAGATTTGTGTGTTAGCCAGGGTTTTGGAGAATTTTCAGATGCTTGTGAAGCTAGTATTATTTTTTCTGGTTACTGTAACCACATTTTTTTTTTTCTAGTGGGGTTGGGAGAGGCAGAAGACAATGAGAAATGATGTTTGTGTTTTGAAAGATGTTTTTTTTTAATGTGTGTTTACAGCAAGATTGAGATGAATGTGAGAATTTTGGAGGTTCTCCATTAGCAGGAAAATGAGAGTTTTTTTAACTGTTTGATGGCCATGCATTACTGACTCTTGTTCGTTCAATTCTGCTTAGCTGAGTGCTGCTTATGAGAAACTTAATTTGAAATCTTGGTGGATTTTCGGTCTAAGGAACAGATGTGTTAGGATGAGTTGGAGGGAATTGAAATTGTTACATGCATTTGTATTCACCCCTAGCCCTGAAGGCAGGAGAAATGAACATTTTTAGAGAGAGCTGCACAGTCTTGCTGGGCTATATAGCTTTACCTAGACCAGTGGATTTGACTGAATCAGTCATGCATTCTTGAAATTATGTGAACCTCTTTGTTAATGAACAAGCTGCATCGAAGCAGAATCAGTCTAGCTTGGCCTACGTAAGAAACAAGGAGGTGGGTGGGTGCACCCAGTTGGATACTGACAGGAAAACAGACAGGGAATGGGCTGGAAGGAAAGGTCAAAAAGATCATCTATTTTTCCACCTACTTTTAAAGCAAGTGATAACCGGTGATAACTTCAGGCAGCTAAGCTGCTTTCAGCTCCTGAGTAACATCCAGTTCTAAACTTCTCAGTGTGAGAAGTGTATCTAGCAACATACAGAGGAAGGAAAAGTAGTTATGCGTTTGCTCATAAATGAGGAAATCAATGTGCTGGTCACCTCTTGTGGGAAATCTATGTAATTATTAGTTAATAGCCTGTTTGTGATTTTTAATTTGATGTTTTTATTGTCAACACCCACTTAATCAAATTTGTCCTTGTGTTCACACTCAGCATTAACATAAGGAGCCACACATGCTCTGCTGGAACTTTTAGTGCTTATGTAAGCATTGTGGTTATGAGCCTCTCTGTGTATTGACTTGCCAAGAGAAGCTATAAAAGAACGTGTCAGCAATACTTGTAGCCCACCTGTGTGAGTCTGCTCTGTTTGGAGAGAACTGGTGGTCACCTAGTAAAACCTGTAATTGTCTAGAGCAGGCTGGGTAGTTAGAAAATGAAGTTCTGTTCAAGGCCAAAGACTGACAGCAAAACTAGCAGTGTTTGGTATTACCAGCCAGAGAGCGTTTCTAAGCCTCATTCCATACACTAGGTGTTTTAAGTCATTATAAATATTATAATAAATTACACTCAAAGTGATCTGTGAAGAAGTTTAGAGTGTTGTGATATTAGACCACACACTTTTCTAGGGAGAATATATGAATTGTTAACTGGTTTTAATAATGTTTTGAGTCTGTTGCCAGCAGTGTTTTAATCAGATAAGTTATGTGGTTGGTTTTGTCTTTAAACTTGTTTTTTATTTTTTCCTTATATTTAGGGAATGTACATCAAATCAACTTATGATGGATTGCATGTAATTACTGGAACTACAGAAAACGTAAGTGAAGCAAATCTAGATTATCTCAGACAGCAGCTTTGAGCTGGTTCGATTTACTACTTGTTTGTTTTAGACATGACTTGCATGGCATTAACACTGTGTTTAAAGCATCGTTTGTTTATCCACAGTAAATATTTTGTGCCTGCATGTTTTACTGTTAGTCCGATTAAACCAGTTTCTGCAAGTAGACAAATTAGTTCAAATGCTTGGCATTAAAGTAATTGCTTTAATAAGTTACTGTATCTACTGTTCTGAGCTCTTATGGTATCTTGCTTAACAAAGTCTTGGATGTATTTGTTCTCCACTGGCAAAGGCAATCTCCTCTACTGGGAGCATTTAGGTGGTAGTGCGCTAAATTCAGTAATGAGTAATGAAATCAATGAGCTGTCCCGTGACAGAATTACCTTGCAGAGTAAAAAGGCTATGAACAAGTAAGACTTTAAGAGTGGTCAGCTGGGAGGAAGTAGCTGGCAAGAGAGGCAACTAGTTTTTACTGCAGGTGGTTGCTTGTTTGATTTGTACACTGAGTTCTTTGTAGCTGAGAGTTTATTGAAGGCTTCTGGGCAGCCCTTGAAGGAGCGGACCTCTAGCCAGCAGCTGAGGCTTGCAGGTGATGCTGTGGTGTTTTCAAACAGGGTCCTACTGTCCAGGAGCAGTGACTGAAAAAAAAAAAAAAAGAGTAGAGAAACTTGGCTTTTGCAGCAATGCTTTTTTCTTTTTTTTTTTTTGTAAATAGGAAAGAACCAGTGGTTCTAATTGTTCCCATGCAACGTCCAGAGACCAGGCAGTAGAGGGTGGAAATCTGTGCTTGCAGTTTGGAGTGCAGAGTGAAAGCTTCTATAGCTTTGGTACCTATTGTTCTGGCATAACTCTGTAGAGGATCTGCCACAGAGACCCCTTCCACTTTTGCAGTAATTTTAACATCTGATGAATGCAAAAGAATGTAATGTTGACTGCTGACAAGCTGCTTCTGGATGTAGGTCTGATTTTGGGTCTGTATTCCTTCTGTAGCTTTGAGTGTTGACCTAAGTGTCTGCTTTTTGTTATCAACACTGGTTCTTCCTTTGGGGAAATACCTTCCTTTGGAGCAACAGAACGTGACAAGTGACTGAGAGATCTGTGAACAACCAATGGCTTTATGGTGGTGTGGTGTCATTTAGATGACCCAGGCTGGGTCTTAGCGCAGTTTTCTTGCTAGATTTGGAATGGTGTTTTAGTAGATATCCCCAGGAGCTGATGTATGGGAATGCAGTGGAATTGACAGTAATGACAGTACAGAATTGACACCCCTGAATTGACAGTAATGAACAATGGAAGAACTGGGCTAGTCCATTTGGTATGAGTCAGTCAAGAGGATTCCTGAGTTACGCCATCCTTCGTGGGACTTTGCATGTCATGTTCACCTAAAACTAAACTTTGCTCTTTCCTCTATTCTCATGTGATCCTGGTGCTGTGACCTGTCACTTGCTGCAGGAGTTCTCTGTGCGAGGGTCCCCCACCCTTCCTCAGATGAGCTGTTGGTCACCCAAAGGACAGCTTGAAATTAGCTGTTTTTCACAAACTTGACTCTGGCCCAGCATTTTTTCATGATCTTGGTTGACTCCTATATATGCAGCTTTCCGCTGCAGCTTTCCTCTCAGAGGAAGCAAGAAGACAATGAAGAAATGGGGTTACTCATGATAGCCAGAGCCTCCTACAAATCCCCCATGTTTTCTTCTTTTGCTGCACTGTTTATTCTTACAGTTCTTTCTCATAACAAAGTTACTTGAGGTCTAAAGGTGTGATGAGGTGGAGAAGGGAGTCCTTAATCCCAGTGTTTAGTCCTGGAGTCACTAGGAAGAGCTGGCCTGCAGCCTGGTGGTTACTCATGGGGTGGGGGGAATGGGAGGAGTTGCTGTCCTGTGACCAGGGTGCAGCCTGTACCAAGGTAGCATGTTCTGTGTGCTTTGAGTGTTGTCAAGGCTGGTAGGAGTTGGTGTGTTATAGCAGTGAGAGTGTTTTTAATAACTTCAGTAAAAGCTGGTGCATTGCACCAGCTGTTGATAAATTTAAATGTTAACATATTTATCCATTTCTTGCTATCGGCTCCTCAGAGCTTAGGTTTTGTTCCAAGCAAATTCTCTTTTAAATTGTATTGTTATTAGATAGGTATTTGAAAAATACCTGTCTAGCAAGTGTTTTTATCTGCTGCCTTTGGTGGTTCAGGCAGGCAGTTTCAAATTAAAGTCAGAAGCTTTTATTTACATTGGAAAATAAAAAGGGAGAGTCCAAAGGCTCTATCTTGTGGATTGGAGGGGATTTGGTCCTTTGTTCTGTACATTCAAAGTCTTAATGTATTTTTAAAGTAAATACGTATTTATTTAAAAGCTGTTGTTGTGTTAGGGCAGAAATCCTCATCAGTCCTCTTCCATTACTCTCTACAACTTTAGTATAAACTCAGGGAAAAGGAGAATGGAGACAGTCCCATAACTTATGTACATTTTGGCCTGTAACAGATGGAGGCTATGCCTTCTCTTTTCCCCTTTAGTTCCCCCAGTATAAAAATAAATAATTTGATTAATTAATTTACATTTCTCGAGTCATCAGCAGATGTGGAAATTATGTATAGTGAAAAGCATTGCTGATGTGACCTTTGACTTAGATTGGTGGGAGTTGTTATGGGAGGGACAGAGACATGCTGCAGCACATGACTCTTGATTTCCTCTTTGTAGTCCCCTGCTGATCGCTCCCAGAAGATTCACGCTGGTGATGAAGTAATCCAGGTTAATCGGCAAACTGTGGTGAGTAACTTGCAGCATTACAGACCTTGCTCTGCTCCACAGAGGCTGAATGGATGGGGTCAGAAGGCAGATCTGGTGTTTTCCTGGTGAAATGTCTGAGGCTTTTTAACATTGTATTTTCAAGACAAATTTTATTCTTTGCAATATTTTGATAAAATACAGTATTTCATGTTTAAATGCTTTATGCATCATCTTAAAATAGTTCACGTTATATTTAAGACCTGCTTTAAACTGCCTTGTTACAATCCACTGAAATGCAGATAAAGAGCTTTAAAAAGCCCTTCCAGTAATTTGCAAATGATTGTCCAATCATTTGCATCTGGGAACCTGGATGTAATGATTACATTTTTGCTTAGCACATTAAGCAATGCCTTTCATTGTGAGAAAGAAACATGACAAAAGTAGTTCACTGCGAATCCCTGTGTTAGTCAGTTGGAGCATATCCATGCGTCCTTCTAGGATTGGAACCAAGGTATAAAGAGCACTGCTTGATATCTCACTATTTAGTTTACAGCTTAAGTAGAGAACTTGGAAAGAAAATTAAGAACCTTGCAAAAAGAGCTTTCCAATTTTTTTTCTTTTATTTTTGTTCTTAAGATGGCTTTTTTGGATCCCTTATATCTTCTTATATCATGTCCAAACAAACAGTCTCACTTGGGTGATTTGTTTGTTTTTCTTATTTGTTTGCTTTCAGAAAAGAAATGCTAAATAAAAGATGTCTTTATTCCCTTCCAGGTTGGATGGCAACTAAAAAATCTGGTGGCAAAGTTGCGAGAGAATCCTGCTGGAGTTAGGCTGCTGCTTAAGAAACGTCCTACTGGCTCTTTTCATTTCACTCCTGCTCCACTGAAAAACCTGCGATGGAAACCACCCTTGGTGCAGGTGAGAGCTGCCCAGCTCCACTCTCATCTCAGGATGGGAACGTCTTGGTTGCAGCTAGAAAAAAGAGAAATCCCAGAAATGCCCCAAAATACTCATGTTTTTGTATTGGTCAAGGCAGCTTAGGTGAAATGGCTGTCCTCCTATGGTTCTTAAATAAAAGGGAAAATGTTCTCTTTTGTTTTTCCTTGCAACCAGATAATGCCCTCTTGGTGCTGAATATTTTAATCAGTCTGTGTGCCTCTGGGAGGACTTATCTGAAGCAAAACTGCTGATATGTATGGAATTAATCAGCATGGAGCAGTAAATAAATGCTTTCTCTGTTTATCACAGTAATATGTTGTTGCTGAAATAACAAGATTATTCCGCATATTTGTCCTCTTTTTAGTCTGGTGAAGGTGTCCTCTTTTTAGTCTAGCATTTTTTTCAATAAATTATTTAAACTACTTTTTAAAATAAGATTTGGTTGTTGGGCAATTCACAGATTGGCTACTGAGCAGACAGAGAAAGTGATGTTAGTAATTCTTAAATACTAGGGAATGGCTTGTTGTATTAGGAAACTTAGGGCTTAATGCTTGCAGGAGCAAACAACCTAACTGAATTTATACTAATTGTCTGAAATTAATAAAACCAGAGAGTTTTCCCCCTCCTCCTCCTGTTCTGATACAGTTCTCCCTACAGCCATGGGGATAATTTAAACCTGTGAGATGCTGGTGGCTATCACATATCTCCATGAGGGTAGATTTCTCTCAAAATGAGTAGAAGATGTATACTTGACTATTATTTGTTCATCCTTTCACCATTGCACGTGTCCTGTTTTTGTGGCATCGTGTCTGACGTACTACCAGTGTGAAGAGCTGAGGTGGGCTGGCTTGTAGGCTGTGCCCAGCAGTGTTTCCTTGGGGCAGGGAGTGATTGGAGAAGAAAGGTCTTTGAAACCTTTTCTCTCCCATAGGCAGATGGGCCTGGAAAGATGCTGAGGATATATAGGAATGAGCCGCAAAGATGAGCAATGCCAAACCTATTTTTAATTTGCTTCTCTGGCCCTAGTTATATCCATTGATCCAATTTGTGATGAACTTTTCTGTATTCCTGTTTGTGCCCCAGGCATTGGAGTGTATGGAATAAAGGTAGCATATGCCAGCTTCACAAGTCTTGCTAATAATATCTATATTTAACAAATTGCAATCTTTTGGTTCATCTAAAAACAGAAGAGGGGATTTTGTCTCAGTTGCTTTTTTTGTTTGTGGAATTTACAGGAAAAATAGAACTGGAAAGAGCAAAGTATACTTGAGCAATGCATTACCCATGCTAGAACTTGTGTGGGAGGGCCACCTGTAAAGCTAGACAAGACTAGGAGTGGAGGAAAATGTAGATTCTAAGAGTTTTTGAAGTGTTCATACATCCGAGATAGTAGTTCACTAGGGGATAAAAATGGTGCTATTGATTATTATCTTTTTGTGAACGATAAATGAATGATCAGAGATCTGATAGCTGCTTAACATTTCAGACCAGTCCTCCACCAGCTTCAACTCAGTCACCAGAAAGCACTGTGGATACCTCACTGAAGAAAGAGAAGCCAGCCATTTTGGATCTGTACATACCCCCTCCACCAGCTGTTCCATATTCTCCTCGGTATGCAAACAAATGTGCGCCGCTAAACAGAAAGCTCCTTCACTGCACTTGTTTCTGGCTTGCTGTTACAGCTCTGTGCAAATTAGCTTGAGGAAGCTGCAAATCTCAAACTTTCTTCTAGCTGCCTAAATGAGTTGGATTGTTTAAACTTATGCTTAAATGTGTACACTAGCAGGATTGTAACAGATTTTATTACTGGGAGATTACTGTGTGCCATAGAGAGCAGAGTTGTTTCCAGAACATGAGTTGATGTCATCTCTGGTTTTGTTGTGGAGTTATGTCTCTGACACAGTTACACGCAGGAAGAAGTAATTTTTGTCCCTAACATTTTTCACTGTTAGATTTTTTCTTTTTTAGCAAGTTGAGTAACTGTTGTGGGAGTTAAGATAGAAAAGGATGTCATGTTAAATGACACCTATCACATTAAATTTTTAAACTTGCAAGTTGTTTAAAATAAATATGTTCCCACTTAAGGGAAGGGAGAGGCAATACAGCAACTTTTATTTTTTTATCCTGTGGTGTAAGCTATAAAAATGCAGGCTTGTGTACACAGTGGGAGGGGGGAGTGGTATATGTGGTAAGGCTGACTGTTGTTTGTTCTCAAGTCCATGTTAACTCATGCTAGAGCCCTGCCACCTGATCTGGGAATGTGATGGAAAAAAAGGTTTTCAGGCAAGATATGAAAGGCAGGCATGCTTCCTGTCCTTCCCTGACATTTTAGTTTATGTGTAGATAGTCCAGCACAGAAACTGTGACCTTTTGCTGCAGACCTTGTGGGAGGGCACTTGCCTTCTGTCATACAGAGAGAGACGTTGTATTACTGCAGTTTTTGGGGCAGAACTGGGAGGCAGGCTGGTTCACTTAGGTAGGGTCTCTTACTGAAGCTGGATTCACCTTGGACTGCTCTTGTCTTGCTTTTATGGTTACACATGCTCACTTCTTATTAAAAAACCCAAGTCTTTAAATCTTTTGGCATAATAACAAGCCTATAGGTTTAGCAGATGCATGACTTAATAATTTCTTCAAGTCATTAAATTTCAAGCACATTGGTGAATTATGTCCATGTGCTCCATTTATCTTTTCTGAAGAGACAAAAAATTATATTGTGCTTCAAATGCCTTTAGACCTGAATCGTTGTTGAAGAGGATGGAAATTGCAATGTGAGCTGCAAAACTTGTCCTGGATGATGTGTGGAAAGGGAAAGGCATCTTGACTTTGACTTTTTAAGAACGGAGATGTGAGAAGCTATGCAGGCAGGAAGAGGAAAAAGAACAATTATTTTGCCTTCTGTTCGGCCTTTTATTTTGACCTCTGCATGTTTTGCTTTTCTCTTGAAATTTTGGTGCATTTTGTGTGGTGGTTGCCTTTTTTCCCCCCTCCTTATCAGCCTGTTCTCTTCCCTTCCTAGCACAGATCTCCTCTTCTCCACATGGGGAGACAGAGAGCAGTGTTTGGTTTCCCTCCCCATGGCACAGTCTCCACATGGTGGTGGTGTAGGAGAGCTTTCCACGCACATGTATTTCTGATGTAACACTCGAGTGCCATTTTTGGTCTCTGCATCTCCATAAATAGCTCCTTCCTATTCACTGAGCTGTAGTATTTTTCTTTCTGGAGACCTGGACAAGTGGGATGTGTGCTGTCCAGGGACTGCTATGGATGCTGGGGTATATATGTGCTTAGACAGTCAGCTATGTGTTTTTATGCCTGACTTGGCTAATGGTTGCTTCAAGCAATAAGATTGTAACATGTAGGAAGGACAAAAAACCTCCAGGCAAATCTTAACTTGAAGGGTAGCTTCTCTTCCAAAAGTACTTGCAGAATTTAATAAAAATCATATATATATGTATATATATACACACACACATACACACACTATGAATCTGTTACTGAAACTCTCAAGGAGGGAGAAAGAAGGTGGTAAATAATCAGTGGCAGTTATTGGATTCCTACAGTGGCAGAGTCCCACAGATGGAGGTAATAGGTGTTACCATTACACATACAGAGATGGATAAATTTATGTAGCACTCCCGAATCACAACTGTGTACTGAGCAGACAGTGAATCAGGGGCTTTGATGCCCTCAGGTCTCATTTATCAAAATCTTTGGCAGGACTGGAGCCTCTAAATTTGTCAGTGTGTTAAATTACTGGCTTGTTAAGAGTGAATTAACATGAGGGGGGTAGCTTTCTTTTCTCGTTGTTAAATATAATGAAGTCTTCTATCACCTGACTTATTTTGGGTTTTTTTTCCCAGCTTGTTTGCAGCACAATGCCAGTTGTCATGAGCATGACTTGCTGCTAGAAGCATCTTTCAAAACTACTCATGTCTGTAGCTTTAAACTCTTTCAAGCTGCTAACTGAAGTGACTTGTCCTTTCAGAGATGAAAAGGGGAGCTTTGTGTATGGAGGAGGCAACAAACGCAGTCAGCCACTCCCTGGGTCCAAGGGCGCCGAGTCTCCCAATTCTTTTCTGGATCAGGAGAGCCGAAGGCGAAGGTTTACTATTGCTGATTCAGATCAGCTGCCTGGGTATCCCATGGAAGTAAATATCCTGCCAGCCAAGATGAGAGAAAAAACACAATCCTATGGTGAGTTCATTTCTCTCTTGTTATTGCTGTTGTGATAAGGGCTTTGATCAGTCAGAAATCATTTGTCTTAGAAAACTGCTCGTCAGGCTTGATTGATATTAAGGCTGTTTGTACAAATTGTGAATGTGAAATTCTACATCTGAAATAATTTCTCTTAAACGCTGTTATTTCTGTAATTAATATCATTCAGCTGGGGTCTGCTGCTACAGAAAGCCATTTCCACAAGTGTTATGCTTATAACATTGCCTACTCCTGCTCTAAATGAGCAAGAGGGCGGCTGTTTAATCTCAGCACACTGATTTCTTTACACCAGTGGAAGTATCTTCAAATATTCTTTTTTTTCCTGCAATTTGAACTCCTTATTGCTTATCTCTCCCTTTGTTTAACTGGGAAAAGCAAAAAATTTAAAAATTGGTTTCCTCAACTTTATGTAACTCCTCATAATCTTCCATGTTGTCTCCAGGAAAACCTCGTCCTTTATCAATGCCTGCTGATGGAAGCTGGATAGGAGCTGCAGAACCCTTCTCTAGGCCACGAGGATCAGGGAGAAAAGGCAAGGTTTTAGGCTTTATCCCTCATTCTATTGCTCTCCAAAATTTCCTTGGGTTTAACTACATGGAAGTGTTTAAATTGGGAATGGAAGATTATGGTTGGTGTATTACTGTACTGATGCAAGGTGACCATTGTTGGATTTAGTAGCATTGCCAGACGGTAACTGTGACATTTCTGAGGCTATTCAGTGTTGGGACTCAAATCTCCTGACTTAGACTTGTAGTAAGCATTAAAAGTTAGCTGGAATGACTAGGGCAGATCTGTACTTGTGACTTTATTGCACAGGTTTACCATTTTGCTCTTGCACACAGCCCTTTCCCTTTCTACTTCATTTAATATTGATCATGAAACTACTTTTTTGCCAAGTCTTTTTTTTTTTTTTTTTTTTTTTTTTTTTTTTTCTCCCTGGGGGGGGTTTGGAAAAAAAAAACTGTTTNGTGGAGGCTGTTGAAGAAGCAAACTTGTTCACAAAATGTAAAAATGTAAAATGTAGGGCCTTACTGCTGCTACTGTTAGAAAGGAACATATTCTGCAGGCATCACTGAATGGGAGAGAGATGAAGCTCATAACAAATTGTGTTCAGTTGGATGTTTTTTTTTTGACTTCCCACACTGTCCTCTTCCCACCCTCTTTTGCATGTGAAAGACTATTTGAGTCCTGTTAATAGTGGGAAATAAGGATGACTAATTTATTTTTGGAATCAGTTATGGAAGCTAATATCTAATTTTAGGTAAAATCAAAGCTGTGTTCTATTATTTTCATGTAAAAGTAGGAGTTGATGATGAGAAGCACAAACCTGGAGGGATACTAACAGAGTGATCACCAGGTGGCAGGGCTGGTTTTTGTGTGTATGGTTTTTTGTTTGGTTTTACCTTTGGTTTTGTGTTGCCTTTTTTGAATGCTTGAAATGTACCTAAGTGATACAGGCTTGTATTTAAGCTGTGTTGGATCAGAACCAAAGGCCTACCTAGGCCAGTAGGATGTCTTTAGTAGCAGCTGCCTTGGTCAGGTGTCTAAAGAAGAGTAAAAACAGAGAAAGTGTCACAAATCGCTGGTCAAAACCAGGGAGGGAAGTGCTTACATCTTCACCTGCAAAATTAATTTCTCTTGTCCAGTGTAATATTAGAAGATTTTAAGTTACTCATGAGTTATATTGAGAAGTTTATGGATTCAGCTCTGGTCTCTATAGCATTTTGAATAACACATTAGAAGAAGGTTTCTTACATCTCACCTCTGAAAATGATTTGCATGAAGGTAGTTTGTAGCAGCATTTTTGGTATGTGTGAAACTGGAATAAAACAGTCAAATGGTATCTCCTCTGTGTATGGACTTACTTCATTATTTGTGTTACTCGAAAGACATTAAAGATGCAAAAAGCTGTGAATCTATTAATAGCTGCTTACGTCCAGGTGTCTTAAGAACAAAGCCCCAGATCTAGGTATTTGAAGTGTAACTAGAATAGTTTTATAAAAATAGAAAATAATAATGGAGGGTTTTGAAGTCAACAATAATTGGTTTTCCTCCTCCTGTTTGTACAGGTGAAGATGTCCTCTGTAGGTACTTCAGCAATGAAAGGATACCCCCGATCATTGAGGAAAGCCCCTCCACACAGCACCCGCTCTCCAGGCCAGTGTCTGACAAGCAGTTAGTGAGGGGAACAGATTATATCCGAGGCAGCAGGTGTTTTGTGAATACAGACCTCCACAACAGTGCAACAATTCCTTTTCAAGAGGAAGGTGCTAAAAAATCATCGGTTACATCATCCACAAAATCCTCCTCGGCAGAACCCTCGCTGCTGGTCAACTGGATCACGAGACTGAAGTTGTTGACTCATTGACTTGTCCCCAGTGCTGTTACCAAGTGCCTTTGCTCATTGGTCAGACTTCTCTACTTTGCAGCTTAACTGACACACAGTGACTAATGCAGTATTCTTTTCCTGGAGAATCTTACACTTTTGCCTTTTTGTTTGCCATTTCTGATGGATCAGAGGGTTTGGTAGTGCAAGGAGGGAAGAAAGATAAAGATCAAGTTCCTCTTCCTGGCCAAAAACTGAAGGCATTTATTCCAGTGGAAATGAGTAAAATAACAGTGAGGTAGAGGCCACACATGACCTGGAAAATGCGTGATGACTCAGAGGAAAGCATTGCATTACTGTGAAGTCCAGTGGCACTTTAGTTGTCTGAATGCTCAGGTGCAACTGGCAGGGTGTAGGAGTGTGCAGAGCTCACAGAAATTGTCACTGTCCTGACTGGGAAAATAAGCAAGGAAACAGTATTTTTGTGCAATTTGGTGATGCTGTTTCAAGTACTGCACGAGATCAGCCTTGTGAGGAAGAAGTAGTAGTGTTACCGTTCTTTCTCTGATATCCAGAGTTCCTATGAAGTCTTAGGAAGGGAGTTCTCTTATTCAGAGATTTTAGGATGTTGGACTAATTTAATTATAAATCAATCCAACCTTATATATATAATCTATTTTATTGAAATCACAGTACAGATAAGGAGTACTGAACAACTTCAGTGCTCATCTGTAAAGGTATATGGATTGCTACAACATGCCAAGGAAATGCATCTGTAGAGGTGGTGAAAGAATATATTTTTTTTCCTTAATTGTTTCAGAATGACTCGCTGTTAACCAAAGTAACCTTTTAAAGACAGTCCTGTTATGAGAACTTTTACAGTGGTTCATTTTCTGAATTGTGTTGTTTTTATGAAAAATATGTGCTATCATACACTGCAATTGTAAGACATCTTGCTATTTTCTATATAGCTCTAATTTTTACCTCTTCAGAATTTTAAAGTAGCATTGGGTATTTTGGGAGGAAAATAAAACCTGTTTAACAAAAGAGGAGAATATTAGAGGTATTGTTTAAGAAGGAATGTATGTAAGATTGTTAGTATGCAAACAGTTGTGTTTAAAGTTATTTAAATGTTAAATATAGTTATATATATTTTTACATTTAAACAGATAGAGTTTGTACCTTCCTGTATTGAAGTATTGGGCACAGCTTAGTCAAAGGAAAAGAAAATAAGGTTTTGTATTACTTTTTAATTATAAGACTAACTATTTTTGTAGATTATACATTGCCAACAGCCTCTACTCCTTTGGTCTTGCTGAAAAGAAGGATTTATATTTAATAATTGGTGGGGAAAGAGGCAAGTTAAATGCTAGTTTGCACTTAGGAGTGGGGCAGAAATCACATGTGGTAACAGGATATTAAAACCACGCTGTAATTCTGTCTGTGAAGATGTCACCATTCTGCAACGAGCTGATGAAGTTGTGCTACAGCTCTGCAGAGAGAGACAGGGTGTTTCATTCACTTCTCAATTATTTATGTTTGATTGTGACTCACTAATGACTGGGGAGGCTGGTTTGGACCTTTCTGATCAAAGCAGATATGTCTGTCTTCTGCTACTCTCCTCCACTCCCCGAGATGACAGTCTGTACTAGAGACGTGAACTGCTGCTGTGCAGTTGAACCCTACAACAGTTTGGTCCTGCCTCCAAGAAAGGGGCTGAAACTGCCGTGTTGTAGGCTCTGTGGTGTGGTATACTCCAGCCTCAAAAAGGCTGAACTGTTCTAAAGGTGTTGTCAAGAAAGGTGTTGTCAAAAACAAGACTTTTAAAATGGAAATTCTGCTCATCTTCAATGTCGTGTTTTCTGTACTTTAAAAATGAATGGGGGCCATCATGCTTAACCTCTTATTGTATACAGTGAATATAGAGGATGCTCTACAGTTTAGGGATAAAAAGAGTCTGACAGATCTAGGAATAAACTGCAGCTGATATCCTTCTGTCTTTACCTGCAAAAAATTCTGCTATTATGCAAAAACTTGGTTCGTCTCTTAATGTTGAAGGTACATGTATCTATCTGGTGAAAAACTGTTTCTAGACTGACTTCCCTAATGAGTACCATGTACATTTCCAGATATCCTGCCATGGTACAATACTCAGAATACACGGTCATGGTGGCAAAATAATGCAGTTAATTGGAAAAGATCATAAGCCCCACAGAAATGGAAAATAATATTTAGTACTCATGCATATATGTATAGTGAAGATTGTGTATTTTGAAATATTGAGCAGGCTTCTGTTGTAGTCTGTAGAATATGTAAAAAACAATGCCTTTCGTTTCTCTTACATAACCATAGCCCAAAAACCCCCTATTTTGGGTAGTGTGTGAAAGGAAATAAGACATAAAAATGAACACTAACTGTTTGTAGAGACAGAGTGCAGGGCAATTCTCCAAGCCATGTGTTTCCTCTAGTGGCATGGACAATTACATTAATCAGTGTTTGAATTCGGGATGACCAACAAAGTTGGACACAGTACTGAGAGTACTGAATACTAATTTTGTGCTGATCAATGAGCCAATAACTTTTCCTCCCTCATAAGCAGGGCTTGTTGCTCATTGAACAGAAAGGAGAGAAAGTAAAAATCCAAAACTTAACCAAACCAGGAAACAGATGGTGAAGACTAGCTTTATAGTTGGAGAGGATAAAGAATTTTCTTCTCGCATAAATGTTTCTTTAGTCCAAATTTTGCATGCTGTTTTATTACACTGCCACGAGGTAGTCTTCAGAAACTGCTCTATACCTGCAATCACATCCTGAATAGACCAAATTAAACCCCTCATCAGGCTTTAACTTAGATCTTGATGAATTCAGCTCAAACTTTTTTTGCAGGTTTTGCTTCCCTAGGAATTTTCCTGCATTCATCATTCAATTTTTGGAGTATCTTACACATGATTTGGACAGAAAGGCTTTTGTGCATATGCATTCTCAAAAATGCCTTTGCTAGCAGGATTGGTATCTCAGAGGAGTGTGAATGTTGGCTTCTGCTTGTGTTTTCTGCACTAAAATATTCTTCCCCAAATTTCCACCTTACGTCCTAGTGCATCATCTCAAAGTGTGTGGGATACAAATTCTTATAGGCAATTGGAAAAAAGTGTTGCTTTTTTTGGAGTAACCTTTGTCCTGCTGTACAGATGGGCTTTTTTTTTTTTCTTCTCTGTAGCCTGAGCTTTACTTTGCACATGCTGTAGTTATGGAGCACGTGCTCTTTGTGACTGACACATAGGAATGCTTTTGTCTTCTTGCAGGCTGTAAGGTTTTTATAATGGACAAGAGCTCTTGAGGAAGCCACTGACTTAATTCAGCATATTCTGTGATTCACTCGAAGTGTAGAAAGAGCACTCCAAAACAACTCTGTTTGGAGAATGAAAAAAGAGGGATCAGGCTAAACTAAATGTATGGGTCTGTGTTGTGTCGAATGCTGCTTCAGCTGTGTGACAGTAATTCTGCAAAGAAGATGCCACACACCACTGCAGCATGCACATTTGTATGATGCTAGAATATGAAACAAGGGCAGTCTTTCAAAGCAGTTTATATATAGATCCACACACCACATTTGAGCTGTAAGATGTATGACAAAAGCAGTCCAGAGCTGCTGTCGATGTGTAATTTCACCAGATTCTGCTGCCTGTGCTGCTGCTGCATCAGTTAAAAATAGTAACCTCTCTTTATCCTGTTGCCTGCACGTTGCAAATCTCTAACCATCACTTTTGTCTTCCTTTTTGATAGTTAGCAACTGCTGGTAAGATTGTGTCATTCCCACAGGGCCTTGAGCAGCAGTCCAAAAGCTTAGTTAGTTTGGGTTATTCTGGACTTTGTCCAAAAGTGGAAAGTCAATTTTAAAAACAATATTATTGCTCCAACATCACTTAGAGTTAGGAATCTTTTTTAATACGTACTGGATATGAAACAGGCAGGAGTTGTCTGTCGCACATACTTTACCAGTGGAAGAAAAAATGAGGATTATATACTCTGTGGAGGAAAAAAATTCCAGACCTTTGGGTGTCCTCCAGTTCCTGCCAGTGGGAGAAATGTGTTTATTTTAGCATGACATAGAATAGATGTAAACATTTCTTTTTAAACCTCCCTGTGTGGTCACCTCAGTTATTCAGGATGATGTAAGCCACTGACTTTCTCCCTTACGTGGTTATGGAGCTACCCAATAGCTCATACCCAATGGGAGAGGGCAAAAATCTCTTGGGCAATTACATGATTGATTAACAGGGTATGGAGACAGAGTAATTAAGCATAAAAGAAGTGCCAGAGAGTGCCAAGTTATAGGGAGAATCCTTGGGGTCAGTTTATGGTTGTGGTTTCTGTTTGTTCTCTGATTAGTGTGTATGTTCTCTATGGCAGACAGCAGCAAGAAATCAGAGGATAAGAAGTCCAGTTTACTGTGCCATCCTCAACTGAGAGGGGTAGTTGCTTGGGCTTTTTTGGTTTGTTGGTTGATTGTTTCTGGCACCCCACACCCTCCTTGGTAAGGGTGGCCCTTTTTCAGTACAAGTGAGACAGAGTAGGAACTGTTGAAATGTGCCTGTGGAGCAAACCTGGTAAGATCCTGATGGATCACTGGGCTGTGTTGACGGATGGTGCTCAGCCACCACGTGTTTAGATGTGCTCTGGGAGTGCCTTTGAATGTGAGGAGCCTCAGACCCTTGTGACCTTTGCTTAGAGGCTTTTCTTGTTTGGACGATATTTACTGAGAGGCTTAAAATATGCCACAGTCTAAACTGGTATTTAATGTTTTGGCTGTGTATTTAATGTTGGGTTGTTTTTTTTTTTTCCCCCAAGTAATTGTATGCTTCTCAGTGCTACTTATTGATGTGTTTTCCTCTTTCATCCCCCATTAGCTGTTTTCAGTACCAATGTTTCTAATGAAATTCCTCCCATATTTCCAGTGAAAATGTTCATAATGCCAAATAGTCACAAATGAGCCATAAAATTTTAATCTGTAAACTGTAAAAGAGCCCCAACCAAACAAAAATCCATTTAGCTAAACACAAGAAAAAACACTTCTTCTGCCTTGTGAATAACAACTTCATGAATAATAATGAAACTAAGGATTTTCATCCAGGTAAAGGCTCAGCCAAATTTTAGTGGCTGCATCTTGGGTAATTTGTCTCATTTTATTACATGATAGTAGAAAGTGGGGGCTGTAGCTCAGGTATTGTAGTGCTTGCAGAGCAACTGTGTTTAAATGTGTCTCCCCAGAACATGACCAAAGGCTTTCTTAGGTGTAACATGGCTTTAGCTCAAACTCTTTCCCATGTCACTCAATGTCCCATTGAACATGCAGCAGTTTTAATATTGTCTGGCATAGTTCTTAACCACTAGTTTCTGGGGGGAAGTTGGTGTGGGTTCCTATAAGTGAATAGGATGAGAGCAAAACAAATGATGTCCTGAATTAATTATTTCCCTTTTCCTATGTCCTCCTTTCTCTGACCTTTTCCTCCCTACATTATGGCTAAGGGACTTGACAGGAATTTATTTCACAAACACACAGCTATGAAGTCTTTAATATTTATAACATAATCAGTTTGTTTTGATGTTTGAGATAGTTTTGGTCAGTCTTCCAGCAAAAATAGTGCTGCCCACAAGACAATACTTCCAAGTTCTTGATTCGTATAAGAATTCCTCTCTGCTTAGTGAGCTGTTGGCTTAGACTCTGCTTTGAAGTTACTTAGACCACCCCAAGCAGTCCTTGGTCCTTTAGGCCCAGACACATCAGCTTCTTATCCCTTGATAGGAAGAAAGGTCTGGTTTTTTTCTCTTCTTTTCAAGTTTTGCAACACTGGATTCATAGGTTGTATTGGAGAGATGGATGTGGACCTCCTGCCCTCTCCTGCTGCCTGTGCAGTGGCTACGTGGGGTGGAGGGACAAGAAGGCTAGGGCAAATCCATCAGCTAAAGCAGCAGCCCCTCTCTTCCCTCTCTCATGCTCAGGATATGAGTGACAGGCCTTCAAATAAAAAGCTAATGGGACAGGATACGTGATTTGCTAAGTTTTTCATGTGGAAACACTGTGGCGGGATGATGTGTCACAGTGTTAGCACAGAGGTAATATGAGGGAGCCATTATCTAAAAACCAAAAAAGTTTGGTAGCATATGAGCTCCTGCTATGGCACAGGCACGTTTCACCTAGTGCTGCACAGAGAAGCCTTTATTAAAGCAAAGAGGATAAGTGAGCTGGGACTGTCAGGGAGAGGCAGTGAGGCAGATACCCCAGGGTGCTCACACGTGGGTGAATCTGACCACAAGAAATGGATTTGACCTGCTACTGACCATGGCTGGCTGCTGTGCTTGGGATGGATGTGGTCAGTGTGGGAAACAAGGCTTTCAGAAGGATGTGGAAGAGGCTCAGGTTTCGGCATCATGATTCATTTTCCCAGTGGTTGACCAAAGGGGGAGGTGTGATGGGAAGCTGTGATGAGAAGTACTCCTGCTATCTTTCTCCCTATCAAGAAATGTCAGGGAGTGAAAACAAACATCACCAGAAGTCTGAAGTTCAAAAAATCTGAATCACGCACGGTAACAAAGCGCATGACTTCTCCCACAGGCCACTCCTGTAAATGTGGATATTTCATCTAGTTTGCAATGGAGTATTTGGTGTGTTTTCAAAATGCTGGAGATTTTAAACACCCTCTGGTCTCACACAGTGTTTGCTGTTCGTGTAGCTGGCTGTGAAGAGAGACATTTTGACTAGTGATGCTGACTCTAGTAGTGTTGTCTCAGGGCAGGAGCTGTAAGGTGAGGATTGCAACATCCTGACTAGTTTGATACAAGCTTTTTGGGTTGGATGTGCATAACATGCCTACCTTTTAAAATGAAGTGGAAGACAGTTATAAAATCACAAAAAACATACAAAAGCCATTAATGGGAGAAGAGATGTTGCCACAACCTTGTTCCCTGGTTGCTTTCCAGTATTCTTGCCTGGTTTCCACCTGTAAGACAAAATTCTGGGTGCTGCCCTAGTAGAAAGTGGCACACTCTGTGACCCTAAAGGCTCATTTCCATTATTCAAAGCACAGGCAGAGCAACATTTCTGTTGCTTTTCTCTAGGTCCTGAATGATTTCCAGTGATGACTAGTCTATTCACTCTGTTGCCACCTTCTCCCTTTGCTCGGGGTGCCCTTGCTGAGCGCCTCAGGCAGTTTTGGCATTGTCACACTTGGGTGCCTGCAGAAGGCAGTGTTGTGTTCAACCTGCTTGTGCTGTTTTTGTAGTTCAGCATAAATAAGAAGTTCTCCTGCTAAGTAAGCAGGGTTTGTCGGGCAAGAGGTTCTGTTCTCAGCACTAGGTTTGATTGTTCCTTCTACTTTTTTCAGTCAAATCTGATTGGTTGATTAGAGGTGTTTCTGATTTATGACTGGAAGGGTGAAATGAAGATGGGATCTTGTTGATGAAGAAGATTTAAATGAACATTTGAACAAATTAATAAAGGACAAAGAAACTAGAGAAGTAAAACTAGGCACTAATTCTTTATCTGAGCAGTGCTAAACAAAAAATACACAAAGTAAACGTATATGTGTTTTGCATTTGCGTGGGGTTTCATATCTCAGCCTACTGTCTGGAAACTTATAATATTATTCTCCTACAAGTTTCTTGACAATGAGCTGCATATAACTGTGGGATGCTTATGATCAAGCTGCTACTGTGCTGTTGTATTTTGGGAGCACAGACTGCTTGCTACACCTGGGTTTTCTGTTCCTTTCCATCTCTCTCACTCTAAAACCATCAGGTTTTAAAACATCCAGGTGGCTTTCAAAATGATAAGCTCTTCACTAGATCCTCTTTTCACTGTCCTACTCAGTTCAGCTTTTGAGAACAATATGAAATGTATTTTTAAAGGCCGACGATGCTGCAATACGTAAGCACAGGTAGATGTAATTATTGATTGGTTTGAGAACTGGAGCCATTGTAAGGTAACAGATACACTGCTGTATTTAAGATGAAAAGTTGTTCTTCAAGTAAAAATTGTGTTAAGTACTTGGACTGTTAAATACACTCTTGATTAAGAAATGCACAATGCACCATTTGTGCCACTTAAAGTTCACATGGAAAAGCTGAATCATCCAAGCCATCTGAATGATGCACACTATTTAGTAGTTGTTTTCTTCAGCAGGCAGCTGGTGATCTCTCTTCCTGTATTCAGGGTTTGGGTGGGGGAGGAAAAGGAAGACAGAAAGGAGACTCCGGGGTGGGGGGAGAAGCTATTGCTTCATGTGTGCAAACCTTATGGTTTTCCTGAAAACTCTCTAAATTTGTGGTAAGTTAAAACTTATTAAGAGGATTGAAGAGGCAATATATATTGTAACTAGGTTATAAAGTGTCTTTATTTTAAAGTAATAATGCTTTATGAACATTTCAGGCATAATTTATTTATTTTAAGTTATATTTCAAGCAATTCTTAATGGGGAAGACATGAGGATATGTGCTAGGGCAGGGGATCTTTCAGACTTGGTTGTTCCTGTGTCTCCTGCTCCCCTCTTGACTGAAATAAGGAGGTGAGCTGTGAGATTCATTGCTTGAGTCACTATCCAAAAAATGGGAACTTAATTTCTCTTGTGCTGCTCATGTTGTAAACTTAACAGACAATTTACATGTTAGCTTACTGAAGCTCAGTGGTAGTGAAGGGCTGTTTAGTGCAGAAAAACCTCCCAGGTTAGGAGTGGGACAGACATGTGACAAGGTTGGGGGGAGCAGTAGTTTTGCTGAAAACCCCACATGTACTCCTTGCAACTACATCCTTGGTTTTCTACATTTAGGATGTATATTTTTTGTGTATGTTTTGTTTGTATTGATATAGGTGAAGTATTTTTTTTCTTCTTTTTTAAATGATCTATCCCTTTATTACAGTCTGTCTTACCTATTTAGATGGTAAGATTTTTTTTTTTATTTTCTTAGCAAGCCTTGTCTTGTAGTTTTAACTTCCCAAGTGTGCTGTGTTGGCAATTTAGTTGTTCTCTATTGTACTTATTGGTACAGTTGAAGGGGTCTAGGAAGCAGCAAAATGGAAAAAGCAGTGCAGAGAGGCTTTGCTCAGATCTTGTTTGTCTGACTTTTCTTTGGGTTTTTCTTTTTTTTTTTCAAAGCTGGAGAGACACAACCAGCATGCATTCAAATCTTCTTTTGAGTCTAAACCAAACTCTGTGCCTCTGTTGGTGTGATTAATGAGCTGCCTGGGAATTGATGGCAAATTACTTGTATTTCTATTTGGCAGAGAAGAGAAAAAAAGGGCTGGGGCTCTAGTTCTCAGCAGACTTCAAGAAAGCCTCTCATTAACTGTGCAAGGGAGGCACTTCCATTCCTTTTGGTGGCTGTCATTTTAGGGCTGGCAGTGCCTGCAATAACCTGAAGTGCTTAGCACAGCAGGTAGTTTCAGCGAGGGGGCAGTAGCCCCTCTTGCTTAGAAAACATTGGCCTTTGAGAAAACATGAAATCAAGCTGTGTTGCATAGTCTTAAAAGATGACTGCATTGATGTCATAAGTACAAACATTAAAGATTTATGTAAGAAATTTATAAGATGAGACAATAAGCTTAAATTACAGCACAGAGCTTGAATTTGGTTGAGAAACCTGATGTCAAGGAGAGTTAAGCACTGCTTTAAGATACTGAAGGGAGCTGTGGAACCTCCATTATTTGATGTCTTAGAGAACAGGTTAGGCGGCCTCTGTCAGAAATAGCCGAGTATAATTGATCCTGCTGGGAGGGACAGACTTAACGATCTCTTTATGTCTCTACAACCTTATGAATTTGTAGAGATGTGAGTAGGCTGTATGTTCATCAAGTGCTTTCAGGCCCTTCTGGATAAAAGCCACCATGCACGCTTCACCATAGCCCTAAGTGAAACTTGGAGGTTTAAAGGACCCTGAAGCAATCAAATGAATGCATGAGAAGATGAAGTTCAGGGGCACCACACAGGGACAGAGAGCACTAACATTCAGAATCAGTAATTTTGCAGTTTTGTACTTATCTAGAGCAACATCATCATCAAAAATTGTCATTCCCTCAGTTGAGGCACTTGAAGAACATTACAAAACCACTGCTTGTTGTTTTGAAGAACTGTGGGGGTTTTCCTCTTAATAGAAGGAAAGTGTTAGGAATGATGCTACTCTTCTGACAAGGGAAAGCATACTGATAGCTCTAAAATATGGTTTGGCCTTTTAAAATCAAGACAATAGACCTACAAAAACTACTCTTTTATACTGCTTCCTGATAGAGTTGAAAGACACATCTCCACATCCCTGCCATTTCTAATGTAATTTTTAAAAAGGAGAATAACTTGCAGACAGGTAGGGCAGGACAGCTCTGTGCTTATGGAAGTAGCTTGTTTCTGTATGTAAGTTCCTTGTTATGACAAGCTGTGAAGCAAAATATAGCCACCTTCATCTTTTTTCAACCAATGGGATATGAACTTTATGGGGAGACATATGGGAGTCTTGGATACCAAGAAATTAATTTCTCATGCAGTGCAAATCATCAGTGGCCAGAGTCTCCAGAAAGCAGCACCAGATGTCCTGAATATTTTGACATTCAAGTCTGTAGAAAGCTCCAAAGAGAAGGAAGTGAAAGAATGGTAGCAAGTCTCATGCAAGCAATTTTAGGGATGTGGAACTTGATTTGCACATGAGTGTGACAGCTCTTTTCAGCAAAAAGCATGGTGGGAAGTGGGATAGCTACCACTCAGAACTGAGCCATCTGCTTTTCCATGTCTTCAAGGAACAATGTCTGGTCTGCTGCTTTTATCTCTTCTGTGGAATATTTACTCTTTCCATAAGTAACGCATGTGCTTCTTTAGACCTGTCAGTATTGCCCTCACTATGATTCAGAGTGCACGTAAAGCCAGTAGTTATTTTAGGAAGCAATAGCTGAGTCTCTGCATCAGATTTCAAGATACGTTTTTGGGCAAGCTTTCAGATAATCCATTTATATGCAGTTGAAGTGCTTTGAAGATATAAATGCCATTTTCAGATAAGTACTGATTAGTCATGCAAATAAATAGAAATATTTTAATTAGGGCAATTTCAACATGGCTCATATTGTGGAGAAGAGCCTATGTAAACATATTAAATAGGTAATTTATTAGTGGGAGCAACCTGGGATTAAGGGTGTTGTGTTTTCATTTTTGGGGTGGAATAATATACTTTGCAAAGTAACAATGCAAGAAAGTAACAGCCTAATAAGCTAAAAACCAATAACAACCCCTGTTTTTAAAAGTATTTGTAAAATGATCAGTGAGATATTTGTCTCTTCATGTCTGCTTGAGTCACAGTACAACTCCAAGTAAGCTGGGCATGCTCAAGTATGCACTGCCTGAAATGTGGCAGTCTTGCCACCTGGTCAGTCTGAGACTACTTACATACCCTTTGGCGCTATAGTGGCTTTGTTCTGGGATGTGCCATCACTCTTCTGCCAGAACCCTTTCTTGCAGTGACTTTTTTGTGTGAGTGTGTGTGTGTGATCTGTCAGCATCCTGACTGGGAGTGACAGCAGGTGACTGGAGTGTTTGTCATGAGGCCTTCTGGTGTTATGTAGGAGATGTCTACTTCAGAGTCCCTTTTGTATGTGTGTGCAATTATATGTAAGGTCATTTGAAATGGAGGCCAGGATCAAGATACTGTTTTGCTATACTTTCTCAGGAAGGTTTCTGAAATTTAGAGCCAGACCTTTCATGTTCTTGGATATGGTTGCAAACTGCATTGTTGCTTTCCTTGGAATCAGGATTGGATACCTCTGTGATGAGGAATGGAGCAGAATACCCGACTATTGTTATTGATATGTGTGTTTATCACCTTTGACGACATATCTGGGCAATGTAAGTGATGAATATTTGATGAACTACAGGAATACATCCATGAAATGATTCCTTGTCTCTTTGTTTTTAGTGCCAGGACTTGCTTATAGTGGAGTGTGCCAAAGTTAACCTCCAATTAAAAATCAGGAGAGGCAACAGTTTACCCCATGGTAAACACCATGTAATGGCTCTATTTACTCTCTGTCAGTTAGTCACAACACCCACAGTCTTTAATTTATGAGTAAAATGCAAAGGTGTAATGTAAGTGGATTTTCCAGTCTGGTTTTCTAGTTTCAGTGGAATTAGCTTGAGCTTTATATAAGTATAAAAGTATTTACATGTGTGTATGCCTGTGGGTGAATGTATATATCCATGCACTGAATTCTGTTTAAACTACTCAACCGTGATATTTGAGATGGAATGCCATGACTTGTCAGCTCTGTATTTCAGATGCAGTCTTTTACCTTTGCTAAAAACCTTCCAAAGAGCTCAGACTTACAAACTATGGTCAAGGAACATGAGTCTGCTGTTGCCATATTTCCTTGTCCACACAGCCCCCTTACCTAGAAAGAGGATAAAACCAGGCTCAAGTGAAAATTTAGTGAAACGGCTCATGTGTAACTTCTCACTTTATGCCTATATGAGGGGTATATTACTCTTTTTTGGGTTTTTTTTCTTTCTTTAAACTGAGAATATATAAGAATAAATTTTCACAACTATTGGAGGTAGCAATTCCTACTTAGTAGGTATTTGAAGTACCTACAAAAGTTCAGTGCAAAACATATTTTTAATCATTGCTATTCTCCTTTGAGTGTAAGGGTTACACTTCAAGTGCAGCTGTGTCTATCTCTGCCTTTTTAAAAAGGAGTCAAATTTCATTTAGAGTTGTGCTTTGAAAAAAAAAAACAAACAACTGTTGTGACTTCATGACCTTTCTAAAATGTGTTCTCTGCCTTTTAAATGGGGACTTTCACTTGAACGAATTTGCAACAGATTTTCCTCTCAGTCCTTCACACTTAATGTTGGCTTCATTCCAGAGTGTAGAAACTAGATTTGTAATTGCCTTATTTACAAGGTAGAGTTTCTCCTTCTTCTTGTTTGCTTAACTTGTCAGCTTTAGACTATCAGGCACCACTTAACCTTCTTAAAAAAAAAGTTTTATTTCTATTCCTTTTCTGATAAATATCTATTTATTCTCCTGAAAAACCATCATCAGAATGAACAGAAAAAGTGGGTTATTCTGAATTTAATTTGTAATATAAGAGAATGGAAGAAACTAGATAAAGTGGCCCTCAATTTGATTAGAAGATAATTTGACTTAAAATTCCTGTTGTACTTTTTTTCCCCGAAAATTACAGATTTAGATAAAATTTGGGTAAAACAGTGGTCTGAAATTCCATTCCAGGCTTTAAACAAGGCTCAAGCGTCGTAAATATTTTGGAGAACAAAACCATTATTCCCAATGGCTTTTGGCTTGAGATTGAGGGTTAATTATTTATTTTTACAGTCAATCTCTGCCTCTTTGGTACCTGACTGGCTCTAGAATACACAGCACCAGCACAGGGACACTTGTTGGGAGCCCTTGTGCTTTCAGGACATGCTTGAGCCTTTCTCTCTCAAACCATCGTGTGTCCTTCGGCTTCCTCGCTATCCAAACCAGCTCCTTGTCAGTACTTTACTCTTCCCAATGATCCTATCAGCAGCTCCAGCATTCTCTTTAGCAAGAGAAAGTTAATGGGGGAGAGGTAACGTAGTTCAGAGTGTGTTTTGGAACCAACAGGCTGTAAGAGAGATCCAGAGTGAGCTGTTTATCTTCCCACTGTCTGTCTTCCCCGCTGGACTCCTCTCACTGCAGGAAAGGTCCTGCAGCAGCAGCTCCGGGTCCTGCTCACAGGGGTGGAGGAGGAGGAGGAATGATGCCTCCTCTTTGCCAGGGTAAGGCTCTACCATGGATGCATGCAGAAGCCTAGACGTCATCTGGAATTTCTCAACAATGTTTTGCTGCTACATTGCTTAAACTTTTTTCAAATATCACTGTGTGAGCAGCTGGCACTTGCTGTCTGACTGGTGATGCTATTAGGCTTTTATCTGTGTGACTCTGCTGTAGGAGAGCACCAGAGGAATTACTCAGCTGGTTGGGCTGCTGAGGGCTTGTCAGTGGGTGACTAACCCTGGTTGTATTTTCTAGTCCTCTCAGCCCTCTCGTTCTTCTTATCTCAAATAGATTGTGAAAATATTCTGAATGGTAAAAATTGACTTGTCCATAACAGTGCGACAAGCAGATTATCTATCACAGCCTGGTGTAAAAGTCCTTTGGAAATTGTTTGCTTACATGATTTCCTATGTGGATTTTTTTGTGGCATTTGACTGCTTGGCTGAACTGTGTGGGTCTCTGCTTCCAGACAAACTTTTGCAGTGGGAGAAAGATGTTTTATTGTTCTCTGTGGATGGATGAATGCTGGTATTCATACAAAACACAACTTGTCTAGTCATGCACATAAATAAAAATCCATTCAAGATAACGATTACAAAAAGGGAATGTACATATGTCAAATCATATTCTGTAAATACAGACAATAATGAGGTTTGTGGAATCTACTTAGGTCTTGGTCCTGCAGGCGATTATCAGCGTGTGAATACATTTATGTAGCACTGTTGACTTTTAGGACTGCTAGAGTTTATGAGATTAGTCCAAGGACTGTGGCACACACATAGTCATTTTGTTAAACTCATCTAGTTTAAAGTGCTACCGTCTTCAGGCTGTGGTCATATGTGTTTTGTATTTCCTCACTGGGGGAAGGCCACCCCAGAGATGGCTGTAGCTATTAACCAAGAACTGGCAGGTTTTGAGTGCAGGTTCCAGAGCTGCTGCAGCCTGCCTGCCTCCCCTTCTTGCATCTCAGTTTTAGGAAAGGGAAGGTCACAGTGGAGAAAGTAATGTTTGACTCTCATACTGCAAAGTCTTAGAAGAGTGAATGCTTTCAGAAGTGTGGGGCAATCAAGAACTAGCCATGGCTCTTTGTGTTTCCTCTTTGGGGCCAAGAGGGTGACTGACTTTTTATACTGCATGTAGCTTTTTGCAAGATTCAAGTGTGAAAATTCTTATAAATGCCTTCAAGTTTGATATCTGGAATGCCAGAGACTTCCCTGTCCTGGGTTCTCCTGCAGTGTGTAAAAAGTCCTTTTCTCATCAGCTGTCTGAGCTGAAGAAGCACTCTGGAGTCCTTAGTTTGTGTTCTCAAGGCAGTTTATTAGTTCCTTATCAAAAGTAGATTTCTCTGCCCTGCCGAGGTCGACACAGCAAAACTTTCAGAGACACACTGTGCCCTGCACACTGTCTGC
>VXBU01009657.1:763-64294 GCA_013400315.1 Bombycilla garrulus | reverse complement strand
TTAATAAAGTTTCTTCTTTATGCTTTAAATTAGGTGACTGTGCTCCTTTTTTGATCCTACCTCACAGCAGAAATTGAGAAAAATATATTTTCATGGGTGCACTGGCCTTTGGCCAGTGTCAAACCATGACATTCTTAGTTCCCTGACCGAGAATCGAAATTTAGTAAATAAACCCATGACAATTATCAATAAAGATATTAAACGGGACTGGCCCCAGCACTGAGCCAGGAGTAACACCACCCTGTGACTGTCTTACAGCTGGATGAACTCCATTTACCATCACTCTCAGAGCCCAGCCATCCAGCCAGTTTCTAACCCAGTGAAGAGTGCACTTGTCCAAACCATGGGCTGGCTTCTGGAATTCCAGGATAATTCTNAATTATCAATAAAGATATTAAACGGGACTGGCCCCAGCACTGAGCCAGGAGTAACACCACCCTGTGACTGTCTTACAGCTGGATGAACTCCATTTACCATCACTCTCAGAGCCCAGCCATCCAGCCAGTTTCTAACCCAGTGAAGAGTGCACTTGTCCAAACCATGGGCTGGCTTCTGGAATTCCAGGATAATTCTGTGTGAAACCATATCAAAGGCTTAAGTCCAGGTGGGTTATATCTGGAGCCTTTCCCTCATCCAGCATCTGGGTCACTTGGTCATAAAAAGAGATTGGTTTGTTCAAGCAGGACATGCCTTTCCTAAACCCCTTCTGGCTGGGCCTGATCCTCTGGTTGTCTTGTACTTGCTATGTTTTTTCACTCAAGTTTATCTGCCCCATGACCTGCCATGTCAGGCTGACAAGCTTGTAGTTCCCTGGATCCTTCTTCAAACCCTTCTTGTAGATGAGCTTCACATTTGCTGATATCCAGTCATCTGGGACCTCCCTGGTTAACTAGGACTGAGGATGAATGCTGGAGAGTGGCTGGGCGAGTCCTTCCACCAGCCAGTATCCTTGGGTGAATCCTCTCCAGCCCTGTAGACTTGTGTCTAAGTGGCTCAACTGGTCATTAACTACTTCCTCCTGGATTGCAGGCTTTTTTTCTCTGCTCCCTGAATCTGCCTACCAACTTGGGGGCATGGTTGCCCTGAGGATAATTGGTCTTTCTGTTAAAGGCTGAGGCAAAGAGACATTAAGTACCTCAGGCTTTTCATTATCCTTGGTGACAATGTTCCCCCCTGCATACAATAAAGGATGGATATTTTCCTTGACCCTCGTTTAGTTGTTCATGTTTTTCTAAAAGCCCTTTTTATTATCTTTCACAGCAGTGGCCAGACTGAGTTCTAGGTGAGCTTCCTTCTTTGTCTCTACATGACCTAACAACGTCCTTGTATTCTTCCTGAGTTGCCTACCCCCTCTTCCAAAGGTCAATAATTTTTTTTTTCCTGAGTTCCTCCAAGAGCTCCCTATTAAGCCAAGGTGTTTTCAGGGGTGCCAAACACTGGTCAGTTCTGGTATAAAATGAAAATAAATTGTTTATTTTGGTGATGAGTTTGAAAATTAGAGTCGACAATACCATAGATAATATTGTCTTCTTAATCGAGGATTGTTTGGAAGCCTTTTGGAGAGCTGGTTAAGCAATCGCTCCTACTGCAAAGGACAACCAAGTGGGATATCCTCAGCTATGCCTGCATGGGAGGCTTCAGCACCTTTGCACAGGATTGCTGTCATTAGCAACACAGAAGTGTTGGTAGATGTGTCACAAGTTCTCAGGCTTTTATGTTTTTGTTTAGTCAGGGTGCAATCTAGTCCTATCATTTTCACATTCATCACGTATGGGCTTAACACTGAACTGTTTTGTTTTCCTTAGGCTATTTGGAACTTTCCAAGCTTGAGTTTTTACCAAGATGAAATTCCCTGTTAAGGAACATGTGAACTTAGACAAAAAAAAAAAAGCTTTGTAAAAAAAAGAACAGGAGTCCCAAATGCATTTCTTTGAGTCTTGTGCTTAGGTGTTAACATAGGAGCCTATTCAAAATAGAGGGAGATTTTAAGTACTAGACCACAGTGACTCAAATGTTTACTGACATATATTGCAAAATGCTTTTATTCCCTTCTCTTGCCTTATTATTATGACTGCTGAGCATTAAAAATGCAAATAACCTGGGGGAGTGGAGTAAGGGCAAAACTGATAGCTGGGCAGAAAGGATGACTGGAGAGCAGCCTTCACTGTCCTCACCTGCTAAGTTTGTTGCTGGGCCTGGGATGAATGCTGTGGGGGAGGCAGAAAGAGGAAGCAGCAATTGAGACTGCTTTGCAACCTCAGCAGAAAATACTGATGAGAAATGGCAAACATGCAGCTGAGGTTGTTTCTCTTCCTGGAGAATATTTTGGCATTGCTGTGTGACCTCCTTTGTCCCTCAGAGGTGCGAGGGAGTCAGTTCTGCCCAGAGGGGATGCTCGCAGGGAAAATGAGGGAGAGAATTCGTTTGGGCAAATTCAATTAACCCAAATGAATTTAGATGATGTGCATATACCTAATGGTAGCATAATTTGAAAGCTAATATTTGATAAATAGACATGCAAACAGCAAAAAAAACCCAAATAAACCAAAAAACAACCAAACAACCAAAACGTAGTATGACAGACTTTTCTTACCAATGTCTCAAAAATTGACCTCTTGCATACTATGAATTTTTGAAAACTGAATTTCAGATGGCTATATCATGGCAGTATTTGAATTTAGGTGTAACTCATGTGACCCTATAGTATACTTGAATTCAATGCACTCCCAGTGATTTATATATAAAATAATTAAAGTTTATTGATGAATTGCTGATGAATTGTTGACTTTAATAACATAAGTCAATGGCTGCATTGGTTTTTTATCTATTTATCCTGCAGCTGGAATGGGACATCCTTCTTTTGGGCTCTTTACAAGAAAATAGATGGGCTAGCCTTAGTAATCTTAGAGCACAACTCTAGAACCATTTGAAAAAATAGATTTAAAGTATGTAAAAATAATATGGGGTGTTTTTAGAAGACTTTCAAGCACTTTAAGACAGTCTAATTTTCAAGAAGTAAAATAGGTTTTTTGCTTTTTAATTTTTGCTTTTGCTATGATGCTTAAATGACTTTGCAATTGGAATAGAAACAGTTGAGCAAGAATGCAAAAATGTGCATGTTGTTCATAAGTTTTCCTTTTCAATTTTTTTCTTCTCAAGTAAAATCCAACATCTCTCCTGTTTTCCTGAATAATTTTTTAAATACCAAATAATTTGATAAAGGCCTTATCCTTTTTTGTGTGTGAAAAAATATACTTTAAAAACTTTGGAGGACTTGGCAGAACAGTTGAAATTTATGAATGAAGGAGAAGGATGTTTGCCATGGTGAGAAAAGATAACTTCTAAAGGAGCATATTTTTTGAAATTGCATAGTTTTAGTTTGTTATCATATCCTTAACAGTGGTATTTTATGGCTGGATTTTAACAGAGATTTTTACGTGTGTACAAGTCAGATGGTCTTAAACTTGTGCTTGTGTTCATATATATCCTGCTGTTTGAAAATATATGTGTCTATCCTCTTCAAGGAAGATATTTTAATATTTTCTCTACAGCTTTTTGGGTGATTTGCTGGTCAGAGAAAGGTTTGGAACTAACAAGGAATGACAGGCTCATTGCACCACCCGGGCAGGTGGCCTCAGTCCAACCTCCAGCTCCCAGCAGGCTCAGCTATGAGCTCAAACCAACTCCCTCAGGGCTTTATCCCATCAGGGCTTGAAAACTTCCAAGGCCAGAGCCTGCACAACCTCTCTGTCTTCATAGGGAAGGGGTTTTCTTTTTATTCTGTCTGTAGCTCTCCTGTTTCTGCTTCTTGTGTCTCAGCCTTTTGCTGTGTACCACGGGTAAGAGCCCATCTCCATAGTCTTGCTGATCGCCTCATAGGTGCTGGAGGGCTGTGGCTGGTGGGCCCCTGAAGCTGTCCCTGCTCCAAGCTGGAAGTGTCATAGTCTCTCAACTTCACACAGAGCCAATCATCCAGCTCCAACCATCTTTGTGTCCCCTGCTGGGTTTATTTCAGTTTGTTGCCATCTCTGCTACATTAGGGTGTGTGCCCCAAACTGGATACAGCGTTTAGATGTGGTTCAAACCAAGCAGAGGGGTATAATCGTGTCCCTCAGTCTCCTGGGTGTGCTTCCATCTCTATATCTTGCTAGCCATCTTGCAAGCCCACCGCGTTCCCAGTGCATCTGGAACACCCAGTTTCTGCCACTGAGCTGGTGATAAAAGCATCGTGCAACATTTACAGTGGGAAAGCTCTTGCAGGCTCTCCGGCAGGCATTTTAAACATCCACAATCACAACAAACAGCAGTAGTGCTAACGTGACTGGAACTGCAGAGGGCTTTTTATCAAAGATGAAAGGAAAGCAGTGGCATATGGTTGCACAAGAAACAACTTTGAAGCAAAGAGTGGGATTTAGGACTCTGTACAGATGCTGAAGTCCTTGTTTAGTATAGTGCCACAATAAAACCAGTGTCTAATGCTTTACTTTGGCAACTGTTTGTTTTCAAGAAGTTTGAGCAATTTTCTGGCCACTTAAAGGTGTTTTCCTTTTCTGATAATGCTGTCCTTACAAAGGCAACTCATATGCTTCCTACCTGGGAAGCAGTTTATCTGGGGAGTTCCAAACACTTCAGAGGAACTAATTACTAAATTTTCATAAAATTCCTTAAAATGTAGGTAATTATTGTGAACCTCCTTTAAAAGCTGTGGAAGAAGTGGGTTCAAAGTCATGTATGTGGTAAGTCAGTGCCAGAATCAGGCCTGGAGCCTCTGAGAACTGATTCCCTGCTCAAAGGCTTTCAGTTTCATGTTGTCCATCAGCACTTTCTTTTCAAAATCTCACACTGGGATTTAGCCAAGTCGTAAAGGCAAATATACAGTTGATTTCCTCCCCTTTTATTTTGCCAATAATGCTCCCAACAAGGGTGGCTTGATCTAGGGTAGAGAGAAATACAAAACTGAGGTGATGTGTATAAACCCCCGCCCTTCTCTGAAACTGAAGCATTCAAAAACTGGTTAATGCTCTCTGTTTCAAATTCACGTCATTAACTGAACAAGTTAAAATACAGAAGAAAGCTCACAGAGGAAACTGGAACATCTTCACTTCTTAGAAGAAAAACATAATGGTTGTGCGAGTCAGTAGCTTGCAATCATAAATTTTAAGTGCCAATAACACCTGGTTTGCCTGTAACAGGTGCATTTGGCAAATATTAATCATATTGGTTGACAGAGTTTCATCTCATCCCACTTGTGGTCTCTATTACAGGAGTCATGCAACCAATGGGTTTGTTGGTAAGTGATATGTTTCAGTGGCTTTCCCATACCTTTTGGTACATTCACTGGTTACTTAGTCGTCTGAGTAGGCAGAGGAAAATTCAGATGATGCCTCGCCTTCCTGTCTGGTAAGAAACAAACACTCACAGGGCATTTAAAAAAAATAAAATACAATGTCTAATGGGATTTTATTGCAATTAAACTTCATATTGGGGGACTGTTTTTTTTTTTTTTTCCTTTTACTGTGACAGCTGCTGTTCAGCTGGAAAGGAAAAAATACAGATGCTATGTCTTGAATTTTTAACCAGACAGATATGTTTTCTACTGTGCAATTCCCAACTCCAGTGGAATCTGCTGTAGGAGCACAATGGAAAGGTTGTTCGACCTGCCTGCTTTCACCAAGCGTCACTCATCTCTGTGAGCTGCCCTCATGTTCATATATGCCTTGGTACATATGATTCTGATTTTTCTGCTTACAACAATCCTTTATTTCCTCACAGGCAGCTTGCCAGAGAAAGAGGAATTGCAAATCCCTAATTATTTTTGGTTCCCTCCTCCAAGTTTTCCTGTGTTCTTGTAACCATGTTGGCAGGAAGTCCCATCAGAAATCCTTTTCCTGCTCTAGCCTTCCATAACTACCTGGGTAGAAACCTACAGATTTCTACAGTCTGTATTTGCACAATTTTATAAATAATTTTTTTTACCTCTCTGCATCACTTACCCTACTGCAATTTGTATTCCTGTGTTGTGCACCTTCCTCAAAAGCTAGTGCAATTTTCTGACTATTTGACACTGCTGTGGTTATAAGAAGCTAGTAAAATTAAAAGAATAACGTTTTTATGCTGTGAAATTACCCATGACTGTTTTGACATAATATCCCTGGAAATTACTTAATTTACTGCTCTCTACACATATTGAATCCTTATTTGCAGAGTAATATTTTCAATTTTGTACCAAAGTTCCAAACACTGTTCTTGAATCCTCTTCCTTCTCTTCATTTTATCTCCTTTCATTGTTTTCCTAACCTTTTTGATTTACATAACTGAGAAAGAGATCTGTTTTCTCTGTATAAATCATAATCTAAACTATTTATGTTGAATCCCTTATCAGTTATGCCACACTACAAAGCGTTTTTGTATTATAATCCATGCATGTATTAAAATCCATCTTCCTACGAGAGCTTTTTTTATCCCTGGCAATTCTTGACCATTCTTTTCATTCTTCTCCCTTTAGTCTTATTGATACTTTATAATGTTTGTTGGTGATGGCTATGTTATGTAATATGCCATGCAAAACTACCATTGATCATAGCATTCCTAAATCCATTATATTATTCACCACTCCTTTCCTCATCTGTCAAACTATTTTGTTCTGTTTCTAACCACAGCTGAACATTAAGCATGAACTGCACTTGAAATCTTGTACACCTCCTCTTTTTAAGTTCATTTGCAGCAACAGAGCTATTAAGTAAATCAGTTGAGTACTTTCCACTTCAAATGTTATTAATGGAAATTCAGCTACAAAGATGCATCTACATACACTTGTCTTACCTTATGTCTTGAAATGATACAATGGATGGAAGACTTTACAGACTCATTGCCTTAGCTATGGGTTAGTAAAGTGGAAAATTACTCTCTTGGTAAAGAGGGAAAAAAGAAAAGGGAAAGTAACATAAAATAATTTTGTTAGTATATTTTGAAGGATCTATCAGTGCTTTCCAATGCTAGTGCAAAGTATCATATGAATGCAATGCAAATACCAGTCAATAAAATGCACTGGGATAACATGGTCCATAGTTAAAAAGTAAATTGAAAGTTAAAAAGTTAAAAACAAACAGGAAAAAGTGTGCAGCCTCAATTGAAACTTTCCTTAGATTCAAGGATGATGTCTCTCTTGGCTGGAAATGGTTGAGGATGTAGCAGATCTCTCCTGCCTACACTGGCACAAGCTCTGAAATGCATGGAATATGAATGCATTGTGCTGGCACATGCTCCTTCCACAAAAGATTCATCTTTGTAGCAAAATATCCTCTTTTGGATGTGCTGATGCATGTTGCTCTATGTGAATAAGGCTTTCAAGTAACTCCCTGTAGACGGACATGAGTCATTTGTTTTTTATATTGCTACGCTTCTGCAAAGACTCCTAGAAAGCCCTATAATTATAACTGGTGTTTGTGGCACCAGCAAGGCTCAAATTAATTTTTTTTTATTGATGTCCTACAGGTGGCACTGTAATTTCAGTGTCATGAATAGTAAAGCATGGAGATCTCTGTGTATCTCCTTTACCTGACTCTGGACCCTGGAATTTTGCTGTGTCAGGGAAAGACATCTGAGAAAATGCAGGAGAATCCCTAAGCAGCATTATCCCTCAATCCTGTTTGGAGAAAATTGGTCTGTAATATTCCAGTGAGTCAAAAAGGAAAAAATAATTTTAAAGTATGTGATGGCCTGCCTTATTTTAGCAATGCCTATCACTTTGAAGAAGGATGAAATTTAACAGAGTGCATGCTCTGTCTTTATAGACTAATGTGATATGTGAAATAACTAAAGAGCTATGTAGACAGAGCAATGGAAGATACATATTTAGGTATTTAGATAGATATTTACTTAGATATTTGTGCTAGATGTTTATTCATTCTTGAAGTCCACAAACCTTTGGCTGAAACTGTTGAATATGTAAGCCAGAAAAGTACCCAAAAATACAAGGTCCTGATTTGTAATTTCCATTTTTTGACAAACCTAGTGAATACGTAACTTACAAAGGTATCCGTCTCATATATTTAACAGGTTTATTAATTTCAGCTTACCACACTGTGGGTTAGTTGAAAAGGAAATGTGGTAACCGAAGATGGTTGATTTGAAACTATTAGATCCCTGTGCTTGTCTGCAGATCTTGCTGTCATCCCTGTTTGGATGGGATTTCCTGGGACACACCTTGCAGATGACCCAGAAAAACCAAACCGACAGCACTTCATGTCCCGTCTTTCCTTTTATCCCAAGGGCTCCCTGGCCTTGGCGTGGCTGGGTTCAGGCTCTTCCACCCCTTGGGGTTCAGGAGTGAACACTGGGGCCCTCAGGAGACTGGGACTGGAGAGGTGCTCTAAGGAATGTGTTAGCAAGAGAGGCTGTGCTGAGGCTTGGAGAGTGCCATTTGTACATTTTTTAAACCAATTTACATTTGGAAAACAAGCAAAAAATATTAAAACTTAGCTATCTGGGAATATTTTCTTAATATTTTATTTGCATCTCCTACCCCACTTCCAACATGTCTGGGTTCTAGCATTAGCACTTCTGGCAGGCAAAGCTTTTAGCACTTGCTTTGATGCCTGACTTGTGGTTTGTGTAGTCATGGCTTGTAAAAGAGACATGAGCTTCCTCTTGGGCAATTTCAGCATTGCAACTGATTTCTGTAAGAGTTTCCTCTCTGCTTTGCAAGGTATATGGAGCCGACGGAGCGTGGCTATTTATCAGAGTTCCCTGCTGGTAAGCTTGTGGCTTATTTCTTTTTGCTTAAGTGACAAATGGTAGCTGTTTCTGTCTAGTCACATCTATTTTCTTTTCCTTTTAAAAAGACAGTATAGTTTTAGCTGAGAAGAAACAATGTTCACTTGGTACAATATAAAGGAAGTTCACAGGGGCAAGTAGCTGCTTGTTTTTAAAGGTCTGTGTAAAAGATCTCATGTTCTCCCCTCCCCCTCTCTACTTTGGTTAAAAATGCAAATAATTACTAAAAAATCATGAAATAATTAGAAAAACTTTTGTTGAGTGAGCACAAGGGACAACATGTTTATGAATTATTCTCTTCTGGGCAAGTTTAATTCAGTTATTGTTTTAAGATCCATCAACGGACACAGTGACAACTTAATCATGACTGTTTAATGTAAATCTGATATTTCTGAAGACAAATGTGTAATATGGAAATTGAATTCCCTTATTCCCTTATTCCCTTATTCTCTTATTGATTTTGGGTTCCTAGAGAAAATGTGCAAATATAGTGTTGTGTGAAGAGAATTTAGGGTGAGTAGATTTTATTGTGCTGTGGTGACAGCACTGAGCAGAATTATTACTGTTTTCAATGTGAGAAGAATTTTGGAGTCCATTAATTTTAATGTTTCTCTCATACACATTGAATTGAATGAGTAAAGGCATGGCTAAAGTACTGTGTGAATGGGCTTACCCTTGCAAAAGGACAGCTGGAATTAAAATCTCCTGTCCTTTGTGCTGAAACAGAAAACCCTGTCTTTATCTCTGGATTTGAGTTTTCCTCAACAAAATGTGTCTCTGGAGAAAGTGGAGATTAGCATCTAGTTTAATTATTTACTTACCTACTTTCTTTCAACAAGTTCTTTTTGAAGTATAGGGCTCAGTAGTATTAATTTGGTTTCTTGGAAGGTTTATTATCCCCATGCAGGAACTGCAGTTCAGTTTGACACGATTTTCCCATCTGCCACTTATGCCAATGTTCAATGCTTTGTGATAGCTCAAAAAGGAGAGAGGAATTGTTTTGTGAAGTTTTACAGAACGGTCTTTCTGTACCCTCCCATGTGGTGAAACTTTCTAGATGCAAAAATTACCACTGTGGAAAGGAGATTCCCACAGTGCCCCTCTCTTGCTGTTGACTCTGGTGGCAGAGCTGCCCACAATATGACCAGGTGTAAGTCCTGTGGCACACGGAGGCTGTGTCCCTCAGGTCAGGCATGCTGAAGCTGCCTGCTTTCAAATGCTGCATCACTTTCCCTTTGCCCAGCATGCTGCCTCACTGCTACCCCTTTTCCATCACAGGGTGCTGGAAGGCTCTGTTTCACTTTATAAATGGCAAGAGCTGTTAATGCCAGGCTGATAATGTTCATGTGATCTTTGGGTTCTCTGTGTTTCCTACTTGTCCCCATGCATACTGGGAGACCTGATTTCTTGAAGGGCTGTCTAGTTGCCAGAATACAACTTTTGCTTTCACCTGTCTGAGTGTATTTCCTTGTAGGTGTAGCAACTGGGTGCTGCCTGCTCAGCAAGGCAGGCTCTCCACCAACCCTGTGCAGTCCCTGCAAGGTGATGGGGAAAGGCATCAAGCCAATACCATCTGAAGGGCTTCCTCATTTTTTTAAGATGCTCTGTATTGTCCTTGTTGATTCCAGATGTTTCGCCTTGCCCCACAAATCCATCCCTTACGCACTCCTCATGATCTCTCTAAAGTAATGCTGACTTGGTTGTGGCTTAGTGGGACAAGGTCTGCTGTGGATAAAGACACAGCTGCAGGGCACTGTACAGACAGCAGTATTGTGCACTCTCTTGATTAAATGGCATGGATTTGCAGCCTGCTGCTCACCAGCTTCTCATGGGGAGATCCGAAGAAATTTTCAGTTGCTGTTGGATCCTGTGGTAGGAGCAGTGACCAAGGAAAGGGCTGCCACTGAAAGACATGCTGAATAGTTTCACTGTTTTGTGCACAGAACTCTCTTCAAGGAGTCACTCAACTCCCTGTTAACTCACAAGTGCTGTTTACAGGCCAGTGTAGCTAGTACTGGTTTCTTGTCTGGAGAAGGTGTCCTTCCTTATGCATCACTTGATGCTGATAAAATCATGCTGAATGTTGCACAATTGCTAGGCAGGGACATGGGCACAGAGATAATGTTGCATGTGAAACTATACCTGTTACCCCTTTCTGCATCTCAGTTCCTTCTTGCCCGAAGGACAGCCACATTTTTTTCTCTTAAGAATTTCTCTGGAAAGCAGTGTATACAGTTAAAGACACAGCTCATCAAAGTGTATTCACTGCGTTTATGCCTTAGCGACATGCGTTTCTAAAAATATTTTCCTTTTTCAGCCTCCTCTACCCTTTAATTGTTCACTTCTCCTTCCTATTACAATCTGGCTGTCCTCCAGTGTCTGTTTCTTTTGCTTTTGCTATGGGGCATCTCTGGCATAAATCTTGGGAATGGGCTGTGTCTGTCCTCCTCCAACTCTATTCTCTGCCTCTGGCTTAGTTGAGTCATGCTTTCTCTGTGCTTATGCTTTCAGTTATCCCCATAATCTTGTGTCCTTTCTCTCCAAACAGCTCTTGTGGGTTGCTTCTAGGGAGGAAGAAAAAAAATTCAACATAATAGCGTGGCCTAGACTCACCTACTTTAACTGCTTCTTTTGCAGATATGGCTTTCTTATCAGGGCAGAGCTCATCTTTCTTTGACTTCTCTACCTTGCTTTCCTCCAAAACCTCCTCTAGTCTTTTTCTCAGCTAGCACATTTTTATTTCTTCTATTGACTATAATCAATGAACAAAATCCTGTTTACTCTGCCTTCATTTTATCCTGGCATTTATCTTCAATTTTGTCTGAAAATCTCTTCTCAAAAACTTTCATCTGTTATTCTATCTGCCAATGGTTCTCTGTTTTCTGAAAACATGTGCAAAATGTCTTTCAGAAGGTCCTGATATACTTCAACATGCTGTTTATGCACGAACGGTACTGTACTCTGATCCATTCCTCTGCACATTTTGCCCAAGTGATTTTATTCACAAACGTTGTCCTATGAAGGACAGATCTAATCCTAAACACAGATTTATTTTTTTTTTTTAACCAAATGTAGAGTTTGGCCTGTCTCTCTGGTATGTCATGGCTCAGCCTCTAGTTGAATCCAGCCAGCATGATCAACTTCTACCTTTCCTAAGTCATGCTTGCTCATTACTGATAATGATATACTGATAATGCTATCATAGTCTAAGCATTTTCTTCAATTCTTTGTCCTTGTTTCCAAGCTATTGGTTAAATTTCACATAAACTTTCAAATGCTTTCCCACTCCATACACAGAAATACGCAGTTATCCAAGTGTCATTATCTAATGTCACTTTTACTGAAATCTCCTATAATCTGGCCTTGACAAAAGTAATTTCATCATCTCATATCAGTTTAAAAACTCACTGCAATGATATTTTCCTACTATGGTTCATTGATGAATCTCCTATCTTATTTATTTATAATTCTGAGCAGCATTAAACATACTGAGCCTGAACTCTCATTTTGAGCTCCCTGGGATCCTTTACTCCCTGGGATCCCTCTCTTTGTTTTACAAGCAGTTGAATGTACACTATCACGTTATTTTTCAAAGGCCTTTCTGTGGTGCTAACACAAACTTTTGACAATGCCTGTTCTCAGGCTCACTCAGACCCAAAATATGATCCTGGTGGTCATTATCCTGCTATTATCTTGGAGTCTGTCTGATTCCTGCTTACATCCTCCTGCTTTATCTTGTCTTGAACTTGCCAAGAGCAGTTGGCAAGCTTTTTCTTTTTCTTTTCTTCTCTGTTCCTACAGTATACATGGTCCATTGCAATGGACACAAGCATACTGCACTCCCTGTTGCTAATATTTCAGAGAAGTTTCTTCAAAAATATTTTGTGTAGTGATGCTGTGAATCACTTTACATATTTCCCTGCATTGTTACATTGTGTAGCTGTTTCATTATCCTTGTTCCTTCTTGCAAGGTCTCAAGAGAGCTCATGCTCTTATTCCGTGGTGCATCCAAGTCTACCAGGTCGTTCTGGGAGCAGCCTCTGGGTACGAGCACCATCAAAATACTTTACCAGCTGAGTCATATTAATTCTGCTTATTTTCTCTTAATCTAAAGGAAAAACAACTGCTAGGCAATTCAGTTTGCCTTAAAGCTCTTTTGTAGTTAATGTGTCTCAGCTAATACACAGTAATTTGCTTATTGCCTGAGCTTTCTGTAGCTCCCTAATAGAGTCTTTAAATTATTTGTGTGGATCTTACAAAGTGCAAGGAGAAAGGAGATTGTATCAAACTGTCAAAATTTCTCACAAAGCAACAGTGTGAAGATGTTTGTATTTAGTAAGGTGCACCATTTCCCAAACTGGTTGTTGAACATCTCTATAGATAAGAGCAAAATAGGGAATTTTGGGAGGGAAGGGAAGAGAGCTGAAATGGAGAACCAGAAATTATCACTATTTATTTATTTACTAGGAATTTAGTGCACTGGAATTTTTTTTTCAGTTGTGTTTTTTGTATAGTGTCTCTGACTGGGGTCCTGTGGGTTTTGCCCTAGTGCTACCAGAACACTTAAAGTAATGCTGAGATGAAGATTGAATCAGTATTCTAAATTGCCAGGTAGTACACACCATTGCAGGGGTAAGCAAGGCCTCCAGCAGTTTTTTGTGTTCTGGATGTTTTGTGTCTGAGCCTGGCATACACTTCATTTCCAAATGAAGTGCAAATGAAATGCAAAGAAGCATTGTGAAGGTAAAATCCTAGCAGCACAGTGAATCAGAGCAGTTTAGTTCTGGTCTTGGATTCCTAAACCCACAGAAAAGACTTGGTCTTGTACTAGTTAATTGCTGAGTCTGTAGGGCTTTTTCCAGTTCATCCACTTCAGAGATTTCTGATCAGATAGATTTTCAGATGGTGGTTGTGTTCTGGCCTGTTTGTCTCCTGATAGAAACCTTGGTACAGCTTCAGAGGCAGCTGCTCAGTGTGTGGAGATACGTTGCTCTTGCTTTTGGGCCATAATATAACTTTATACTATGTCAGATGATATTATACTTGAGTTCTATACTGCTGCCTGTGGATGTGCAAGGGCAATGGGTGCTCAGCTGGAGTCCATAGCTTTCCCCTGCTGCTGCTTCCTCTTCTTTCGCTTTTCAAGACATGACAAAGGAGGAACATATTGGTTGCATGTGCAACACATTCACATTATGAAATGTGCTGAAAACTTAACTGACATCCAGTTTGAACAGCTGTTCAGCCTTCTGACCTGACTCTGTGGAGTTTTAGTCTCGGCTACCTTGAATTCAACATTTTCAGTATTCTTTCATCCTATCCCTGTGGTCAGGTCTTCTTTTCCTGCTAAGAACTGGGGCTTAAATTCTGGAGTGGCGGACAATAAAAAACAACACAAGCATATTGAAAATCAGTCTTCTGAAGTGGTTTGGAATAGCTTGCATTTTTTTCATCATCATGTGTCTCAATAAATCACAGACTGATGGTCAAATGTCTGTCCAATTTATGAGGAGCACGTTTCTTGTGCCAACCTTCTTATCAATTTGGATGAATTTTATATTATTACTCAATTGTATATAAGTTAAAAATTGAAATTTAAAGACTGTAATATAATTTGAAAAATAAATATTTTCAATCAGAACTGCTTAACTTCAGAAATTATACTGTTATTGGTATAAATTGGAGCTCTGCTGCAATGGGAAATACCAAATGTGGAGTTGTGTTTACTTCAATTATTACTTTTACTACCATGGGGGTTCTGCTGCCAATGAGAGTAAAAACTGAAGTAACAAGTTAAAATAATTTATTTAAAGAGGATCGTAGAAATAAGAGTAACTATTGAGGCTGCAATTAGTGTGAGATATACAAATAGGTGATAATACTAACTTTATATTCTCTTGATTATTATTTAATGAGTGAGAAGTCAAGAATTTATTTTGACTATTTACTTTTTCTCTATAAAGCTTCAAAATACGTGTATAACAATTATGAAAAAATGGAGGTGCTCTATATTGAAATACACACTTTGAAATATAAAAGGACATAAAGAGCTGGGAACATTTTAGAAGAAAAAGAGAGAAGAGGAAGCCTCTCCTTAGAAGAAAAATGAGACGCATAGATTAACTTTGTGTAGATTGTTGTGAGAACCATAGGATGGTGGAATATAAGTACAAAAGTTTGGTGAAATATGGCTTATGACATAAAAGAAAATCCAGATCACCTGGGAAAACCTTGAAATTGTTCCTCTGAAAGAAAAAGTTCAGTTTTTAGTTCTATGTAAGTAATTTTAACATATGGGTTTCTCCTTTAGAAAAAGGCCCACTGCTTTCATTTCAGATTTTGCTACACTGGGGGCAACATTACAGAAAAGGAGTACGGGAAAGTGTTCATTTCTGTAAGATTCAAGAAGCAAGTGTCTGAAGTAATCAGATCTGCATTTGCAGGAGCAGCAAATAGTTGTCTCTAATGATTTATTTCTTTGTGCAGATGTTCTGGCAAAGGCTATAGTGTTTAAGAAAGAAGAATCAGTAAATCCTGAATGCCAACAGGTGCTGAGGGCTGAAGAAAAGTACTGCAGCAATCATTTGCATGCAGCCATGCAGCCACCATTCTCAACCAGTCATAGGGTTGTTTTACAGTTTTATTGTAGCTCTCAGGGCCAACTAGCTTGTTATGCTACCCATCTTAGACAAGACTCCCTTTTCACACTGGTGAGGGTCTGTATTCTAGCAGATGTTACTTACTGTGCTCTTTTCGTGTGGTGAAGAGGCCTTTTGCTTATTGCAAATGCAAGTCAAAGTAAATATGGCTGGTAGCAACTGAAGATGAAAATGAATCTATTTAAAAGAAACATAAATTTACTGCTGAAACAGTCTAGAAGCAGGCAAGCTACTCAATAATTAAACTGGATTTCAGGGCAAAATGTTTCTAAGAGTACCTTCTCATTATATCTTTGAGCTTTCATCCTAGACATTATTTTTTCTGACTCTCAGCAGTCCATATCTGGTCTAAGTCAGACATACTGAGAATAACATTTGGCTCCCAGTTGCCTGCTCAGCTCGCTGGTTTGCCTGTCCTAGACCTTTACTCTGATGGAATAGAGAAATTCTCTGCTATGTATAGGCACATGGATGTTGAATGAAGAAATGGGTTCTGGCTAAATTTCCCTGCCTTCCCTGTGCCTTCAGCCATGGGGAAAAGGAGGCCACTCGCAAATCTGTATGGTTCAGCAGACGACATTGTGAACAGAAGCAGTTCCACCCTCCTCTGGTGAAACTTGCCAGGGCAATTTGTCCTTGCTATGCCTCTCCCCACTGGGATTGCCCTATTGCAGAGGTGATGTTTGAGTGCCGCACATGTATCTGCTGTGCTTTGATGTGTGGGAGGAAGATAAACTCTTCATTGTTCCTGATCTTTTAATGAAGAACCAGACAGGGCTCTCGAGACTGGAATTTCTTGAGAAGTTCATGAATGTGGAGTGGAATTCTTTGATGGAAGAAGCAGGAAGTCCCCCAGATATTTCTTACCTATTTCATCCTCATAATCATCAACATAATGATTTTGCTTTATTTTTTGACATCTGTTCTCTTGAGATTTCCCTGGAAGTGTGAATGCTGGCCTTTTGTACAGTGCTGGTGATACAATGAATGTTTTCTTACCAGAAGGAAGAAGACTTAGATCTAAGCTTCAGAGAGTGCAAACAGTAACAATTTTTGCTGGCCTATTTTTCTCAAATGCAAGAGTTGAAAACATGCTCCTGTAATTTTTAGCTTCCACTGGATGCATAAACCTCCTTCAATGCCAAAACAGCAAAGGTTATTCAAAACTGCCTTCCAGTGAGGATGTCTCAGATTCTTGTCACTGCAATAATCCAAATTTGCAAGAGAAACAGTTCTATACCTGTGTGCTAGGGTGAATCATGCCCTTGTTCTCTCTCTGTGTACTGGACCTTGCTGTGTTCTCTCAAAATTGTCTTTGCTGAACAACTGATTTGAAACAAATAGAGGAGAGAATGATGGTCCCTCTCTCCTCATTTATTTTTCACAAGGGACTTGCTTCAACAGAAATCCCTTAGACTGTTGTTTCAGGAGGGTCTACAGGCTTTTTACTTTTTTTTTTCCCCTTCCTCCCTTCTGTGTTTCGTGTTTGGGACTAGCAAAAACCTGTGCATCTTTGGAAGAGAGCAGAGCATCAGGGCAGTGCTTCTTTATCCCTGGAGTGTTTCCTTACCCCTTCAGGGCACTAACTCTTCATCCATTTTTGCAGCCAGCTTAACTTTGCTCACTTTCATTGCCTGCGACTGCAAAAACGAAAAGCCAGCTAGGAGGCAGTAGGAATTGAAGCATTGCACTCAATATTTCTGCAAATTCTTCCTTGGCCTTCAAGCATAGCAGCACTAGGAGTCAGTTAAATACTACAAGGAATTTGGGGCAGATGCACTTCATTAAGCATATGCCATTTTGTTTTCTCATTTAAGTCTGTGAGGTCATAGAGGCAGCTGGGGAATGACTTCCTTTAGTTGAACCTCCTCTTTCTTTCCAGCCCCTCTCCTGAAGGCAGAGAGCACTGACTCCTGCAACTGCTTGCTCAGAGCTGTCAGCACATATAACCTGCTGTCCTTGGGCTTCCCAGCTGGGCTGACAGGACCTGGCTGTGATCCAAGCAGGGCAGTGTCTCCAGACCTTTCTGTCTCCAACACAGGAGCAGTGAACCTTGTTCCAGTTTTTCCTGGCCTTCTCCCACACAGAGTCAGAAGTCATATTTTTGAATTGCTTTCACATGAGGGGATTGAGTAATTCCAAATGCATTTGAAAACAATGCTATAACCAATGGTATTATAAAATATTATATATTAGATATGAAAAATGCAGTTTCTTGCTGCTAAGCCTGTGAAAAGAGCCCTTTGGTCTTTTCAAAGTGTAATGCTTATTCAAAAGGTTGGTTATCTATTGTGGACAAAGCTGAAGATATACTCTGACAATTAGGTCTTGTGACTATATTTTCATAGACTTGTGCTTTCTGAGGCCGACGGTGAATCTGTAGTTTCATCTGCAATTGGAAGCATGAAGTCATGGGGACCAAGGTGGGTGGGGCAACCTTATCCAGGATGGGACGGTCCAGGAACTTTTGCGAAAATTACCTTAGTGTCTATTTGTCATTGCCCCAAGGCAAAATACCACCTTAATATCCATCTTCCCTGGTGAGCCTGTATGTGAGAGAAAATCTGCAGGCCAAGAAACTCCTTGTACAAGTTAGACAGTCAATTTAGATAGCTGATTAACCAGTTAAGTACCTGACTAGAGCTGACTAATTAGTGGTTAATGGTAAGGTTCTGTCAGATTAAATTGATCTCTAGTAAACCTAAGGACAATTAAGAGCTCGCAATCACTCTGATAATTTTCCCCTGCATTGTTGCCAGAACCCCAGTTTGAGGTAAAGTGATAATTCAGGACTATTATGTAAAACTGTCTCCTTGCCACAGGACAGTGCTTCAAGCACTGCTGTAAATCAGGGCAATGCTGTTCCTAATGTCTGGTGAAATATGTAATTAAGTAATCATTGATCTGGGGGGGGGAACTTTTGTAGCATCTCACTAGTTTCATATATGCCTGTCAATTCATTGCCCATTGATGTGCAGACAGTTGAAGGCAGCAAAAAGAACAGAAAACGAGCACAGGGGTTAAAGCTGGTGGCCGCCTGAGAAATGTAAACAGAAGGCCCAGAGCTTATTTTCCAGGCTGTCTACAGCTCTGGCTTGGCGCTTGGCAATGCAGAAATTTTCTTTTGGAGTAGTGTGTGTTGATGCCGCCTGAACAGGAACTTAGCCATGCACATTTTGGGTGCTTCTGTGACACAAATAGTCTGACTCATGTTGCGTATATCAAATAATTTGCTCAGAAGCAGGAATGCATATATCTACTCTGGATGTCATCTGAGAGATGCCTGGAAGGCATGTCTGGCAGGCTTATGCCATGATCATTGCAGATTGACATACTCACTGTAGCTTGTAATTGGCAAGAGATAACATAAGGCCTTATGGATTTTGATTTTTCCAAGAGGAATATTACTGATGAATTAAGATTGATTTTTGTAATTAGAGTCATTAGAACATCAGTGTTCTCTTTTTTTTTTCTCTCCTTTTTTTCCACCCTTTCAAATTAGTTTTGATCTTTATAGAGATATTTCTATATATTTTAGGGGAGATGATCAGTCAAACAGATTACCTCTATCTATTACTGCAAGATATTTCTGATAAGACACCTGTCATGTTTCCACATTTGTTGCATCAGCTTATTGCTCACTTATTACCTACTTGTTTATTACTCTTCTTGAAAAAGCAAGGATGAAGTGAGACGAATAAAACTATGCACATTGATACTTATAGTTCAGTTGTTAAATCAAAATAAAAAAACTCTCAAGAACTTGGTTTAGAAATCTTTTAACTGAAACCACACTTGATATATATTCAACTCAATGAAATTAAATCAGGTGGTTCTGATAACTCCTAGAAAAGCCAAAGCAATATAGATGTGGTTTACAAACTGATAATGTAAATCCATCACCTTTGCTTTTATTGAGTACATCCATTGCAGTTTAGCCTCCAGAAAATGAGAGATTCAGTTTTGTTTTATTGTTTCTGAAGCCATCTGAAGTGGGAGAGGGTTTACCATGTTTAATTTTCTCTCTCTCATTTATTCCACTCTTCAGTTTTAGCAAATTGAGCATCCATTACAGCAGACTGCAATCCTGTTGCATGTCTTCCATGTGGGTGCTTTAATCTGTAGGCTGGAGTGTTTTCCTCTCCTTCTGTTCCTAGGATTTATCTTGCTGCAAGTGGAGAGTTTTAGGAAGAGGGCTTGAATCCCACACCCACCTTTCAGGGTGACATCCCTCTTCAAATTCAGTGTCCACCTAAGTCAGGACAAGCACACACAGAGGTCTCCAGGCTGTAACGTAGCATTGCGAGGGCTGTGAAGTGGGCCGAGTCTTTTCCTGCTGCAGCTATTCCTGCTAGGAGTCAGGACACCTTCCTGTCTCTTACTAAACCCTCACTGACTGGCAAAGCTCCTGAGCTCAGGTGCATCTTTCGTGGGCTGGGAAGTCCTTTTGTTGGTCAAGCTTCCAGCCCTGAGCTTGCCCCTGGGCTGCCATGGTGTGTCCTCTACCACCACAGGGAGGGAAAAGTGAGGGCACTGCCCATCATGGGATCCCAGCTGCAGCCTGTGTGAGGGGCTTATCAAGGGGCAGGGGGCTGTGGTTCCCAGAGACAGCCCCTGCAGAGTCATGCTGGGCCATCCTGTAAGGTGGATATTGAGTGGCTCTATTTGAGTGGCCACATTTATCCAGCTCCTTCTCCTAATTCACCTGACTGTTTAGAGAGGAGAGATAGTTTTCCCACAGTGCACCTGCACAAAATTGAAAAGAATCACTTATTTTGCTCTAGTGCAGAGATAAGCAGGTTATGCCCTTCTGAAATGTTAGTTTTGAAACAGTTGAGTACACTTGAGTGGACACAAAAATCCTAATGCCTTTTCACAGAGTAACTAATCTCACTCGGGTTGGGCTTTCTTAAGAGGAACAAACTCAGGTTAAGTGTCTAAGAGTTATTTCTGCAGTGACTGTGTGATTTTTTTAAGTATCTTCCATTATACAGGGAACAATAAATTATGTTCTTTAGCTAGAATGGGACAGAAGTCAATGCTGCTTTTGAACACTGCATGCTGGCTCAAAACTGCTTATCCAGATTCTGGAAACTAAACAAATGTTTGAGTTAAAGTCGCTAAGAAGGGTTAGCTGAAATCCATTTCAGCTCCTTTGGCACAAAGCCCACAGGAGGAAACATTGCCTTGCCAGTTAACTAATGAGTCTCCTCTTGCTCATAGTACTGCGTCTGATTCAAAGCTGTGCAGCTCCTTCCCAAACCCAAGGCACACATGAAATTAAGAGCTAACAGGAAAAAGGCCACATCACAACAATTACTGTGATACGATCTGTTACTCCCTTTCTTTCTTGCTCTGCATTTGAGGCTCAGTGTTAATTTACTTGTATAACTCAAGGTGTTTCCTCTGCTTGTTTGTACTAGCTATGATTTCTAAACATCCTTGAAATTATTGGCCATAACATCTCTCCTCATCTTGATATTACTTCAACTTGAGCTACTTATAGAAAGTGCTTCTTTCTGCTTTTGAACAGAAATGGCTGGGAGCCAGAAAAATATGTATTTGTTTGCCTTTCTATTTTTGCTTTGAAATTGCTGGAAGCCAGTAAGTGGGCTTTTATTTTCTTTTTTTAAGATTTTATTTTCAAACTAAGACAAATATTATGCGTGAGGAGTGGCACATATCTTAAATAACTGGTTCTAGTAACAGGAAAATACTCTTGTTAGAAATTTGTCTCAAGTGTGCGTCTATTTCTGGAAATCCTTTCTTGCTTGTTTCAGCAGAGTTTTGTGTCCTCTCCCATTTTCCTCCATGATTCTTTCACATGCAGAGGGGTGAGTTTTATAGGAACTTTTCTGGCACCAAATCATTGGTATGTTTTCATTCATCTTGTACACTGCACCGATTCATCATCTGCCCTTTCTACCAACCAAAGGAAAATCACACAGGGAGATGACAGGTGCTTGTGTTAACCAAATGAAATCACCTCATCTGCCACCTAAAGGGATACATACTAGAATGTAGTCTAGTAGGAAATAGAATCCAGTGTCTGATGTTGGATTGCACAGATTTTGGTCTCCAGAAAGGAAAATTTCAATCCATTATAAAGTGAGTCTCATCCCATTCAGGAGAACCAGCAGGTTACTTAATTTTTATTCCCAGAAAATGCTAGGAATTGCTTAACCAAAGCAGGAATCCAAATCCTTTAGATTTCTTTCAGACTAAAGACCAAAATGAACAAAAGAAGTCTTATCCCAAATTTATTTGCGTATTCTCTCTCTTGCATGTCCTCTTAAAATCTTAAAAACCTCCGATCCCACCCAACTCCAAAACCCAACACAACCAAGCAGAAAGCAACCCTCTGGCCACATCCATGAGCTTTGTTCTGTTTATTTCATAAAAATAAGCTTGGATAATTTTGAGTTAATGTTACTTACTGCTTTTTGATTTCTAAATCAGTAAAATCAGTTCATATAACATATAGTTGTCTTTGGAAAATTTTTTTAGGGGTTGGAAGAAGTAGGAGGGTAGAGTTAGAAGGATAAAATGTTGTAAAGCATTTTTTTACTCTACTGCCAAAACTTATATGAAAATATAATACAGAGCTTAAGTACACAAAATTTTCTCTTTTAACAGCTTTTCCATTGAGCTTTGAAACCATTCATGGAAGCTGATGGCAATATTCTTGTAAGTATAATTGAAGTTATGCCAGAATAATTGATCATCTGAAGAGGTCATATGTTGGTGTTATATCCTTGCAGTCACAAAGACCATGAACAGTATAAAAGAATAGTACATGTGAACAGCATCAGTATCAAACAAGATCTATCTTAGGGGCCAGCCCAAATGGAGAGGTTGCCCCAATTCTGCTATAAGGATAAAATGAAATCTACTGCATGTGCCTGATGCTAGGGGTGCCCTCACTTCCAAGTCCTACCCCTCAATGGATGAAATAACTGTAACCTAAGATACATGAACTTAGCCAAGGATTTTCTCAGCCACACAGTCTAACCCTTGGGAAGCTTAAAGAAAATACAGCTCTGTAGAACATAACTGTTGATCACAGCTGCCTTTGGTGCCTTCTCAGACTCATGCATTGTGAGTCAAACCTCATGAGACATGAAGCCTGTTTTTTAGTACCAGCCCAATGCCCCTGCTTTTCCATGTAGACTTTTTCTTTCTTTCCACTGAAGCAGCCTCATATAACTATTTCACTCTATTTTTATTTGTCTACCCCTGATCCAGGACTCCTGGAGCTTTTGAAGCAGCTCTCTCTGACTAGGAAAGATCAAGAGTCCTTTAGCTAGTGTTTAGGAGGGACCAACCCTGAGAGCAGCCAACACAGCCATCAGCTTGTGCAGCAGAGTGTGAAGAAGGAGTGAAATAAGGGGTCCTCTGTTGAAACTGTGGGGCTGTAACAGTCTTAGACATGGTGGTAACGGGAAGCTTCCCCAGAAGATGTAGAAACAGCTGTCCCTGCTAGGACAGAGGCTTCCACACAGAGCGGCTGCAGCCTTCCAAGTCCCAGACTTCAGGGGGTATCAGGAACCTCTCCCTGAGGCCAAAGGCGATGTCTCTCGGCCCTGCAGGTCGTCTTGGAGGAGCTGTGCTGGCAAGTGGAGGAGGTTTGGGAGGAAGTGTGCAGCATCAGAGAAAGTGGAAGGGAGAGAGATAGGGTCTTCTCTGAGACACAGCAGCGTGAAGACCGTCAGTCCCCACCAGCAATGAAAAAGAAGGTAGTATGTATGCCTGCTATCAAAGTAAGCAAAACCTCTGGAGAATTAGAAGGATGGAAGTTGATGACTTCTTGTATCAAAAGGAAGCTCCCACCTCATCTAAGAACAGGTTGACTGCCCTCATAATTGAAGAGGAACCAGATGTGTCCACTAGCAAAGGACGTGGTTCACTTGAATGGAAACCATGCAGGTCTACCAGGAAGAAATGGTGAGACCCTGCCGTAGGTGACCCTTGCTGTGAGGGACAAAGGACCCATCTGTAGGCCTGACCAACGACCTAGAGATGTTTGCTGTCTGGGACGGGCCAGGATCCAGAATGTTGTGCAGAGACTGTCAAAGCCTCTTCAGTCCTCTGATTTCTATCCCCTGTTGTTATTTCATTTGAGCACAAATGATACTGCTAGGGGAAACCAGTATATGCTGGGGGCCATAGAGCTGCAAAGTAGCTTTGCAGAGAAGGACCTGGAAATCTTGGTGGACATTATGAGCTAACAGTATGCCCATGCTGCAAAGAAGGTAAATGTTATCTTTGGCCACGTTAGACAAAGTATTGCCAGCAGGTCAAGGGAGGTCATAATTTATTCAGTGCTGCTGATGCCACCCCCGGAATGACTTCTCAACATAAGAGGCAAATGATGTGCTGAAGAGGCCCAATGAAGGGCTAGAAGAATAATTAAAGGAATGTAGCACCAAAGATATGAGGAAAGACTAAGTGAACTGGTACTGTTTAGCTTGGAAAACAGGCTCAAGGGGGAGCTCTTACCCATGTGCATAAATACCTGAAGGGAGGATGCAAAGAGGACATGGTTTAATGGCCAGAATGGTGGTGGTGTTAAATTGATGGTTGGACTTGTTGATTTTAAATGTCCTTTCCAACCTTAGCAATTCAATTATTCTTTTCAGTGGTGCCCAATGACAGGACTAGAAGTGATAGACACGAACTAAAACACAGGAGGTTCCCTCTAAACATCAGGAAATCTTTTTTACTGTCAGGATGACTAGGAACTGTCACAGGTTGCCCAGAGAAAGTGGGGTGTCTCCATGCTTGGTGAAATGCAAAAGCCATCTGGAAATAGTCCTGGAAAACCAGTTGCAGGTGGGGAGTGGACTTAGATGACCTCCTGAAGTCCCTTCAGTCTTAGTCATACTGTGATTCTGTGGAAAAATAGGACATCTAAATTGGCAGAAACCTCTGCTGAAGTTTTCACTTCTGTGATGTATTTTTGCTCATCACTGGAACCTGCCTGGCACAGAAGTGTCTATGAACAATGCACAGTTGAACAGGTTTCTTTGCAACTCACTCATGGTGTATTTGCCAAGAGGAGGAGTAATAGATAGCAAGTTTGAAGTCTGTTTTGTTCTGCAGGATCACTAGCCCATCCCATTTAGTCCTTAGCAAACCAAAGCCTACCAAAAAAAATAAAACCTACTCTCTGTTACCAGTCTTGTACAAAAGTGTATGTTTTGCAGTTATCCCAGAGCTTTCTGAGAATTACTGCTCTCAGATTTCCCTTGGTGAGAAGAAATAGAAATACATCTGATGTTTTTGATTTGTTTTTCAGTTGAACCTGTGATAATGAAATAAATCACTTCCCATTAGGAAATGGAAAATTATAGAAAAATATCCACCATTGTTAAAAGCAAAATCATGACATTTGGTTTAGATTCAGATTGTTCCAGTGGCTATGGCTGCTAATTACAGTACATTCACATCTGAAACTGCTGTTATACCCCTGGTTTTATTGGTAACAACTCTGCCTTCCACAGTTTTCTCTTTGTTCTGCATTGGTAAGAATCTCTAGAAGAGTGAAAATCAAAAGTATTTCTTAATCAATGTTCACCGAGGTCGACTGACATAAAAGATTATTGACTTTTTTTACAAAAGAGTTTTCAGCGAAGGAAACTTTAATTTACTACTTGAAGAAAGTTTTGCCACTGGAGACTTGTTAATGTGTTGTTTTCTCATGGAAAATTGAATCCAATCTGTGCTGGTGAGGCATTTTATGAATTTTGTGGTGGATTCATTTAAATATAGGTTTTCTATTGGTTTGAGATGAAAACAGTCTTACTGAAATCTGTTTGTTTATTTCATAAAAGATCTATCTGACTCCAAACATTCTGCTTTGGAGAAAGAGGTTATTTCTATTTCTTTATAGATAACAAAATTTGAGAAGGCAATTTCATGAATCATGACACATTTTATTGCTCCTGTTGGGGATAAGAGCTTTCTCTTGTATGGAGCAGAACACATATTTTTTTATAGGATGAAGCTGAGTTCCTGAGCAGCACTAAAACACAACCAGAAGTTGGAGAATTCCAGGCTTAGTGCTAATTTGTTGAAAATTTATCTAAATTTCCAGGAATACTTGGAAAGATAATAAGAAATGTACCTTAATTAAAAAAATTTCATTCAGCAGTTATTTTGTTTGAGATTTACCATTGATTTTATCAGGCAAACTACATATAGTTCTGGCTGGAGAAACTTCTCTTTCTTCCACCAATAATTTCCAAACTCCTCCCATATTATATGAAGAAAAGAGGGTTGGTTCATCACCCCTACCAACTTGCAGCAGGATACCATCATTGCTGCAGAATAATACACATGCATTTGTGTATTCTTTTAGCAGGCCCAGGCTCTTACTAGGTGATTCGTTTTTGCCTCAGTCTAATATAAAGTGGGCCCTAACAGATGACTTACATAACATAAGTATTAACTCTTTCTTGACAGATGAGCAACAGACGATGTTATTTTTCTTTAGATCATCAACAAGGTTAGTGGAAAGATTGCTTCCTCCTCAGTTGTGTAGAGAGAGCCACATCCTGTCTCAGTATTGCTCTTCTTTTTGTATGACTTTATGCTGGTTAGGGAGGAAATGACCCCAATATAGTGCCATGGCAAACAAGTGATGTTGCTTTACTACATAGTTTCCAGGAGACCTGATCCATGTTTGTTTTTCTTAATATAATTTTGGATAGCTCTTAAGGAAAGTAGTTAGTTTGTGTGACCCACTGATTCCCTGAGGCCATATATTATTTCTATGTGTCCTCAGTAGGGCATAAGTTTCTTTGGAATGAAGACATGAAGAGTGGCCTATAAAGGATGGGGAAATAGCAGAGTCTCTAATAGCGCTGATGAGATTTCTTATTGCTTTTCTTTGTGTGTTGTCATGGAGAATAGTCTGAGAGAGAGAGAGGTAATGGTAGAATTAAAAAAAAAAGGGAAAAAGGAAAAAATACTCAGTGATTAAGCAGGAGTCTGGGATTATTCATGCTTGGTAAAGCCTCCCACAAGAGTGGTGTTCAGGTCATGTCAAATAGGCACCAGATAAGCACAGGACTGTGATACACAGCTCTGTGCTCTGTGGTACATGCTGCAGAGATCCCTGCTTCAGAAAGTTGTAGCTCTTGTAAATACTGGTGACGGTGATCTCTTCTATCATTGTTTGCAGATGGTCTAGCTTTACTCACATTTAATTTGCCTGTGACAAGAGGCATCAAATTTTTCGAGTGATGTGAAGTGGGGTTTTGTTTTCCTGAGAGGCTCTCTGGCGAGGTGGAGGGGCTACATTAGGGATGTTCATAGCGTAGCTCTGCAGCGGATCAGGTAGCTGCCGGCTTTGCATAGCAACGTTGTGGCCAGCATATTAAATTATACGTCACTTTATCCAGCATTTGTCATCCAGAGGCTTCAAACTCTTCCTAAAAATAGAAAAAAGTGAATGCTTTAGTTCCCACACTAGAGAAAGAAAGGTTGAAGCAAAGAGAAGTCAAGTACTTTGTCCGCAATCTTACAACCAACAAGCCTGTCTGGGGAGAATTTACTCCAAAAGACATACCTTCCATTTTCAGTTACCTCCTTTTTTGTTCTTTGGTCTTCTCTTTTAGTTTCATTTTCTATGTGTTTATGCAGGGTTAAATATGTAGACTGCAAATGTGTAAATAAATTCCATCGTGTTATTTTTGCAGTGACTAAATTTTCCATATATTTTGTGTGATTTTTTTCTTAAGAAATATTATGAAACTATTTCATAGGGAAAAAACCACGTGCTGCATTAAATAAAAAAAAAAGGCAAAATTGAAGGTAAATTTCTTTTTCAGGATTTCTTAGAATGAATTAAATGACTATCAGTCATTTACAAACATAGTCTCCCCATGTTTGTAAATCCTCCTTGCAGAGACTAATAAAGCATTAACATGCTGGAGTTTTAACTTCTATTTTTCAACTTCAAAACACAGAATACAATTCAGGCAAATGCAGCGAAGTAGAAACTGCCTGTGGATGTGAAACAGGAAGCAGTAGTAGTTAGTCACATGTAATAGGGTTGTGTTTGCTCTTGCTCAACTAGATATACATCAATTTTAATTAACATGTTTTTTGCTTCAGCTGCTAACGTCCCTTCAGCAGTGAGTGGGTTATGCGTTTCCATCCTGCATATACCACCAGCATCACCACCACGTCCTTCTCTAGCTTCCCCCTCCCCTTTCTGCACAAATGTTGTAACACAATCTGAAATTTCCTCTTTTCTTTCCTTCCTGCATTTCTTACAGGTTCCTTTGCGTCAGAAGGCAAAAAAGAAAAGTCAAGGTAATGAGAGGTTTTTTTTTCTTTTCTCTCCTGCATTCCGCTCTTATTATTTTCTTAGTATGTCTTATTCTTGGGAGGGTGAGGATTTTGTACTGCTACTCATCTAGTGAAAAGCTGTTTTTTAACTCCACTGATTCTTAAACCAATTCTGAGAAAAATGACAACAGGCTGTTCCTTTGGACTAAATCCTTGTGGTATGTTAATTGAATCAAATCAATGAAGTAGAATCAGCTGCCTGCACAGACATACACACGAGCGGTTTTCATGTACTTGGCATAATAGTTTTCTCTCGCTGACTTAAATGGATGTATTCTTTTCAGTGCAGCTGTGTGAGGAAAAATATATGCATGCTTCTCTTAAAAGGATCAAAGGCTGTTTTTTTTTAATTTGAAAAACCTCATGTATGGTTATCTTAGCATTAATTAGTATCTGCATTATCTATAGCATACTGTTTTATTTCTGAACATCAGCAAGCCTTTCAATTTAATGTGTGTTACTGTCACAGCCATTATAAAACTGAATGACTTCTAAGCATATTTTAAGATATGCTTGGATGACTTGCTGAGATTCCTAAGTAAGGATGATATCCTTAATTAGCAGCAACATCTTTCCTGATAATGCAGTTTTAAGCAAGCACAACACTGTATTTTTAATGGCACAGGATTCTTTATAATGAGCCGACGGAGGATATCGTGCAAAGAGCTGGGGCAAGCAGATTGCCAAGGATGGCTCTACAAAAAGAAGGAAAAAGGAGCTTTCATTGGCAACAAATGGAAAAAGTTCTGGTGTGTGCTAAAGGAGTCATCGCTGTATTGGTACAGCAGTCAGCTGGTGAGTACAGCATACAGCCAGCTCTGGGTGCCAGACAAATAGCATCTGCTGGGATTGAGAGAAGGGGAGATGGGGTCAAAATTTAGGTGCACCCTGGAGGAGTACAAATAACTGGCTTTATTTCTCAGCCCTGACACTTCTTGTGATCTAAGAAGTATCAATATGGATTTGAAATATGCAGAAAATGATGTGTTTTCTAGTTCAGCAGGTACATGTGAAATGTTAACTTGCTGTCTGTTTTGCCCTGTAAAGAGCTGTTCTTTAAAGGCTCTGGCGGCATTTGAATTTGAGAAATGGTTTCCCGGTTATAGGCAATTTGCAAACACTTGTTGTCAAGACTCAAAACAGGAATGTTTCTTCACTTCCTATTAATTTAATTTTCAGAAATGTTTCTCCTGTTTCTCTTTCCATTCCCTTCCACACTGAGATTATTGTTTGTCTGCTTGGTTTCTTTTTCTATTTTTCTTCTATTTTTTTCCTATTTAATGGTTTTCCTTTTCTTCTTCTTTATTTTTTTTTGTCCTCCTTTCTTTTATTTTTATGTTTTTTTTTTTCTTTTCAAATGGTAGAGAGCAACGGGCTTTACTCTGGACTTGTTTGATTGGGAAGAGAGGGTGTCTTGCCCATCCTAGGAAGTTTCAGATATCATTATTCCCTTCACTTTGCTGTCTGGCACTGCTAACTCTAAAAAGCTCTTATCACATTCAAATGATGGAGTGACAGAGCTAAGAATTAGGGTGTGAAGAGAATTAGAGTATGCCAGCAAAAATATAGGCTGAAACTCAGCAGCTTCAGTGTTGAACTGTGGATGGACATGAGGTTCCCTAAATGCAAAGTAGCTGCTCTGGAAATCAGCATGTCACAGGCACAGCAAAGGATGAAAGATTAAAGGAACCATTATTAATTCTTAGAGAATTTAAAAAAATAGAAATTCAAAGGCAATCTGGATAATTTCCACTTGTTTATTTCCACTGCAGTAATCCCCATCAAAAATTTTGCTAATTGTTTCAGGGAAAAAAATAAAATACTTTAAGCCATTAAAAAGATCCTCATACCCTAACAAAGCTTTACTCATGTAGACTGTTTCACATACTCCCTTCAGTTGTGGGTACAGTGTCAGTGGGGTTTTTCTGTGGGGTTTTTTTGCTTGTGTGTGTGTGAGAGATTTTTTTTGTTTGCTTTTTTAAAATCCAAATAAATGCTTTGACTGGTACTTCAAGATGATATTAGCTGTTTCTTTTTGGGGTAAATGAAAGCAATTCTTTTGGTCTTGGACTGTTGTTTTTTATGATGTTGTGGTAGTCTGATATAGATTCCTTTCAAGACTATGTCAAATACCTGCATAATAGAAAGAAAAAAAATAGAAAAATTGGGAAAAAAAGTTTTAAAAAGGAACTTTTTTTTCCGAATGCTTATGATATCTCTGCTTGAAGGACATGGTGAGGCAGTAATACTAATAAACAACATTAATACCTTACAAAACCTGATTAATACTGGCTTTTATAAATCTGTATTTGCAGTTGTGCTTCTGGCCAAGCAGTTTTAAGAAAGGTGAGCTGGTTGGCTGACATGTTTTTTTAGACACAGAAATATCAGAAAGGAATAATCCTGAGGAGTAATCAAGATAGGAGGAAATAAAAAAGGCAAGACTAGGAAAAGTTTGCCTTTGGGAAGAGTGATGGGGGAGAGGTGCAAATTCCTCCACTTCCTTTAGTTGTCCTGGCCTGGCTAAATTCCACTCCTGAGATCCAGAGAAACCATGATCATGATAGCTCCAGTGCTCCTGGAGAACACTCATCCTTTTAGCCCATTCCTCCTTCCTGACTGCCACTGACTTTCCCCAAATGAACAAGGCTGAAAAATAAGTGTCAGCCGCATTCCAGTTTATTTAATTTCCTCTATAGAACTCATATGGCTTCAAAATATGTTGTCTTGTATCAGCCCTGAGCTCTCACAGTTGTGCTTTAAGCATGCTAGCCCGTAGTACCTCTTTGCTTTCAACTTCTGCCAACTCTCACACACTATTTTATGTTAAAAACTCAAGGTTCCTTTGGGCAGCTTAAAGTGCAACTTCTATGTAATTATAGATTCAATCAGTGTTTGCAGCATGTCAGTAACTGTGGGGTTTGGAAAGTGTTCTTTGCTAAGGCCTGCTTTCTTAAATTCTTGAGAACCAGAGGCGTGCTCAGAGATGTATGTAAGATAAGTTAGACCCAGATATTCTCACTTCTAGATTGATGAAGGAGAAATAGCTGTGACAGCTTCACTTGCTTGCTTGACAAGTCTCTGGCTTGGCATTAGGACTGCCTGTACTTCCACTGTCTTCAGCAAAGTTCATCCTTGGTCCCAAGGTGGTGTACAAGATGACAGTCCAAAGTTCTGGTGAAACAGAAGTCCTGCTTCTCACGTACCTGAGGCTTCCTGTGACCGGCCCTTTTACAGAGGCTGTTGCCAAAGGTGGTGATGAAAGAGTGGGACTGATGTCAAAGGGACTGGGGCCCACTGTTTGCCCGTAGCTCTGCTTGACCAGTTTGGTTCTGGTGAGAAATGAGCATGGTTTGTTTGTGACTGTGTGAAAACCAGACACTGGCAACTGTAGCATAGCAACAGGGTGCTAGACCCTTTTTCTAATGGAGATAGAGAAATAGAGAGTGGGTGGAATTTGTATGGGAACATGCATAATCCTGGATTTGGGTAGATAACCTCATCTGAATATCATCTTCTAGGTCAAGTTTGTCTTCATTTGCCTCTGAAGCTCTGGATGTTTCTGACACTCTGGTTTAATTTTTCTTCAAGCCACTCTTACTCTGGGTCTCTCATAAGAGGCAGATTTGGGTATATGATATAGGACACATGTTGTGACATTTGAAGCTTCAATTTAAAATAAAATATTTTGTGAATGCCAAAGCTCAAAAGAGTAAAAATAATAAACAGGTCAGCAACAGCAGATCAGACACCCCGAGTCAAGTTTCTCCTTCACTGAAAGAAAGCTAGAGAACACAGGCAATCTGAATAAATTTTCAGTGAGCTAGCTGAGGTCAGGGCCCAGTGGTCTCAGCAGGCTTGGGTAGGCTGCCCTGGAACCTCTTCCCGCAAACCCTTCTTCTTTCTGTAAAATGTGAGGCAAGTAAACTTCTCTTTGCAGCGTGGAAGCACTCTCAGTCTGGGCAGAGGAAGCTGTTTGGACTAGGAGGAAGCACAGAAGGGTTGGTTTTGCAATGAAAACACAGGAAATACATCTGGACAGTCAGGCTTTCTGGGTGCATTCAAGAACACTAGTCTCCTTGGACAACTGCTCTTCATTAGTATTTGTTTCTCTTTTTTGTTTTAGTACAGCTCTCTGTATGCAGCTGCCTTGAAGACAAGTGTTTAAATAGTACAGTTTGTGATCCTGCCTGACCCTTTAGCTGTTTCAATGCTCATACTGAAACCCCAGAGGGAATCAGTACTCCTACATAGGAAGAGGGATGGTGGGGGAGGATTGTCACATGTAATCCCAGGCTATTGGCTCTTTGCGCTTGTTTCGACTGTGTTGGACAGTGCTGGCTGGAAAGGGACAAGGGACTAAATGCCTCTGTCTGGTGGGTCTTTAGGGTAGCTTGACTGGTTTTCCAAAGAGTTGAAATAGATTTTTGCAGAATCTTTAATGGTGGTTGTCATGGGGATTCAGCTGAAAAGAAATATAAATATAGAATTAAAGAGTTGAAGGCTGTGATCTACTGTCACTATTTATCTTTGTACTTTTTTTTTACTTTATTCACCGCATTTAAATAGGTCCTCACTCCAACAGCTTTGCTGGAAGCTGTATAATTACAGTCTTTTAAAACAAAAATCTTTTACCTTTGAGTTGTAATAGCTGCTTATGTGGGTGAGAAAAAGTCATTGATGTTAGCTGATTGAGCTGAGAGGCTTGGGGATCTGTTACCCAATATCTTACACAAATTATTCAGAGTTCTATGGGATGTTTCATTGGTGTACTTGGCAGAGAGAAAAAAAGACTAAAATTGTACTCCTCCAACTGCTTCTCCAACATCCATAGGATCTTCTGGGGGCAGAGCTGAAACCCTGATGAAGCCACGAGGACTACTCTGATTTGCAGATTGGAGCTGTTCCACAATAACATGATATTTCATTTTCTAGCACTATTTTTTTTAAATCTTGCTGCAACATTACACTCACTTCAAATGACTTACTAAATCTCTTAAAGCCACAACATTTAGATAACATATTGAGGCAAGCTCAGAAGGACATTAGGCTCTTTCATTGGATTCATGCATTGTGTTTCACAAATAATTTCTTTTTCTTTTGAGTGAAAAACATTTATGTGAATAAATGGCTACTTTATTTTCTGCCTCAAGAATTTTCAGAGAGTGTTGTTATTAATGAAATTATTTTTCTACAACTTGGAATAGCAAAAGCACAAATTTATGTTAGGCTAACCCCATGAAACCCACAAGAGATAACAGCTTATTCTTTTAAACATCCTGATTACGTAGAAAACAGACCAAAGCGGGTGTTTTTGTTTTTGTTTTGTTTTTTTTTAATCTTAGTTTTTTAGGGCTATTTCATATCAAAATCTTAAGGAATCTTAAATGAAATGTGTGAGTTAAATAATAGCCTGCTAAAGTCATCTTAGGGATAACATTTTGGAAGAAAGAAAGCACTTAGGATTTCTATGTGCTTTAAATGTTTTAAAATGTCATTTTTATCCCAAGAATGACTGAAAAGATTCTTCCACATGTTCACTTCCTAGGATTTATTTGGAATTCTATTTGTTGACTGAAATAACACCCTTAAGATTTTAAGTGAATTATTTTCCTTTTTTCCTTTCTTTTTTTTTTTTTGGTGATAATTATGAAGTTATACACCCATCAAACCTCTCTTTTCTCATACATAGATGGCATGTTTTAGATGTGTACAAATAGTGTATTTCACTCACACATACAATGGAACATACATTTTTCTTTAAATGATCAAATATTAAATCACAGACAGAATTAGTATAAAATCTGAATGTATTGAGAGAGAATGTGTATGTGAGAACATAATCTTCCACTAACTAGAACAGGCCAAATACTGCATTAAAACTTGAGGGTTTTTCTGTTGTAGAATTGTTAAAATTGAAGTACTGAAATCAAAGCCCACAGACCTATATTCATTAGTAATTTAGAGGATGCTCCCCTAATTTAGATAGAGGAATCTATCTAAAATACTAATGGATTAAGTCAGTGGCTCATATCTGAGTTCCATTTCTGCATGGATGGGAGTACTGCAGGTGAGTGTCTCCACATTGGCTCACAGGGTGCTGGTAATTCACTAGTTAAATACAAAACCCAAACACTTCTATATATTGATGGTAGAGACAGTGTTTTATCTAATGGCATTTCATGGACTTAATCCCCTTAGGAATGCCTTTGCAGCACTCTAAACTGTTCCTAGGGTGCAGTCTAGACCAATGGCTACTGCACTGATAGATAGAACTGGCTTGAGCTGTAACTGCTTTCGAAACATGGAAGAAAAGCCAAACCTGTCCCTGACCTGGGCTGCCCACTCACCACCCAATGGCTTACCCAGCTCAGGCCACGGATTTATTGCTGCATAGGTACCTGGGTATATTCTTTCACCCAGGGTCTCGTGGATAACTTTTCCTTAAACTGAGAGTATCGATTCATACTGCAGAGAAGCAACTGGCATTGCCTGCATTTCTCATGCAGCAATGTGTGTAGTAGTGATTGTTGTACCTCATGGACATCTTTTTCAGATTGATCTCTGGTAATCTCAGACTGGTCTTGGGAACTAAACAGGAATTTTCGTGTTCCAGATCCAGTAAGCGATCATCTTTTTGGAACAGAAATTCTGGATAATACAATCTCTACCTTTAGTACAGTGCAGGCCAAGAATAGTGCTCCACTATTACTCACTAGTATTTATTTGCTCATCCCTCTATACTTAATATATTACGGATCTGGGATGGTAATACTAGTTTAGTTAATTTAGTTAATTTATCTCAATGACTTTAGTCTCATGAAGTTCCAACCTGTGGAATGGAAACAAAAGCTCCCCAAGCTAGTCACTAAACAAGTTTTACAGGTACAAATACAATCAGAGAGTCTTAAAAGTCCATAGTAGTAAATAAGCACTTTTTCATGCAAATATTAAAAACCAAAAGTTTTTCATCCCAGCTATAAAAAAAATAATTTTTTTCCCCTGTACTGAAAGAAAATAAGAAAAACCCCTTCCACTGGTGCTCTTTGTCTGTATATGTGTGTCTTGGAGTAGCAAAACTGTTTACTGGTGATGATGTAAAATATAAACTTCTCACATGAATGTTTAATATATGTAAATGACAGGAATGATGGCTAGGCCGTGATTTATTGTATGCTAAAGAACAAATATGCAGATGTGATGGGAAGCCACCCACTGAAGTATCCAGTCTGTATCCATATTTCCGTTCTTGGAGACTCATACTTCCAAGCATTAAAGCTCAAAGACTTGTCTTGAAGAACATCTTTTTGTAGTCTCATCATATTCATGCATAATGAGACTTGAGATACTGTCAGTCATCTTCATTTTCCTCTGCCTTTGTAACTGTTGTGTGTATTTTACCTGCTTTAACTCAGTGTACATTTTCAGAATTTTAATGTGTCTACGAGCAGTGTCTGGAAGCAGCAAAAATGAGATTCAGGAATGAGCACTCTTAACTGTTTTGGAACGTACATTTTTCCTGACATTATGTCTTACAGACTTTTGTCTACATTATGTATTTCTTATCTTAGGAGGACTCTTAATCTTATTGCAGGTGACCAGGTGTATGTAGGTAGATGTGGTAAGGAAGATGTTTCTGCCTGATATTTCAGTTTCAGGCAGCACAAACAGGGATTTGAGGCTGGTTACTTCAGTTTTGCAGTGGAGCGACTCTGACTCAGAGTCCTGCTGACTGAGAACAGAGACGTCAATGCTCAGTAAACCTCCCTGCATGCAGAAAGAGCTGACTGGATATAAACAGGGTACTGTAAATGTAAATGTCTGCCTGGATTTTGCTACCTCTTGTACTATGCCTGCAAATATCTGGAGGGAGTGATAGCTGGGTGACCAAAGCCCTCTGAGGCAGGTTTGCAATGTTTAACCACAGAACTCAGCTGCGTGGGATGATCCCCTTGCACCTTGTGGGCTGGGAGCAGCCTGCATTGCCTCTGCCTTGCTTGTGTACCATTGACCCTGCAAAATGGTCCATGCTGCAATTACACAGGGAACATCCTCCTCCATTTCTATTTAGATTCATCTTAGGGAACTTTTGAATTGTATTTTCCAGCTATACATAGGTCATTTTATGTGCTGCTGTCACATGTCTGTGTAAGACACACACATGCTGTATCATGGCATAAACCTGCCTTTGAGATTGTAGGTACCATCCAGATCTGAATAGATGATATAAACCTTGTACATCCTTATTAGTTAACAAAATCTATGCTTACACTCTGCCACTTGCACCAACAGGAGCGGTGGCTTCCCAGCACCCCAGATTTGCACAAATATAGCTGGTATAGAAATATTTCATCAGGCGTTAATCTGTCCCCATGGTGATGAGCATATATTTTCACAGTATAAAAAGCTGTCAAAAACAAGCACTTGCATGTTCAATATTATTCAGCATTGGAGTCTACTAGCTTACCAGTTGGTTGATGTGGTGATATTTAATTTTTTTTCTTTTATGGAAGGCTGAAAAAGCAGAAGGATTTATAAGACTTCCAGACTTCAGTGTGGATCGAGCAATTGAATGCAAAAAAAAGCAGTAAGTTTATCACTTTTCCCCAGTTTTGCATGATTTTTACAATGTTACAAGGAATGAATCTCAGTAGTCTTTCACAGTGAGGCTGTGGGGAGTTCTTTTGTGTTGTATAAATAATGAGATATTAATTGAGCTACTGAAAGAAAAATATATTACAAAAATATTTTTGAAAAATCTCTGCCAGATGTGCTTTACTACAACCACAAACAAAAAAAAAAACCCGGATGAGTGTGCCAAATGCTTTCCTTTATTCCTCCGTTTTTTCATTTGCTGATTATGACTAGATTGTAGCTCTCAGATGCTCCCTCTTAGTTGATGAGGTCAGCAGTGGAACAAGTAATACTGTAATCACTGCAAGTAATAGTCCTCCAAGCCTTGACTATTCTTTAGGCTGCTGTGGTGAAACTGAGCTTGGGCTGTACTTGAAGCCTTTGGCCGTGCAGGGAATAAATACTTTCTTCAGCAGGGCGCACATTTAAAAATATTCTCTCCAAACTTCATATGCAGCACTGACTTCCAGTCACTTCTGAACACACTTCAAAGGTTTGGAAGGGTGTTACTGTTGTTCAAAGTTATCGAGTGAAGCATGTTTTTAATTGTGTCCCTCGAGAGAAAGCCTTCATGCTTTTGATGGAGAAGTCAGAAGAGTCAGCCACTGTTCACCCACTGTGTGCTGCTTGTGATTTTACTGTGTCACATGTCCCTTCCCTCAGCCATGAGTTTTCCATGCTTTGGGGTCTTAGCCTGATTGACCACATCACACGGAAGCTGTTCCATGTCTTGGGTCACTACTGGTGCTTTCTTCCAACATTTTTCAAGTTTGCTTTACATCTCAGAGCTGGAGGAAGCAAAACTGCACATAGTATTTGAGGTATGGGAACGCAACAGAATTATGTAATGAAATAATGGAAGACTTTGTTTTATTCTTTATTCCTTCCTTTTTGGTTCCTGTAGTTTATACCCTCTGAATAATGTGTGGCCTAGAAGATGAGCTTAGAAATAGACTAGAGTTTTAAAGAAAGAACTATATTGATGGACAAGCTAATTCGGATTAATACAGTGGAGTGAATAAATATTTTAAATAATTCATTCAGCTATTATTTTTTTTCTTTGTTATGGAAACTAATTTTATTCATATCTCTTCATTTTTTCTTTTCCTAAAGTGCTATTAAGATCAGCCACCCACAGATCAAGACATTTTATTTTGCAGCAGAAAATGTTCTGGAAATGAACACGTAAGTAGGAGCGACTGGTCATGTTTCATCCTGTCTCATGCATGAGAACACCCTTTGAAAGTTCATTCTTTCACTGTCAAGCAGTTGTTGACAAAGTTATTTGAGGAATTATTGAGTCTAATTTTTCTGGTCACTAAATGGAAGAAAACTATTGCTCTTTGTTCACTAATTATAATTGGAACCAGAATTGCATAATTAGCCCAATTTTGATACTAATCTTCCCAACATTTTCTGGTATAAATCCCTTTCTGTTAGAGCAGTGCTAAGATTTGATAGCAAGTAACAGCACCTGAGAAGAAGTGAGTGGAGAAAGGAAAGAAAGGGAAAAGTCCCAGAAGTGATCTAGGACTAGAATACAACAGTTTCTGATTTCCGAGTATCATATCAGCTAACAAGGAGGGTTAGAGGGATAGAAAGGTCTGTTTCTTTATCGTAAATTAGCATTAACTTCAGCATCAAACTATCCTGTAGTTGAATTATCCTCATGACATCCACAGGTCAGAAATTTTCTTCCCCCAAATGTCCAGCAGATTAACAACCAAATAGGTTTCAGTGGAAGTAAAAATGGATACGAATGCTGCCATTTTAGAAACTGCTGAGCTATCAGAAAGATATTTCCTACTGATCCAATTTTGGCTGATTTAGATATATCTCATATCTTTGCCCTTTTTACTTCAGATTGTTCTCTATGCTATTGTATTAAATGGACAAATACTGGATACAAAGCAGTACAATTGAAATGGGAGGAGAGCTCCTACAACAATCAGGTCAGGATTTTAATCATGGCTCCACTGGTGATCTTTGCGTGGTTTTTCACAGGGCAATGTGAAAATCCCTCTATAAATGGGAAACCTTGTACATATTTACAACAGCAGAAACAGAGAGAGGTTGAGAGAATGTGTGTGACCTTCCAAAAAACCTATAGATACAGAAATGTACAATATTACAGTAGTGTATGTACATAGATATGTATTAATAAATCTGTACTCTACAGATCCCTACAAGTAAATATAGATGAAAAAAAATCTGTTGCCCTTTGCAAGTTGGAGCATCATGAAGCATTCTTCCAGGAAGACAACCATTCATTTCCTGCACAGTGTTCCTGCGTTTCCCACCAGAGCTCCTGAATGGAGTGACAAGTTCCTGAGGCAGATAGGATGAGTATAAGTGAGAATGAGGGACAGCTGGACAGGAATATTTCAGGAGAAAGGGTAATCCTGGTTAAGAGAGAAGAGATGGAAGAATATATGGAGATGGAAAATTGGAGCTAATGGAGGATATTAGTAAGTGCTAATAGCCAGTTTGGAGCCCAGCTGGAAATTCTCATTTGAAAAATGTTTAGTCTCCTGTGAGTGAGTGATAGAAATCTACACAGGTGTCTTAGCTCTTATACCCCCGGAATGATTTTGTTCAAACTCCGCTTCTCGAGTAAATTTCATTTTGGCTTAAAGCTAGGTAGCCTAGTGTTAGAGCAGCCTGCATGATGCTGTACTAACTCCCCACTGTTGCAACTGATGATGTTTTCCTTGGCAAAGTATAAAATACATGCATTTAATACATAAAGTACACTCATAGTCACGCATATGTCGAAACAGACTAAAAGACATCTGTTCTCTTGGCTCCAGTCCCGCAAACACACATGTGAATGGTTCCACTGAACTCACTGGAGCATTTGTGTTTGTCGAGTTCCTGGTGTGCATAACTGCTTGATATATCATGACCTTTTGTAACTCTTCATCTATATATTGATATATGCATATCCCTTTATATATATATCTCCATTAAATCAATAGTGGATTTATTAACACAGTCATTTGTTTCACTAATTTATCATGTATTTGCTATTGTCATGCACACATTAAAAGTAAAGGCTTCCCCACTAGCTGCATGTATTTAGCTGGCTAGCTGTACATAGTTATTAGTGACTTGTCTGCCCTCACCATTAATGAAGTCCTAGAATTTTTTAGCAAATCTTTTTCTTGTTAAGGTGGATTTTCATTTAAAAAATATCATTGTTAGGATTAGCTGTCAGGAAACAGTCAATGGACTGCTCTTATAGAAATTACACATTGTTTTTCTGAATTGTTTGTGGCTCTATTGTTCATACTGCAGTCTAAAAGTGCAGTTACTTTGATGCTGATCTTACTAGCAAATTCCCATTTGCTTTAGTTCAGCCAAAATCAAACAAAATGTTTTTTTTCTGGTAACAGATTTCTATCCTTCATACTTTCTCTATATACGCCTTGAGTTTTAATCTTAAAAGCATGAGCTTTTTCAGTTATTAGTTACTTAAAGTGTGGCTAGATCTGAATAACCTACAGGCAAACATAATATACAAAAATTATAAGTAGGGAATGTTTCTAGCCCTGGAAAAATTCAGCCACCTAGGAAGATAAGTGAAAAACACCCCTGTTAATAGCTTAAAATAACACAGGAAGTGAGACTTACTAAAACCAAAAGTACATTGCAAGTTCAAAAATGTGATATGATGAAAAAAATTGTTTTCAAGTGGTGCAGACTGTGCTGCAATAGTTTTGGCCAGGGCAGCTGTCATACTCTTCCGTGGCTTCCCTGCCTTTTTCTTCATTTCAGGTGAAAGATGACACCTCAACAAGCTGGACTAGTTCACTGGCATGGTGTTACAGCACAAAGTCTTTTTCTTTAGCTTACACAAATATGACTCCTGGGGCATCAGTAGTACCTTTCCTTCAGTACCAGGGATAGATGTCCCAGGCAACTAATCCTGTCCACTGTGGGGAATATTAATATAGAGGTAACTGGTGCCTTTTTAGAAGATGATCTAAGAAATATAAATTTTGACATTTAGTCTTCAGGCTAATGAAAACAGATGTGGCGATGTAGAACACAACTGAGAGGAGCAAAACTTAGTCTGAAGAGCCTGCGAGGGTCCCTGACTGTGTTCCCTCTGTTTCAAACACAGGTGGCTAAGTAAGCTGGGAATGGCTGTAGACCCTCAGGCACCAAACAGGAAGAACGAGGAAGGTATGCTCCTAACTGGTTCCACTGTGTAACTACATTGTTTTCTTCACATTTTTTGCTTGGCCAATTTTTTTGTCAGCTGTTTTCTTCCTTTCAAACTGTCATCTTGGGTCTGTCTACTGTCTGAGCTCAGAGAAACCACATTGCCACAGTACAGGGTAATCACAGGAAGAGAAAACGTGGTGAGAAACAATGTGAGTGAGAGACACTAGGTGATCTTGTAAGAGGTGTGCAACTACTTTCCGGCAGTTTGCTGGCTTGCTAAGCCTACCAAGTGTGAAGAGGAACAGCTGTGCTTCTCTGGGTTTTGAGCTGGTGAGTTATATTACAGGAGTTGTGCTGCAGCAAGGCAGCTTTCAGGCCTGGGAATACCTTGTGCTCTGTAGACCCATCCCTACTGTGTCCTCTAGTCCTGGGGGTTTCCTGAACCACAGTGTTAGGGGATGAGGGGGTGGTACTCTTATTCTGGAGCCTAAAATTTGTTTCAGAGCCAAGCCCAAGTTCATTATGGAACGAGAAACTTCAAAAGTTTTAAAAAATTTATTTATTGTCTTAATTTGCACACCTAATATAACTCTTTGGTGGGAGGATACCAGCACTCAAATCACAAATGTGGGCAGAGAAGCTGGTTTAGAACGAGAAGTGCTCTGGGTAATATGTTACCAAACCAGGAATGGACTCTAACCTGAGGAATATATGTCATCATCTGGGCTTTTAAGTTTTTGTTTTTAGAGTGTTGGTACCCAGTGGCCTTTTTAGAACTGGTGAGCTTGTGAAGAAGTTATTATTATGAAGAAGACACTGGTATTTGCAGTAGTATGAACACTTGAGTGATCCAGCCTGTTTTGTCTAAGCAATGAAGTGCTCCTCTCTACATCACTTCTGCTTTATCACAAAATTCAAGATTGTAGTTTATGTCCAGGCTTGGGACATGTAATTACATTATTGATTAACTTGATCTAGCTCCATTTGCGCTCTACCATTAAAAGCAGCTTTAATGTTGGTAAACACAACTACTGGTTCCTGGAGAATTCAGAAAGTCTCATCAGTTTCTTTGTTTTCAGTTCACATTTGTTACTTGTCAGGAGACTTGTTAATTCACACACCATCTAACTCCTCCTGCCTGTATCCTGTTTGAAGCCGACTTTATGAAAACACTTTACAATAAAGTGCTATGTTGAATATTAGGCTGTGAAGCAAGACCTGCAAGGTACTTTTACTCAGAGAGGAAGTGCGCAAATAAGTTGTCCATCTTTTCATGAAGGGAAGAGTTTGATGGAAAATGGGAATGGCCAAAATTTTATGCATTAAACCAATTATTTTACATCTCAAAAAAAAGTGATACTGGCTATATTGGTTGAATCAAGAATTATGAAGATATAAAAGATGAGTCATTCCACCAATATTAATCTAACAAAAAAGTCCAAAATATATAAAATCATCCACTCAATAACCTCTGCAACAGGTTATCTAATAACTTTGCAGCAGCATAACATAGCAAATATTTATTCAGCTTTTAAAGATAATCACCCATTTTCCCCTCAGGAAAAGGCCTTCTGGTTCTGATGTCAAACACCTCCTTGTATTTTCATGCATGTTTTGTCACAGGTGATCCAGCAGCCTCCTCCAGTGTGGGTGCAGCACTCACTGGTGCCTGGGTGGACATGTCCTTACAGAAACATTGCTAGGTTTCATAAAAACACTGCCACTACCCACAGTCACTTTTGTTCCTGCAGACCATTTATTCCTCTCTTTATCACACACCTTAATTCTTCAGAAGTCTTGGCTCTTTTTATGGCATTTCTTGTGTATTCAGATACTTTCTGTGCTTTTTAACATCTCCCCCTCGCCATTTGCCTGTTTAGAGTATCAGAAACAGCTGTTAATTCTTTTTCTTTTCTTCTGTGTGCCAAAAAAGGGAGCTGTAGAAAGTGTAAGCTTTTACTGAGTTACTCAAAAAGCCGTTAATAGAGTCTTAGAATTTGATATAGGCCTTACTGCAGCCAGTTTCAGCTCTTTATGCTTAGATGTGCCAGCATATATTCCCAGTAAACAGAATAGCACCTATGCTACTCAAAACCCTATGGTTCTGCAAAGAGTACAGGGAGAAAAATAATGAACCTCTTGAAGTTTCTCTTTGTTAACATGTTAGAAAATTCTCTCTCATGCATGAAATGCTTCTCTCTTACAACTTTATTCCCCTCGCTGTGTGCTTATTAACACCCACCCTCCCCCAACAATGACAAGCAGAAAGATGAAGCAAGTGGGTATTAAATGAGTTAATTTCAGATGAAATAATCTCAGGTGACTCTCCAGAGACCATACTAACACACTGCTTTCTAGTAGTGTGAGCCTGTGAAGTCCAGCTCTGATGAAGAATTAGAGCTGGACTTAAACAACTCCTGCTCTCTGGGGCAGAGGTGGAGAGAGGCACTTGGAAAGCACAGGCTGCTGAGTGCATGTGGGCAGTGCTGCATCCCATGGACACCACAGGGGTAGCCTCTGTTCTGTCACTCTTGGCACTCAAGTTGTTCTCATCAAGCTCCGACGTTTCTTTGCAAACTCTCTTGTCCCCAGCTCAGGGGGATGGGGCGAGTGCTGTCACCCTGCACATGTGGTGCAAGGCAGGATGCAAGCACTTGCTCCTGTAAAGGTTGCATTTGTGTTGGGAGATTAAACAAAAGTGATCTTTGTGGTCTTTCAGTGCACAAAGGGGACCTGTAAGAAAGATGGAGGTAAACATTTTAGCAGGGTGTACTGAACAAGGAATAATGGTTTTACACTAAGAAAGGACCAGTTTAGACTAGATATAAAGATGAAATTTTTCACAGAGAGTTTGGCAAAACACTGAAACAGGCAGCCCAGAGAGGTGGCAGAAGCTCCATCCCTGGAAACATTCAAGGTCAGGCTGGACAAGGCTCCAAGCAGCTTGGTCTAGTTGAAGGTGTCCCTGCTCATTGCAGAGAAACTGGACTATATTTCCTTTTAAGGCCCCAAACTATTCTATGATTCTATGATCTTGCCCAATGTCCTGGGCAAAAGAACCAGCAACATTTTTCCTCCCTTTTTCTGTGTCTAATTTTATCAATGATTATCACTTCATTTAATCCACCTTTAAACCAGTTTGTGGAAAATGTTTTCAACTGCTGCACAGACAGTTGAAAGAAATAACAACATGACAGCCTCTGCCATGTGTCAAGAGATATTGAGGCTCTTATGAGTTTGCTTTTGTTAAAAAGAAAAAAAAAAGAGAGAGACAAGTAGGGTAGTCCTAGAGAACTGTGTTTACTCTTGGTGTTACCTCTTCATATGTACTGCCATGCTGTATGGTGCCTCTATATGAGACACCATGTGTGACAAAAGACTCACAAGGTTGCTTTATAGTTTCCAAAGCACAACATGAACAATCTGCTTATTCCAATATTGCAGCCAAACCCCATTGCCTGTTGCCAGCTCCAGGAAAACTTACTGGCTATAGGGGTTAAGGGATTGTCTCTGCTACTTGCAACTCTCCAGCTTTACCACAAATAGATTAGAAGACACTGACTTTTTAAAATGTAGTCCTAAATCTACTACTTGGTCATCCCTACTTGGTGATCTTTGGTTACCACAGTGCTGTAAAGAATTATATGTTGGTCTAACTCTTTATTTCTGTTCATTTTCCATGTCTGCCTAAGAATGCTACAGTGAAAGTGAACATGATGATCCAGAAATAACAGACACGCCACCTCCACCCTACACAGCCCAGACACAACCTCCTCCTTCGGTAAGTTTTCCAGTTATTACTTGTTTCTTGTTGCAACCAGGTTGAAACAAAACTCTCCTGGGGTGGTGGACCTCTAGGAATAACTTAAAACACTGACTGGAAATGTCCATGCTGTGTTCCTGTGAAATCTTCATGCACAGACAGCCCACCCCATGGCAGAGCACACAGTTGGCACACCCTGCATCACAGGGAGCTTTGCACTGGAAAAGATCAGCTCCTTCCTATTTATCTTGCTGGAGAAAGGAAGGTGTCGTTCTACCTCATACGCAAATGGTGTATTTTCTTTACAAGATTTTTAACACACCACAATAAGCTGGTTTTTTCATACTATTCTGTCTTTTTTTTTTTTNNNNTTTTTTTTTTTTTAAATTCTATCCTGAAACCTCTCTCTTTTTTGACCTTGGTAGCATATCCAACAGCTTCGTATTTATTTATTTGAGTGAGCTGTTTTTAAGACTGCTGAATTTGAAGCTGCTTTTGTGGCAGTGAAGAGAAGTGAAGAGGCCTCCTTACACAGAGAAAACAATCCGGGTTTTTTCCTCTACCTCTGAGAAATGGACCGTGAAAAAAGAAAATAGGCATTCTTCCAAAAGCTATGTAACATATTGTCCCAGAATATTCCTTCCTGTCTCACTTCATAAATTAAAATAAGCATTATGAACCCTCATGGGTCTAATCAAATTGGCTTGCCTAATTATTATCTACTTCTTGCCCTATTAATCTTGTTTCTATATAATTGTTTTTCCCAGTGATCTCATTGCTCTTACATGGATTTAAATTGATTTTTAAAGAATTTTTTTTATTTTCCATTTATATTTTTTAAATAAAGAAAGAAAAGTTGTTAATTTGCTATGATAGGTAGTTTCACTAGTAGGTTTAGGGTGGGTTTTTTTCCTCTATTTCAGCCTTTCAAAGAAAAGTTTAATTCGTAGTAGAAGTTAGACAGACCTTTTGCAAGTAGCAGAGGCAATCCCTTAATCTCTGTAACCAGTAAGTTTTCCTGGAGCTAGGAACAGGCATTGGGAGTTTGGCTCCAATTTTGGAGCAAACAGATTGTTCATATCATGCTTTGGAAACTATAATGCAGCCTTGTGAGACTCTTTTGTCACCACAATTTAAATTTTTAATTTTTTTTCTATTAAAATGGAAAGTCAAATTTACTTGATTCTGTGTTCAGAAATGAGTGGTCTGCTTTGGGCTGGTAATAAAGTGTTCTGATTCAAGCCATTCCCTTGACTACCTGAAAGTTAACACTGAAATGTGTGCAGTGATATACTTAGTACTAAATATCCATGGCATTTCATGGAAGGGAAGTGTCTGATGCCCCACTGTTGTGGTACAAGTTCCTCTGTGGCATGCTGAAATGATGTCCAGCAGCTGGGGTAAGCACAGGAGCAGTGCAGCAGGAGAAAATCTGAAATATACAGATGAGTTAGAGAAGCTTGTGCAGTCATAGGCATTAATAAAAGGAGGTATCAGGGACAGGGTTGCCTGTCTGGCAATCTCTAATTAGCTCACATAAAGCTGGGAGCACATGTCACATGGTTACCCACTTGCCCCCCTCATTTTCAGTCAGATAAGTCAGTCTTCACTTCTTCTGATACATTTATCATTAGAACAATCTGCCTGGCACTTGGGGATGTGAGGCGTTCACTGCCGTAGAATGTGATTCTTTACTGCCTGCACTAACTGGAAGTTAAACGTGACTGAGTGGCTATAAATACCAGAGAAGAGAAGAACTTCGGCAATACATCTCCTGCAGTTATTCAGGGCTGTGGGTCAGTTAATGAAGCATCTTGAATTTTATACTTCAGTGGCTTGCCTTTAGGAGGCTGTAGATATATTTTCCATCTGCTCACCTCTGGGTCAATGCCTGTGTTTTTCCAGATGATGGGTTTTAAACAGGTGCTGTTTTTAGTTTTCTGTTTTTCTGGTTTCTTGCTGCTTATTGGTCTGTTGCTGCAGAGGTGATCTCTGGTTGTCTCCTTCCCACATGCTCCTCTTGAGTGCTGGCCTCCACGTTTTGGCAGGGAACACGTGGGAGGCAGGCAGTGGTGCAGATGCTGAGGGATCCTGCTTTCTCAAGCTTTCCCGTAAAGGGTAACTTCCCTTCAGGCTTTACCTTTGTCTGCAGATTTCCCTACCTCTTATGCCTTAAACTCCCTTCCCTTGTGGACAAAGGTTAGTGTCACCTGAGCAAAGGTGTCATCTTTTCACCCCAGAATTGGCCACTGGAATAAGCTCCATTTGTTGTGGGTCTGCCCCACACTCAGCTTGCTTACATAATGAGTAGGAACAGCTCTGTTTGACTGCAAGTCAGAGTCATCTTTTAAACACTGTATTTAATACCCCTTGCACTTCTGGACAAGTGCTGAAACAAGAAAAACACTGGAAGAATTGGGAAAGTGCAGCTTCTACTAAAAACTCAATTCTAGGTTCAGAACCTGTGGTTGTCTCAGGGAAGGCTGGTTAAACACAGTTCTCTGCCTGTTTATTTGTTGCAGGGTTCTTGAACCAAGCCGTGAAGTCTCAAAAATGAGGTGGATTTGAGTTCATATTCTGTGGGTACAGCATTTGGCTTACTTATTGCTACTGGAAGTGCCACTTATCCTGTCAATTCAGCTCAGTGCCAAGAGTTCCACAGGCATTAACTGGAGTTAATTTCTTTTTAATATTTTAAGCAGAAAGGCCTCCAAACTTCTTAACATCAACTCCAACCAAAAACTATTAGTCTGGAAACTAATAACCCAGGGGTAGGCTCTGTTACATTTCAGAGCAGCATGCACTTTGCTGTACTTCTAGCACAAAGTTTGTACTTGCTGTTCTATTCTCTGCTGACTCAAACAATTTTGAAATTTGCAGAAGGAAAAGAGAGCAATCATGAAGTTTTATGTGTATGTGGTTAGAGTACTGTGGAGGAAAAAAAGCAAGTGAGGAACAAGTAAATTATAACATCTGTAGCACAAAAATTAAACTGACCACCTGCATTAATTTGTCCATGTGTGAATGGATATACAGTTAAAAAATCAGCAGATATATTGAGACAATAGATTGTAGCAGTGGCCAAAAAAGCAGTTTAAGAGTTTAATGGTCATAAATTTTCTCTAAAAAATATCTTGAGACTCATTAATCTCCAGTGAAATCCTTATGATCTGCTTTTTAAAACATCCCCAAATGGAAATTTATTATCATATGGATGACTGCAAAACTTCCAAAGGAGTCACTAAAATGAGTTAGGTAAACATTTGTTATGCCAAAGAAAAAACGAAACACTACACATATGCAGAGAAAAAGAAACACCTTCTGGCGGTCATATTTATTCGTACTCATATTTTTTAATTAACATGCAATGAAAATATAAACAAAACCAAAAATATATTCCCCTCATTGAGGCTCAGTCTTCATTTCAATAACACTTTTTTTTTGTATGGAAAAATGCCAGAAAAATAGAGGTGAGATCTAATATCTTCCTTTTCCGGCTTTGAACAACTGAAATTAGACCATATACAACATGTGGGCAAGAGCTGTTACTGTTCAGTTGTTCTGCTTGACTTTATAAATGCTTCAACCATTTGTCTTTGTGATAGGAGGTCTTAGATGAAATGCTTGATATCACCTGTGTTCTCAGGGGCCTTTTTAAGCACTCGTAGTATACTGCAGCATCTCTTTGTCCTTTGATTGAGGATGCATATGTGAAGGTTTCTATTTTATAAACAAAAACACACCTGAAACACAGTGCTGTACTTTTCATAGGGGAATATAAATGTCTGTGTCCTTCAGTGTTTGGCACAGTCTTATAGGAATCATAAAAGGACCAGAGAATATGTCTTCTGAGGAATGGCTGAGAGCTGGGTTTGCTCAGTCCCAAGAAAAGGGGGCACAGGGAGACCACACTGCCCTCAACAATTCCCTGAAGGGAGGTTGTAGCCATGTGGGGGCCTTGCCTACAGTGACAAGACTGGAGGAAGTGGCCTGAAGTGGAACAGGGCAGATTCAGATTAGATAGAAGACAAAATTTTTTCATCATTAGGATGGTCAGGGTTTGAAACAGGTTACCCAGGGAGGTGGTGAAGTCACTATCCTTGGAAGTGTTCAAGAGGAATCCAAATCCTGTGCTGGATTATGTGGTTTAGGGGTTGCAGAGGTAGTGCTGGGTGGATGGCTGGACTGGATGATCTTGAGAGTCTCTTCCAACTTTGACAATTCTGTGATTCTATGAATGACTTTGAAAATTTACAGACGTGAAGAAGTTGTTTGAACAAATAGTGCTCACAGTCTGATACAGGTCCTCCTCATCCTCTCAATTGTTACATGATGCAGCTGTGTTAGAAGCACAGGAAGGCTTTGCTGTTTTTAATATAAGAAAGTAATATACATTACAGTATACAATACTGAGTGTCAGAGTTAAAAATCATAATAAAAAAATTTACTCTTGGTTTGGTTTATTTGAATAAAATTTATTTCTACTTTACTGGCTTATAAATAGGTTTTCCAGGCTAGCCCCTTTACTGTTTTCAGCTTTTCCAGATTTCCCTAACAACACCTTCTCAGTAAGTTGCAATATTTTCAGTCTAGTTATCATCTGTTTTAATCCTTACACAGATCTGTTCTACATAAATATTGAGGACAGAAACTTGCCAAAATTATGGTCTATCAAGTCTGGTATTCCAATACGGGCATTGGCCAGTAGGAGATGATATGCAGAAGGAGTGAACTTATGCAGCAGCAAGAAATCTGGCTTTCATATCATGATGATCTCATCAAAATTTCTGATAGTTTCTGCTAAGCCTTCTTGCCCTGGTGAATGATTATCCCTTGAATGGGCGGGGAAAAATACTTCTTTATTGTACTTCAGTGTTTGGGACCCCTTCTGTCCATCTCTGGTTATTGCATTGGAGGAGCTGTTAAAGTGCTTCATATTCAATGGCTAATTTGGAGTTTTTCTTCTTCACTCCTGATTAGGCCAATAAACTGAAGAGAAATTAAAGAAGGTAAGTGTGAGACCTACCATGGAAGGCTACATTCAACATAATAATTTGCCTTTATTTTTGTTTCTAGGCATTGTCAGGTTTATATCTTTTTTGCCTTTGGCTTCCTAGTGGTTTGGTTTCAGAAGTTACTGCTCTGTATGAGATTGATTGTCACACCACAGGCTTGTTTGGATGAATAAGTAACCAAATTACATCAAATTGTGGTCATTTAGCACTAAAGCTGCATATTTATATGTCATGTAGAACCTAGAAACAGGAGTAACTTGTAAATAATTTTTCTTTTCTCCCCCTCCCCACCCCTCTCCCCCCCATTTTTTTTCTGGAAAGCAGGATCAGCAGAAATCATCATTCACCTCAACTCTGTCAAGTGAAGCATCTTGTTCTCTCTCCTCTCCTGAAAGCTCTTTCAATTCCCAAGAATCATCGTCTTCCTTGACATCCAAAGTGGTTTATTCCGAGAGGCAGTCCTGGCTTGACCTGGTTAACTGCTCTGCCACAGAAGAAGATCAGCCTTTAACCTTCTGCGTACAGATACATTCCGATGAGCCACCAGAAGTGGTCTGTGGAGATGCAGCAGAAAGCCAGGAAGTCTGGCCTTCTGAACCCAATGGTGGATCCCAAACCTCTTACTTAAGTGCAGATACACATTGTCTAGCTGCGCCAGATGCAGCAGGACAGCGGTCACTAGCCAAAGGTGAGCTAATGAGAGAGGAGATTTTTGCTGCAGAGCCATGCAATATAAGAATTACGGGTTTCCTTAACTTTCTTTCCCCTTCTTCTCTCTGTATTCTTCACTGAAGAGTTTTCCAGTGGCACAGCATTTATAACATTTAATTTATTGCACATTAAATATACAACCTAGCATCTGAAAGGTAGGTACCTTTACAACTTTTTTCAGATTTTATCCATATGTTAGATCATAACCTCTGTATATAAATTTAGCATAGACATAATTTTATTAACAGTCTTTATTTCAATGCAGATATGTTTTATTAGTTAGGATTAATCAAAATGTTAACAAAGTGTGTCACAGAATGCACACTGTAACAAAAACAGTAATATATAGGGAATGGTGAACCTGGGGTTAAGTCGGTCCAATTTTACAAGAATGTGCTGTTGCATTTACTTAAAGTACATACTCCTTATTTACTTCATTAAGCTTCATTGTAAACAAGAGAGAACAACTGAAATTGTGAATCAGAAAGTCTATTAAGACTGGATTTTGTTTAAGCAAATAGGTATCTGCACAGTATCCTCCTACTGAAATGTACTGCTAATTGAAAAAGGTGGCATGGCTCCAGAACTTGGTCATTGTTACCATTTGTAACTCTCCTGTGTAGTGAGGAAATAGCTCCTGCCTTTTTGAGCAAAGCTTCTTCTTCCTGAACTAAAAGCAGCTGAAGCCTAAGAGTTGTTCCTGGCATACAATCATTCTGCATAGAGGGGTAATACATAAGGGTATATACACAACATTCCTGTGTCTCAGCACTTTCCATGATTCCAAATTCTTGTAAAGATTTGAAGTGAGTATTTTGTTCCCGAAAGAGAAGAGTTGTCTCAGCACAATGCAAAAGAAAGGTGCATCTAAGAATTTAGGCTGAAAGTAATGCAGTAGTAGAAAGAAACAGCACTGAAGCTGTTGGGAACTCAGGGTATTTCTCTGTAGGTGAATTTGACCCTGAAAGATGATTCTATGAGACACATTAGTTATCTTGTCAGTCCCCCTGTGTTTTACAAATATCAACACTTGGAAAGCTGGCACCTCTTTATGTTGTCATATCTTTTCTGATTTTACACAAAAAAAAACCCAAAATAAAAAGGACGTTAAGAAAAGTAAAGTTTTCATCAAAAGTGAAAATTTGCTCAGTGTTTTTTGCGCATCTATCTTATCCATTTTGTGGCTTCTTTGCTGGAAAATTCTGCAGCAGTGAAGATCAGAAAGAATTAAAATCCAGAGTGAGCATATGTGCTGTTTCTATGTATTGGAAAAGAGCGCTGTGCTTTGAGTTGGTGTGGAATCTAACTCCCCTAATTCTGGTTTTGCAAGTTGTGAAAAGGCTGGGCCTGGCAGAAATGGAGTACCTAATGAAAATGTCACAAAAACATATTAAATATAGTGTTTTCTGTAATTTTACCTTCTGGGTTAAATTTGATAAAGTAATGTCTTTGGAAAACATTAGTAGGGACATTCAAGTGGATTGTTGGAATGTAGGTCATAAATGGCATATTGGCTTATAGATGCTGTTGACAAAGATTCAGTGGTTGCTCTTCAGAAATCTAAATTTTTGCTTAGAATATATTCCTCTGGTATTGTCAGAAATCATGCAATAATGCTTAGGTTACTGCTTTCCATTGTAATCTAAGGGTGACAAATACTTTCATGGTTGTCATAGAATTAGCATAGAATTACTGACATTCATAATAATTTAAAGTATAGTTTGATAGACTCAATCATACTAACCAATAAAATAGGATTAAAATGTAAATCAAGGCATATCTTTGTATAATCCTGCAGTGTGCAAGATGGTTTAATTTTGATAAGATTATTCCTGGGGAAATTCATTCTTCTGTTGCTCACTGCTTAATTGATGGGCAACCCTGATGGCAGAACACAGAGCACTTCCATCCTAACCACAGTGGTGATGGCTGACACAATTCTAGAAATAGATAATTGCACCAAGACAATCCCTATGGAAACTGTATAACCTCACTAGTTCTTGTCTGCATCATAACCCACTGCTGACCAAGTAAGACATACACCATACACAGGTTTTTCTTTCCTTTATCAGTCTGCATATTATGGGCTGGGTGTGGAGAATGCTGCTGTGTGGGACCCTCCATCGCAATGGTCACTGAAAACATTTAGGAAATATTTTGCTAAGAGCTTAAGCTACTTCAATTTGAGAATGAGGTAGGAAAAGAAGGATCAATGTAAAATAACAATTCAGTTCCAAATGAAAATTATCAAAAGGGATGTAATTCTGGTTCTGTGACTTATCCCCCAAGAATTTCCCTATCCAGATAGTTGATAAGCATCTGCAATGTATACTGTGAGATGAATTTAAGTTTTTGGGTAAAATATAGCCGCAAATTCTCCTGATTTGCAATGACTGGTAAGAACAGTCTTGTTATCTGATGCAGAACAAGAAAGCATATCTGAATGCAGTCAGTATTATTTGCTTTACAGTACTTCTGAATAGTGCATTTTTGACGTGTTTTAGAGTCATGAGACTGCATCCAGGAGGAAACAAGTCTGTCTTTTGTCAACATTTGTCCTGAAAGCACATGTTCCCTGTGTGTAAAGATGGCCCTGCTGTCATCAGAATAGCTATGTTATTTGGTAGCCTTTGAACCCAGTCCCCCACAGAACCTGCGGATGTGTCTGTGTTCTCTCTTTCCTCTGGTGAGGATAAAAAAACCCTCTGCCACACCCTTTTCTGGCCACATTCTTCAAGGTAAAACCACAAGATGAATTTTTAGTTGAAGCTGATAAGAGTTTAGAGTTGAGGTAAAAAATTTTCTAGAACTGAAGAGCACTTTTGCTGGACAAAGTTTAGAAATTGAGACCAATGTGAGAAAAGTTGGTAGCTAGAAGGAAGAAAGATTATCTGCGGTTTTGTGGGCAGAGCTTACCATGAAAAAGTTCAAAAACATTGGAGAAACCTTAGTGATGAGTTCAACAATGAAGGAAACATTTTTCAGAAATAAAAGGATGAATCTCTGTAAGAAAAGCTACAGATTCAACTAAATGATGACATTATTTTTTCAACAGAAATTATTTCATGAACTCTGCTAAGCAATAGTGAGTATCTGGTGCAAGGAGTCATAACATATGATATTTTTAACATTCTTTCCAACCACTCTCAGTGGCATTATGAATATTGTCAGCATTAATTCTTTGCACCAGTTACTGGAAAGATGTTCCATACTCCAGAGAGTGTTCTCACTCCAGAGAGTGATACAAAGAAGGGGAGTAGAACAGTTTTCTCTTTTGAAAGGAGACCAACATTATGCATCCATTTACTTTTTGGGACTATTTGAGACTTTGGTGATGCAGCTTGCTACATGCACAATGACAAAGGATTCTAAGCTGCCTGTGATGTAAAGAAACAGAAAGGTAAACAAGAAACAGCTGAGAATACAAACAGCTCTCTGACTACGTGCACTGTAGCTGGAAGCTGGCCTGGCCCCCTCCAGGATGGCTAGACATGCTCTCCAGCCAAACTCCATCCTTTGTATTTCTTCTGGCAACCACTGGAAGTAGAAGTAGATGACTCCGATGCACCACCATTATAATGAAAAACCATAACAGCTAAAGGAAGCCACAGGAACTGAGAGGTTATGTAAGAAAATAGGAATGTATTTTTCTATTTATTTAGGGATCTATTACTATAGCAGTAAGTTCCTTCTTTCTTGCATTTTCCGGGGGTTTCACGATCATATGAAGTTAATGCATCTTGGCACGACGTTCTTATTTTACCACTTCTGGTTTATTTTACCGTAGCTCACAGTAGCTGTGGAAGATCTGGTGTGTGCTGATATTTTCAAACCTGGACAGCTTTTCAAACACCTCTTAGATTTTATCTGGGTTGGTTTTGTGGGAAGGAGAGTTAAATAGGAGCTGGATCCATTCAGTTCCTTCTGTTCTCAGTACTGACATCCTCTTCCTCTCTGGAGTCTGCCTGTGCCAGTAATAGCCAGAACAGATCCTCTGGTGTGCTCTGAATCCTTTGTTCCTTCTGCAAAAGTTATAGAAAACAGCTAGATCATGGCTGAGACTAGCTGAGAAATGTGCCTATGATGAGAACAGCAGTATAGAGAAACAACGTGAATAATTATTTTGTTTCTCATCAAAGAAGCTTTAGAACTCACAGTGAAAACTATGGTGCTATGGTTTTCTGAACCCTCTGAAAAAGAGATATTTATTTGTTTCAAGTTCAGTCAGTTTATTAAAATTCAAATTCTGCCCCTTACTGCTGAGTCCACTATACTGTCAGACAACAGCATCTAATTTTTTGTGGTAGCATAATTTCCTTATTATTTCCTTCCAATCTTTCCTCCCTTAGTTCTGCATTTGCCAGTGAGGAGTTTGTCTGAGTTATGTTCACCTAATTTATTTTTTTTCTGTATTTTCTGTTCCATAATTATATGAGAAATATGATTTCCCTAAGGTGACTTCATATTCCCATTGAAAGGTCTGCTACCACTATGGAGAAGGGTGAGAGGGTGGATAGGTAGATAAGGGCAAAAATAATTTATGACTATTTTTCCCCTAGTCTTCCCAACCTTGGGTGTATGTGTTCCCTTCTACTTGCATCAAAAATTTTAGCAGAATCAGAAAAAGAGGTGCTGGCAGACCTACAAGAAGCTTGTAAGAGTAGCAAGAACAGGAGGAAGAAGCAGAGTTTTTTTCCCCCTGGGATTAATACACAATTGGGGATCTGTGAGATCTCAGTTACAGAATGGAAGAACAAATATTTACACTTCAGATAAATTTAGTCAGACTTCTTAGAACCTCAACTTCTGTTGGAGGTGGTTTTCAATGCAAAATGCTCTTTCTGCCAAACATTTCCAATTTCTATATCCTTACCACTGGGAAACAATCAACTTTATTATTCACAGCTGCTTTTTGAAACTTCTGGATAATTTCACTTATATAGGCCTAAAGAGCATTAAAGCTGAGATTTCAGACAGGCTCTTGTACTGATGCTCCAAGATGGGGAGTCTCAAGATCTTAATGTCTCCAGCCTGTGGCAAGCTGGCTGACAGGAGAGCGGAAGCTGAAAATTGAGGAGGTGAAGATTAGGTATATTGAACCTCTGTGAGTTGTTCTTGTCTGTGATACCTCCTGTTAGAGGGAAATTCCAGATAAATATCATCAAGCCTCAGAACTGTGTTTTAGTTCTCCTAAACCAGAATTTTTCAGTTCCTCTATTACCTCTCCCCCTTTCAGATTTACAGCATCAGTCTAGTGCATTCAGTGGCTGCTTCAAGCCTGCAAAACATGGACTTTTTCTTTCTGAACTTGGCTCAGGTGTACTGAGGACACTGAAGATAAAATTCCAGATAGGTAACAGATAGTCTGGCCTCAGTTTATAGAGGTTTATTGGCAGACATATCCTTTGTCAACAGCAACAGTGTTCTACACAAACACACAATATTAGGACACTCTTTTATTTTTTAACTGTAGTTGAAATTCATCAAAGATGGAGACAAAAGTGCTATGTAGCTCATACCTGGCTCTATGCAACCTGTAAGTTCCACTCACCCTTGTTTTCCAGCAGTTTGATGAAATTCTGTTTAGTTGCTTTACTGCCTCTTCCTTTTTCCACCTGATATGAAGAATCTGACACGTTCCTTTCCCTTTGAAATTGCCTGACCTTGATTAATCCCTTGGAGGATGAGAATGGTGGAAGAATAAGAAATAGGAAAGGAGTTTCAGGCAGCAGTCTTGAAAGTCTGCAGGAGTTGAATACACTTTGCCCGGCAAGTGCATCATCTGGGAGCCTTCTCCTGGGTTCTTATGACTTTGGCTCCATCTTTTTCTGTAATGTTACTGTTCTCCTTACAGTTTCCCACAAGTGCATGGAAGATATCAGAATATTTAGCATGAAAGAAGAGTGTTCAGTAAGGGTGTTTTCTCAGGCCTGCTGCTTTGTAACCCTTTTAGGAGACTGAGGAAAGTCATGAGTTAGCCCCAAAAGGTGTCTGGAGCAGGGACTGCAAGTGCCCTGTGGGCTGACTTTACTTAAAAGTTTCTGAACAGGATTGAAGGACCTTTTTTCTTCTTACGCCGTCTTCCTTGGACAGCTGATAAAAATCAATTTATCTCTCAAAGTATTACTGTGCACAGTCCTGATGGGTGATGTGTACAGCAGAGTTGAGCCAGTCCTGTGCAGAAGCGGGCTAATGAAACAAACAGCTGCTTCATCCCAAGAAAGTAGGCAGGAAGCTAGTTTTATGAGCCTCATGGCATGTGCCAACATTTTCAGGAAATACTACTGCCGTGTATTATGCCTTATGCTTTAATTTTTTTTCAGTTTCCTGCAGCTTGTTAAATATACAACAGGTCTCTATTTCCTCCCCCAGCAATGTTCCAAAGTTGGAAGTTATATTTAGTTTTTGTCAAGTTACAGTATGCTTTTCATAATCACACAGTAGTGAAGAATAGGCCAGAAACACAGTGCAAGGCAAATATTTGCAGCGTATCATAAAACTTTCCTGTAACCTAAATATTTAGAAAGAATAGAGATGTAGGAGGATGCTGTATTTTATAACACTTGGAAAAGATAAGAAGCAGCCTCCTTAGCATGCTGACATATTGCAGAAGCCTTTTTGCAACAGCATGATTGAGCAGAAGGACTTGTTTCTTTTGTTGAGAATATATTTGCTAACTGTAGATGATTTAGAAAAGTAAATGTTTAACTGTAAAAGAAAAAAATGCCCAACCAGTTCAATGGGAATTGGATGGGCTGCAGTTGAGAAGAACCAACAACACTGCCCTCAGTGATATAAAACCAAGTGTTATCCAAAGTGGATCTTGAAGGATTCATTAGCACCCTGAAAACAGCAATAGCTGTAAGATTTTCCTTTAGAGATCACTGAAGCTGTGTAGACTGAATGACAAGAAGTGAGTTGCGCTGTCTGTTGTTAAAAATGGCCTTCTGCTAAAATGCCTCTACATATGTCCAGCATATTTTTAGTTTCCATCTGTTCATTTTTGTTTTAGTCTGAGAAATGCCTTTCCTTCAATTTTTGTCTTATTTTATGATATTCTCAGCTGTTTACTCACTTTTCCTTTTGGTGTACTCTCTGTCTTGGAAGACGGTCTTGCAGCTTGGGAGCAGTAAGATTAATTAAGGTGTAGATAACCAAGGCTTTGTTTTGAGGCGTTACAAGCAAATTCTCTGCTGCAGTCTGTGACACTCAGGGGCAAGACTGGATGCCCCAAGGGTTCTTGCTTTAATCTGTTTTCCAGGGACCTTTTCTTGGGGCTCCTGAAATGTTTCTATGTTTCTTTTGATTGCTCATTCTTTTATAACTCTCTTTTCAATAATTACCAAAACCTGGCAATGAATCAGGACACCAAAGAAAATTTGCCCTCTGAGTTTTTGGGTAGAAGCACAATTCACTGTGTGTAGCATGCAGGGAGGATGAATGAGTGTAGATGCTATCAGAGTTGTTTCATTCAAACATAGAAGTATTGACAGTTGTTCAAAATCTGTGATGTATTCAGAGCATTAAAGCAGCCCTCTATTAGAGGAGATACACGCTCACATCTGTTTAGATCATTACCTGATTCTTAACAACATTTGAGTTTGGAAGTATGTCTTTCTCATAGGCATTATTGACCTAGAAATTACCCTAATTGCCCTTAGTTTTAACTCTAATACCATTATTTTTTGAATTGTTTGAGAGCCTTCCTGATGGCTGAACATAACTTTTCTGTTATCTGCTGCCACATTCATGTTCTCATACCCATTTTATTCTTTGCAGACCAGGAAAAACGTGATGATGACGATGAGATGGAGCGACTTTACAAGTCATTGGAGCAAGCAAGCCTGTCTCCCATTGGTGATCGTCGACTGTCAACTAAGAAGGAGCTTAGGAAGTCATTTATCAAGCGCAGCAAAAATCCCTCCATTAATGAGAAACTCCACAAAATTAGAATGCTGAACAGTACATTAAAGGTGAGTTTGCAGATCTTGCCAAGGAAAAGCTTGAGAGAAAAAAAACAATTTGGCTGAAAAAGAAGCAGTGTAGATTTTGGTCAAACTTTGATTACATATTCACTGAAAGCCCCAGAGAATTTTGTAAAGTTTTTGAAATCTTTTTGTCTGCTTCATTGTGAATACTGATCTGTGTTATGTTGTTCAGTTTGAACTGGAAGCAGAGGCAATAGCTCAGGAGGGACTCTTCTCATAGGAGTTCCAGCCCATTTGGAAAATTTAATAGAGAAACTCTAAGTTAACTGGAAAACTTGCAAGCTCAGCTAAATACACTTAACAGGGGAGCCTTAAAAAAGTAAGAGCAGACAAACTACATTGATGATAAAGACATGAAAATAACCCTGAGCCAAAACCAGTTTTCCTTACGTGATTATCAGAGAATGTACAGGATGCGCCAAAGCTATTGTAAAGACCTCCTGTAACTAAATTTTTTTTGTAATAACAAAAGCATCCTGCTTTTATGTTGGAAATATATCATTAACTGGAGGGATACAGGGTTTCAGGACATATTCCATGAAAAGGCCGGTAAATCTGTTTGGAATATGGGAATTTATGAAATGGTTTACTTGCCAGCATCAAGTGTCATGGGACTTCAAAGCCTGCTTCTGAATGGTACTGAGGGAAACAAAAAGCTTAACCATAGCATTTATATTGTAAGGAGAAGAAAGAATAAATGCAAACTTGGGGCTTCATTTGTTTCTTTTCATATGCATTAGAAGCAGGAATTGAGTATCTTGTTTCAGATGGATGTATTTGGCTTCAGGCACTGTAAGCTGGAAAAATGCATGTAAAACGACTGGATTGTCTTAGAGATCTTTTCCAACCTTAGCAGTTCTATGATTCTAAAAAACTTATTCTGTCAGCACAATCACTGGTTTGATTATTAGTTGCAATGGGAGGCTTGGGTTTGGCACCTCAGGCTATACTGAAATTCCTGAAAAGTAGAATTGTAAAGGGAAGTGGGAGGCTAGACATCCCATATGGCTCCATGAGACCTGGTGAAGCTTCTTGGCTCCATACAAGACCTGGTGAAGTCTCTCCTTAGAATCAAAGACTTTTCAGTGATGTGGCAGTGACTACAGAACTATTCATTTGTATCAGCAATAAAGTGAGCCCCCAACATAGCAGGATGTTAGTTTAAAAAGTATGTCTATCTTATAGGATAGGAAACTACATACAGGAACATTCTGCAAGATTTTCCCTGACAGGAGCCTCACCAATAAACCTAGAAATCAGTTAGTGCAAAATGGGGCTGTATTTTGTGTGACAGTTACTGTCATTAGTATGGAGCTGAATGAAGCCTTAATGTCAGACCTGAGCAAGGAGGACAATGGTGCATTGATTTAGTATGGGAGTATTATGTAATTTGTGATTAACTTAGGCTTGTCTAACATTTGTATTTGATATGGAAAAATAAGTTTTGGAGTGTTCATAACACATAAAATATGATCTCTTTGGATTAGTTTTTTTATTTTTTGGTGGTGGTTTTTTTTTGTTTGTTTGTTTGGGGTTTTTTTTTATTTTTTTTTATTTTTTTTTTTGCTTTCTTCAAACTAAGTACTTACAAGACAAATATAAAAGCACAGACACTTTCTTATTGACACAAGCAGAGTTCTATACACAGCAGTATTTAAGTTAGCTGGTCTGAAAGTCAAGTGCCTGCAGTGGGAAAGTGCCATATTCTTTAGATCAGTGGAATGATGTGCTTTTGAAGTCAATTTTCTTAATGTCTAATATAAGACATAGAATAATTGGAAATTATCTACTGGAAATTTAAAAATCAGGATATTTTTGCTTCTGATTCATATGTACTCCCCTTTAATTAAAACCTTATTAGTTTGAGAAGTGATTTATGCAAGTCTCAAGACAATTTTAATTTTAGACTTTTGACTCCACATATTTAGCAACAGATTAATGTTGCTGCCAAAATATATCATTAACAAAACATGCCTTGAATACTTTGGAAGAGATGTGCAAAAGCAGCACAGTCTTAGTGAAGGTGGGAAACAGTTTTAGTGCTACAGGAGAAATTTCACGGCATGACTTTTTGCTGCCAAGTTTGTCCAGTAGAAATACTACTTTCCCTTCCACCTCCCTATCTCCTCTCTTCTTTTAAGCTAACTGCACATATCCCTGCATCAATGCCAGAAGTCTTCTTAAAAGGGCTGGCACTGGGTCTTGAGGGTAGGATGTGTGTAAAATACAGTTGAACGAGCTGTTTGGTTTAAAAAGCAGCTAAGGCATCACAGAGATTGGGAGAGTTGAAGGTTCATTAGAGTAGGAGTGGGGTATGGATGTAAAAACAACTGATTGCTACTATCAGAAGGTGAAACAAATGTGTGGGAGCTCTTTCATGGTGTTTTCAAGGCAGCCACCAGCACAGGGTGTCCTTGGGTGTGATGAATGGGTGGCAGCAGGAGATGATTAGAACTATTCCATTGCTTTCACACAGACTGGAGGGAGGGAGTCTGGCAAAAGTAGTCACGTTTTGTTAGTGCAGCATGGTGCCTTCATTAAGAAATTATACCTGCTAACTGGGGCATGTCTATTCTGTGGTCCAATGCATGGACAGGCAATATGGGCTGGAAAAACAAAGTGGTTTGTTATGCTACAATATGTGAGGACATCAAAGAACATCAGTGTGTGAAAGGAGGTAAAATGAAGACAGACAGGCTGTTTTCAATGGTGCCCAGTGAGAGAACAAGAAGTGATGGATTCAAATTGAAACACAGGTTTCCCCTGGATATCAGGAAACACTTTTTTTACTGTGAGGGTGACCAAGCACAGGTTGTCCAGGGAAGCTGTTGAGTCTTTATCCTTGGAGATATTCAAGAGTAATCTGCACACAGTCCTAGGCAGCCTGCAGTAGGTGGATCTGTTTGAGGAAAGTTTTTTTGACCAAATCACTTACAGAGGACCCTTCCAAGCTCAACCATTCTGCAGTTCTGTTACACACACAGCTTCAGGGTCCCTGCTTCTGTCACTGCTCACATCTCACAAGTGAACCAGGGTGCCTGCAATATATGGTCTGAACTGCTCTTGCCTAAAAGTAGATACCAGATTTATTAGCAGTAGCTGGTGGTAGATGGCAGCCACATGTACTGTAGCCAATCTACTGCCAGTGCACAAATTATATCCAAAACTATGTTCAGTTCAGCTCCCAGAGAAGATAAATTTATTGCACGGAATAAGTATTTTTTGAGAAAGTTAGAACTGCTGTGTGTAGTTTCATGCAAGTACTGTCCTGTTGAGAGACAGCATAACCATGTGTAATTTTCACATGACTCTTCTCATCAAATTTTGTTAAGAAGCCTATAAAAAATCTAGATGAAATCATAACTGGCCTTTAACTGGGAAGAATTTTTGCTATAGACATAACTTTGATGACCTGTGCTCTAAAAATGGGAAAAAGCTGTCAGAAGGATTGCTGGGATTTGAGAGACGGGACTCCAGGAAAAGGAGAGTAAAGTAATCCAAGCAAAAAGCCAAAGCCTGAGCAGGAGTCAAAGTTGAAGTAATTTATTGAAGGTAGAGCATCTTCAGCATAGAAGTACAGGATACAGAAAGTCTGAAGTCAGGATATAGAAATCTTGAAGTCAGGGTAGAAATCCTGAAATTGAAGTCCGATTCTAATAGTGCACTTTTATACCATTACAGCTCCAGGGCCACAGCTTCTAGCAGAAATTTCTCACTAGCTACTGATAGCCTATTGTTCACATTAGTTGGCAGCCTAACAAAACAACATCATTTCAAAAACCTTGCTGGTTGCATGTGCTGTACCTTTTCAGGGCTGCGATTTCCTAACCCAGAGTCTATACCCAAACCAAGGCCAGGATATCTTGACCTGCTGTATTCTCTGTTCTGCCTTGTTCTCCCATTTGTTTTCTCACGTATCCCCCTTCCTTTTGTACCAATAAAGTTTTCTTTACTGATTTATCGATCAGTCTCTGTAAGCATTGCAAAATACAAGGCACTATAACAAGCATGTACAAAATAACACCCAAAGCATAAATGGCTACTTTAACTAAGTTCCCTATCCAATTGCTCAGCCCCTAGTCTCCCAAAAGCTGTCCCAACCAATCTAAGCTGTCTCTCAGTGCCTGAATGCTAGCGTGAATAGACTGAGAATCATCAGACAGGTTCATGCAGCACAAGCCTTCAAAGTCTTCACAGCCATACCATGGCAGTCCTCCTTCTGTTCTTGTCTTGGTCACGAGGGCTGGATGGCAATTAGGTAATTTTTATTTTCTCTGGGCCTCATTCTTTTGGAGGCAATCGATGTTTGTCCAGATGAGCAGTAAGTACTTTGGACCTGTCAATGATAAAGCACAGGCATAGCTTCTCCCTAGGTTAGTAAATCAGCTAGGCCTCATCACTGTACACTCACTCAATCTTTAGGTGTAGAAACTTTTAGAAATTGTGTCTGCACATGCAAATCTTCAAAGCGGTATCGGTCTGCCAGGGATCAAATTTGATTTCTCATTATGAACATGAGGGCATCCTAAAAAGCAAAACAACTTGTGGCAAACTAATAAACTCGCACCAAGAATAAATAAATGAGATAATACATGAATTAGTAGTACATGAGAGATAGAATGGTGATTTGAAACAATGCATTATCAATTCTCTAAATACTTGACCATCACCCATCACNAATCTTTAGGTGTAGAAACTTTTAGAAATTGTGTCTGCACATGCAAATCTTCAAAGCGGTATCGGTCTGCCAGGGATCAAATTTGATTTCTCATTATGAACATGAGGGCATCCTAAAAAGCAAAACAACTTGTGGCAAACTAATAAACTCGCACCAAGAATAAATAAATGAGATAATACATGAATTAGTAGTACATGAGAGATAGAATGGTGATTTGAAACAATGCATTATCAATTCTCTAAATACTTGACCATCACCCATCACCACTGACCAAGGGCCAGTGCACCCATGAAAATATATTTTTCTCAATTTCTGCTGTGAGACAGGACCAGAAACGGAGCACAACCACCCAAAAAAAGTATAGAGAAGAAACTTTATTAACTAACACTAAAAAGGAAGGAAAAACAGAAACCAGAAGGAAACTTCCAAAACATCCATCCTCCCCACACTGACTGTTCACTCTCCCACTGACCACATAAAAAGACAAAACCTAGGATTTTCAGTCAATCCACCCCTTGAACAATCATTTCCCCAACCCATCAGGAAGAGCAGAGTCCCTCCTGCTTTGCCATAGATCCCCCACAAGAATACCAGTCCTCTTGTGAGCACACACTCCACAAAGGCTCGCCCGTGGATTTCCCATTGCGCAGCATTGCCTCCCATGGGACAGTCCTCTCACAACTGCCCATGGGCTGTATCAGCTTTTAGGGTGCAGTTTAAGAATGTCTTTTTCCTAGTCCAAAACAAAAACTCTCCTCATCGGCTCCATCTTCATCCCAAG